>OX359288.1:29053941-29428941 GCA_947179395.2 Pulicaria dysenterica
AAAATTTATATATTGAAAAATCAGCGATTATAGATGATCCTTTAAAACGGCAAAGAATGTATTCAACCCTCCCTTCCTGGTATTTAACTAGTATTTGATTGTTTTCTTACTTCTTTATAAAGCATTTACAATTTTTAAAACTCTTAAATTTTAAGTAAATTGAAAGTACTAAACTACCCTCAAATCAAATTAAATAAAAATTATTAAATAAAGTAACTATTAGATAGATTTAATGAGATTCATATATACCATTTTAGTAGAAAAAAAACCTTCCATAACAAGAAAAAATTTAAAACATCAAATCAATATCAATTAACTTAATTATTACAAAATATTTTAACAACTAAACATTTCATTATAAATATCCTATCACATAATAAATAGTTGAACTTAATTATTAGAAAATGTGTAAACATAGACTCATGAATTTGAATAACTTATAACCTAAATTTAAACATTTATGGAATTTAAATGACTCAATAATTAAAAAACACAAGTTGCTAAGTAAAATTATTCGCCGCCGCCGCATTAACGCAAGTACTATGCTAGTATATATAAACACATAGTAGATCAATCCAACTAATCTCTTTTGACCATACACGACACTTCAAGCCAAATCTGTTTTGACCTGTTATCCAAATACACCCGTCCCTCGATTATGAAAACTTGAAGAAATGATAGATGAAAAGCAGTCCAGGCAGTTCCAAATGATCAATGTTTATTCTTGTTTTATCTATCAAATCCAATGAAAATAAATAATAATAATAAAAAGAAAAAAAAAAACAAGCCATGCAACATCTATGAGGGATAGCATTTGGCATTCTAAAGACATCTAACCACTTTTACAACCTGCAATAAACATGATAACAACACAAACTTCTTATTACCAAGTTCTTGAGGCTCCTTCACCTGCTTCTATTTATATATGTTGTTGTTCATCAAATATCAACTGTCAATGAGTCACTGTTATCAGATGTTTCACCCATTTTTGTGCAGACATATATGAAATGAGAATCCGGATCTTCGATAACATAATCAGCAGGTAGCAACCCTTTCTCAGTTGTATTAACAGGTGACAAATAAGATTTATTGGATGAAGTTGAACCTGGTGGTTTTTCAAAACCGGGCCGAGCTGCAACATATAGATACAAAAAATATATATGAAATATATAATTACAAGAAAATAAAGTAAAGAAAGAACTTACGTATGATGTACAAGTCTATTTTCCAATTGTAAGCTGGTCGGTTTATATGAGGCATCCTCACCGTTGGATCACCATAAGTAATCTGTATAATGAATAGTTGATCGTGTTTACAATATATACGAGTTTTCTCAAAGGGGATATAATTTAAAAGGAAGATTTATCGTCCTACCAGCATATAGACGCCACCAGGTTTAAGAATCCTACAAATACAATACGAGATGTTTATTATAATTATGACTCGTGACAAGATATATAATATAATAATTTTCTTATATGGTTAATACAACTTAATATTTATGGTCCTATAAACTATATAAAACAGCAAAAGAGTATAAAAGGGAAAGACATAAAACCTGCTCACTTCCCCCAGCATTTGAGAAGCACTAATCGGAGCATCAGTTCCACACTTGAAATTTGAAGTCAAAGAAGTTAGAACACACTTAGTAATGATTATAAAATTAAATAATTAACAATCACACTTGCAAAATAAGTAGTGCTTACCATCAGCGAGTCAAGAGTTCCTAAAACCCGCAGATCAGAAACCATGCAAACAAGAGCACAAAAAGGATCGTTAATATAGAAAATCCATGTTTAGATTTTGTGAATTCCATCCAAATTTCTGGAGGTTTATATAAATAGATAAATAAATAAATAAATATATATATATATATATATATAGGCAAAAGTTCAAACGAGAACTGTTTTTCGTACGAGAACTGCGAGAACCAATCTGAGCCGTCCAAGTCCCCCTCCTTTAATGTCATTGCCCACCCATGAATTCCTCACATGCACCCTGCCACACTTGATCCCCTCCACGCTCTCCATCCATGAGCTTCCCATATCCAAGGAACGGCCGAGATTGGTTCTCGTGGTTCTCGTACGAAAAACAGTTCTCGTTTGAACCCTCCCCTATATATATATATATATATATATATATATATATATATAGGAAAAAGTTCATGCGAGAACCATTCTTAGTGCGAGAACCAATCTGAGCCGTCCAATTTCTCCTCCTATGTCATTGCCCACCCATGAATTCCTCACATGCACCCTGTCACACTCTATCCCTCCACGCTCACCATCCATGAAACTTCCCATATCCAAGGAACGACTGAGATTGGTTCTCGCGGTTCTCGCACTAACAACGGTTCTCGCATGAACCCTCCCCTATATATATATATATATATATATATATATATATATATATATATATATATATATATATAGGGGAGGGTTCATGTGAGAACCGTTGTTAGTGCGAGAACCGCGAGAACCAATCTTAGCCGTTCCTTGGATATGGGAAGTATCATGGATGGAGAGCGTGGAGGGATAGGGTGTGGCAGGGTGCATGTGAGGAATTCATGGGTGGGCAATGACATTGAAGGAGGGGGAATTGGACGACTTAGATTGGTTCTCGCGCTAACAACGGTTCTCGCATACTTTTGTCTATATATATATATATATATATATATATATATATATATATATATATATATATATATATAATGCGTAAATTTGTTTTGAATGTAGGATGCAAAGATTCAAGTTCCAAAACTCGATGGGAAGTCAATAAAAATCAACATGATTGGAGTCAAGATATTCAAGAAAGATTCTTCAAAGATAGAATATACATTGAATACCTTATCTGGAATAGTGGGAACTTAAGTAATTAAAACTAGAATAATATCTAAACCATATACCTTTATCAATTACACTATCAAATGAATCGTCCATAAAAAAGCCCATATCCCGAACATCCATCTGCAAGTCTTTAGTTTATGATAAAGAAAACTTAATACTTGAATTTGTCACAAAATATTGAAAAACTGAGATATCATAACAAGATAATAAGTAACAACGTTTGTAGAGAGGATACATTTCAACTGAGGAACATGCTCATACTTGCGTCGCATCATTTCAATTGCCACACATGAAATGTCAACATTCATGATGCTTTCATACCCGTCCTTAACCATATCCTCTGACATAACTACAAGAAATAACAAAAACAGAATTACTAAGATACATTTGCAAGATATTAGTAGACCACACATAATGGCGGTTTAAAGAAAAAAATTTGACAAATATTTAAAAGGGAAAAAAGGACATGTAACATCTCAATGAAGAGATATGTAGAAAGAGTGCTGCTAAAACATCTTAATATCTTTAAATATTACATGGAAAGTGGAGAATATACTTATGTTATTTAATTACTGAAGTGAAGATATTCTCGATTTGATTCATTATGATGATTGGGTCAATCACGTGTCGGACGCAGTGACACACTAACGGTCATAATTATTATCACTCTCAATTTATGTCGAAATATTTGTCAGCTATGAAGTCTGATGTGTATGAGGTGTTCAAACGATTTGTTGTGATGATTAACTACAATTTAATTCTAAAGTTAAATATGTTCAAACTAACATAGGGGAGGAGGAGAATTTTGCAATATAACTAATTTTATCATGTCTTGGTGTTGCTCATTAAAGACCATTTACTCACACTCATGAACAAAAGGGATTCGTTAAACGCCAAACTGAACATGTTGTTGAAGTCAGTCACACCCTTCTTGCTCAGCTAAGTGTTCCCCAATCTGTTCCCACATTTGACATGGCTTTGTATCTCACTAATTGCATACCATCTCGCGCCTTAAACAAAAGTAACCTTTTCGGTACTCTTAAATGATTTGCTTGAATGATAATTACATGTTTTTAGATGCCAATGCTTTCCCTACGTTTGTCCTATAGATTTCAGATCAACCCCTTTTGTCTTTCTAAGATATAATCCTGTTTATCATAGTTATCAATATCTTGACTTACCCATCAAGACATTTCTATATTGCTCATCACTTCCTTTTCAATGAAGCACACTTCTTATTCGTCAACACCGCTTGGATATCATCCCCACTGCAAACCACCTTCTACCCACCTACTCCATCTGCACCACCTATTATGGTCATGGACGCTAACCCCCACATCACTAACCTCCTGGTTTCTTCGATCGATACCAGACACCTCATGTTTGCAGGCTTCATAAGTTGATTTACATGCTTTAGCAGACACGAGGGCATGGTTACAATGCCTGACCAGTGACCAAGGCCCTCCAAACCTGCAGCTTTACATGCTCCAAACTGGATCCATCTCTCTATATATTCTCATAGTTATCATTTATACATATTAGTCTATGTTGATGGCATTGCAGTAACCAGGGAACATGTTACCACTCTGGGACAAATTGGGATATGCTTATAGCACGCGCCTCAGTCCAAAGATCTTTCCTTATTTCTGATTTCCTTATATTATTTTTCCTATTAATAATAATTCAGCCGACTATTTTACAAACTGAATCTTATCAATGGTTATCAGACCATCATGTACTTCGGGTAATTCTTCTTGTTGAGATTGAAGCTAGAGATGACAAAGGTGACAAACTTGGAATTGGGAAACTGAACTCAACAAGAATCTGGACACTGGAGGCAGGATTCACAGCCTGGAGGCCGATATGGCTGGCTCTGCATGTGGCATCATCAGACAAAAAAACGTGATACATGAGGTACTGAAATTTTTTACTGCCCTGTCTAATAATGTTTTGGTTCTAGCCAAGAAACCCACGTTTCCTGTAGTTCGGAAACCGATAGAGCTACCCAAGATGCCATCAATTAAGGCACGTTGACGGTGTGAGATTTCAAATACCTCCGTACCACTCTAAATCCATTGCACATTGGGAAAAACGCAACAAGGAGACAGAATCCATGTTTCAAGAGTAAACGAAACAGTTTTTCGGGGGAGGTTCCCATGATGCTGGGAAGGGCAGAAACGTGTTTTGGTATTGGAACGAAAGGGGCTCGATATCAGTTCAGGAGAGCATTGGGGGACAGGACGCATGACATAGATTTTCGCTTGAAAAAAAACTTAACATGGCGAATTTAGAAGAAGCAACCTTTTCTTGGTACTCATGGATTGTTGTCAGGTGCCATTTAGTATGAGCAGTTACAGGTCATCACACAAGGTGGGTTAGCACAGGAGTATGTGGCACTACGAGACCACTTGAAGGAATACCATAATGCATGTTGGAGGGCACGTTTATCAAAAAGACTCCAACTTGACTTATGATGGACAGTTATGCTAACCCGAGGGGTTTGAATCACATATAAAATTGCTGTTACTTACTGATGAGAATAAACCAAACAAAATCATTCCTTGCAGGAGTGGGTCATTCCAATCAAGAGGGTAAGCTACCAGTTATGCGAGTAACCACGAAAGTATAACCGGTTCATCATATTCCTTAATGTCCACAGGGGCAACAGAAAGGAAAATGGGTGAGTTGATAGAGGCAGAGTCAGCGGAGAAAAGATCAAAAGGGTTACGCTACAGGTTGACGTAAAAGTTTTGCCAGGTCACCATTGCACCAGTAAAGCATTGCAAGTCCTTTTGGTGGATGAGGATGAGGAGTTCCAATAATGACAAGACAAAGTGCAGTAAGCACGTTCATCTTGAGTCAGTCTAAGTCTTTCTAGATTCTGTTATCAGATCGACTCGTCCGCAACTCCGCAAACTATGAAACTTAGAAGCATGATCGATGATGCGGAGATTGTGATTTTGATTGATTGTAGGTCCACACAAAGCTTTAATTAGGAGTGTTGCTGCATTGATTAGGGTTGCGAATCTGGGGATCGAAATTGGTGGGAGTATTGATAGGCAATGGTAAGTTTGAAAGGAAGTTGGAGGTTTTGTGTTGATTACATGGCTCTAAAGTTTAAATAAAGCAACTATGTTGGATAAGTTTCCTATTCCAGTGATTAATGAGTTGTTAGATTAGTTACATGAGGCCTCATGTTTTTCAAAGAAAGCTTTTTGTACCCACGAGGGACATGACAAGTTTCTTATTATGCCTTTTGGGTTGAGGAACACCTCGACGACATTTTGGTCGTTTCTCAGTAAGGTATCCCCGCGCTCATCTACTGAAGTTTCTCCTGGTTTTCTTCAATGACATCCTGGTTTATAGTTGATATTAGAAGAACATTGAGAAAATATGTTGTTCGTGTTTACTTCGCATGATCACTAGTTAAATGTAAACAAAAATATATGTTCCTTTCAGCCATACTAAAATTCAATTTTTGGATATATTTTGTCAAAGGAGGGTGTTGCAGCTAATAGTTCCTAAAATAATGGCAATGTTGGAACGGCCAATTAAGCTCGTTTTTTACTGCTTGACTGCCGGAGGTCTTTTCAGGAAGCAATCTCTCTACCTACGGGTAGAGGTATGATTGTCTACATTCTACCTCCCCCATACCCTGCAGTAGCAGGATTGGGTACTATTGTTGTTGTTGTTGTTATTGTTGTTGTTGTTGTTGTTGTTGTTGTTGTTTTCTACTGCTTGAGGGGTAGTACGGAAAGTTTACAGGGGATATGGAAAATTTGCCTGGCCTTTGATAGAAGAGCTCATGAAAGACGATTATAATCTAGACAATGAGGTCACTAGTGCTTGGCTACAACACAAGTGTCCATATTAACTTTGCCGGATTTCTCCAAAGAGTACATTGTCAAAACGGATGCATTAGATCAAGGGCTCAGCACCATTGCCTATTTGGTGCTCGGGGGAGATCAAAATCAGTATATAAGCAGAAACTGAGGACAACAGTCCTCGCAGTTTAAAAGTGACAACCGCATTTGTTAGATATGTGGTTTGTTTTTTAAGACTGATTAGCAAAGTTTGAAGTTGTGTTGGAACACATATTAGTACACAGCCACACAGGAGTAAGTGGCTTAAATTGCACGGGTATGATTTTGAAATCCTATTAAAAGTGGGGGGAGGGGAGGTTTCGGGTAATTAATCATTGCTTAGAGGGCTGGATAGATTTAAATTAACTTTTTTCCTTATTTTCGGTTTCCTTATATTGTTCACCTTGGAGTTTAAATTAAAGTTATCATAAATAGACAGGGAGGGATTTCATATGTTGAATAGTAGGGCATTAATGAGGTCGGACCTGGTCGCCTGGATACCCCTAACTTCTAGTATTGAAGGCTTATCTAGCTAGAGTTTTATTTTCTTTCCTCGCCAATAAAACTCAGCCGACCATTTTACAATTGTTATAAGAACAATAGCACAACTATCAACATGGAGTCAAAATGCTTGGCTCTGCTTTTGCACTAGAAAGACCTGAGCTAACTACATTACCTTTTAGGCATAGAAATAGCCTGTTCTGATATTAAACTTTCCAAAACAATACATCATGGAACTTCGACGACATGTCGGTGTTTCTTACTCCAAACCAACCACAACTAACCCTCTTTATCTAGTAGACACTAGACAGGTTATACTCTCTAGCCCAATCAAGTATTTTCATGTTGTTAGTGCTCTTCAAGATCTTACTTTTTCTCACCTATTAACAGCTCATAACTAACGCTTTGTTTCTTCTTCCTCTACTGAGCCCATATTAATTGGCTTCAAAGTCTTCTTCGTGAACTTAGCATTTCCACAGCTTTGGCTCCTATATTATGGTGTGACAACCTGGGTGAAACCTATCCCTCAGCTAATCACAACTTTCTTCTTTCATGCTCGTACAAAGACATGGAAATCAACTTTATACTTTTTCCAAGAAAAGGTTGCTTGCGGATCGTTGAGTACACATCCAGAAATGATCATATTGCTGATATCTTCACAAAGCCGTAACCAACTCCTCTGTTTCTCTTTCAAAATTCAAACTACAAATCACTCACCGTCCTTAACTTATGGGGGCATACTAACTATATGTGCTTTACAGTAATTAATATAGTTGTATAGTACCTACATGTAAACTTGCAGTTTACATATGCATCTCATGTAGCATTTGAAATACATATAGTTTACTACTCGTTAGGTTCTGACTTGTTTAAACCTCCTAAAATAATTCAAATAGTTCAAAAAACATACATAACAGCAATATCTAGTCACACACAACATTACAGATTGTTCACCGATCTATCTAGCAGTAGTTCGAGTGCTAGTTGTAACAAGTTGGGTATGATTAACATTTAGAAAGAATAAGGTAGCATCAGTAATGTATTTTGACATGCATGATATATCACACTGCATTGTATCTTTTTCTCTTATTCATATCTTCCACACATACACATACATAGACGTAGCTATAATATTCTAGGCACATACACTGTGAGACTTGAGTAACCAAACCTAATAATTCAATTACAAGCAAATGACAAGAAAGATACCCCATCAAATACTAACAACAATATGAACATATAAACCCAAGATCAAACAAGATAAACATATTAGATCTTGTAAGACAAGGGAATCTAATTAATGCTTAAAAGAAAGTGCCTTGCAGCATACCACTCAAGCAAAGATGTACATATTTTCACTAGCACATATTTTCAGATTTTAAACATCATGCTTAACAAATATGGTAAAGCAAAAGAATACATTCATAAACTAGTGTTAACAATCAAAACATTCGATCTATCAATAACCTATACACGCCTTTCTACTTAGAGATTCCACGTATATGAACCACGGTAACCTCACAATCACTTTTACTTGATATGAAAATTAGAATAATTCTCGGAGTTCCCAAATCAAACAAAAAGCAAATGGCTTTATTGTGATTGCTTCTATCATTATAATATATGAGGTAAAATGAGTAAAACACATAACCATCATTAAATTTTACTCATGGGGGAGTTTATCAGTAATTTATTCCATTTATGCCAAATGCTAGCATATAGAAAAAAATTTAGAACTCCATTATCAAGTTGAGTGTAATTAATATGAACATGGTAGTCAACAGATATATAAGTGCTATGCCTTGATTATCAGAATCACTTTAGATTGCTAAGAATATCAATGAAATCACAGTTTACAAGTATTTCACTACACATGCCCTGTTCTTTGTCATATTACTGCACAAAAAATGGAAAGAAGCCAATTCAACATCATTAGCTCAATCTCAAGCATGTAAAGCCCAAATATTTCCCATACCAAACAAAAATCAAACTCTGATTAATCACAATATTAAATTAAAAAAAAACCCTTTTTCACACTTTAATTTTTGCTCGAAGACAGTTACGAAAAAGGAAATTAGCAGAGAACCCGAATCACTAAATCTTCATGTGAATTTATATTAATCTAGAATCAAATACCTTCGAATTCATATAAAACAGTACTTATACTAATTAAATCTAATAGAAATTAAACTGAGAATTGATCAAGAATCAATTAATCAAACAGCTTACCTGCATTGCCGCAACCAACCATGAGCACGCGAGAAGAGGTGGGAATGTATTTTCGAACAAAAGGGCGAAGGGCTTGATAACGCTGGTACCAATCGAATGAACCGGCGGAAGCCTCGTGAACGTATCGAGCATCCCAGTAAACGGAGTCTCCGTAGTTGTAAGAGTTGCATGCCGACTCATCTCTGAACATATTTTCCGGTAAACAGTAACCGGCACCGGCGAACGTGGAGGCGGTTGTTAGAAGTTACGATCGCCGGGTTATTTGATTGTGGTAGTCGTCGTAAGCTGTGGTTGTGGTTTGGATTTTGTTTTGTCTTTTTTGATAAATATTTTGGATTGTTTTGAAAATGAAAGTAGAATATGCATTGATGACTTGTACAATACTAATGAAAAGTTGTATAATGATTTGTAGTCGATAAAATTGGTTTGGAAAAGTCCTTAGGTTGGGCCTTGTGTCAGTGCTAACACTTGTTTCCTTTTAAACCTAACATCAATTGTGTTATATCCAATATTTTTTCTTTTCTTTCTTTACTCAAACTTTCTTCACCTTTTTTATTTTTTTATTTAAACAAATAATTATTTATATAAATAATATAATTTATTAATTAATAAATTGAAAATTCATACAAGACTAAAAATATTTACGTAATTTTAAACTTAACTAAAATCTAAAATTATAAAATTAAAATAATAAATTACATAATTGTAAACTTAACTAAAATCTAAAATTGTAAATAGAAATAAAAAATTACATAATTTTAAACTTACAAGTAAACAATAATATTTAGTCAAGTTTAGACCACCCGTACTTGACTCGTATTTGCTCCTTGAACATCAACATCGTCTCCAATGCACCTCCCGAAAAATGAGTCCTCGGCTTCATTAAAAATTCGTAATCTTTCAAAGTCTGATATGCGGCTTGTATTTCCAATTGTTTTTCACGATACGAGAGAAAGCGGTCATTTTTCGAATTTATCGATGCTAGTTCGTCCAACAACAACGTGATGCTCTCTTCTTTCGACTTGGTTCCAGTTGATGTTAATGCCAACCGCTTCCCCTTATTCCTACCGATGGGTCGTGTAGGTTCGTTTGTCTCAACATCCTCATATTCTTCCTCGTCATCGTCTTCGTTGAGGTTGATATGAACGTGTGCATGACCCTGTGATGGATCTCGGATTGGATTATGAAGTTTTGCTTCTTTTTGAAGGATGGGGGTGGCTTCCACGGGAGGAACTTGATGCCATTTTGGAGAACTCCTAAGAATTCCCAACATTTTTCGTGACAAGATGCAATGCCATAATTATCTTCGGTAACGATTGAGCGTGATTTTTAAATTTTCGGTGTCGCTCATTCTCTTGTGTTGAAGAGGTTGTTGTAAATGCCGGCAAACTTTGTTACTTTAGCTGATGTCTTTGAACTTGGCATTCAGTTGGTGCATGTTGCGGTAGTTGGCGGGTTTGCCGAGTTGACTATGGAATGATACCAAGACGCGATTCCAAAAATTTCTGCATACAACAATTATAATATATAAGGGACAATAATAATATTAATTATTATTACTAATATTACGAAATAATAAAAATTATAATTATTACTAAAAAATAAAAATAAAATTATTATTATTATTACGAAAAAATAATAACAATTATTATTATTATTATTATTATTATTATTATTATTACGAATAATAATAATTATGCAATAATAATAGTAAGAATAAAAAATAATACTTTGTTTTTGTGCATTTTCAACTACGGGATCTTCCGAAATATCGACTCACACCGTAACCAACGCGATTCCTTCCTCGTTAGTCCACAAGATTGATTTAGCTCGGTTGATATATGGCTTGTTCTTCTTCCTTTGTGATGGTCCATTGTCTTGCGTTTCCGGTTGCGGTACCGAAATTTGCGATGGTACGTTGTTGTTGGGTTTCGGGCACATAATCGAAAAAGTCATCTTCTTGGGTGAGTGGAAATTGTTGTTGAATCAGGTAGCCAAGGTGCGAGAGGAAAATTTGTTGAGGTTGATTGAGCATCCCCGTATACGTGAATCGTGGTTGGGCAAAAAACGAGTTTGGTTGATAGGTGGGTGGCGGCATGTTTATGAAGAACGAATTTTCGTTGAGGTGCGGAACTCGTAACCCTTGATCGGTTACGTCCAAATGAAGGGGGAGTTGTAAAATCATTAGGATCCATAGTAGAGAATAAAAGAATAAAATTTGAGATTTGAGATAGGAGAATAAGTTGAAAGGTGTGAGTAAAAAGTGGTAAATATAGGTGATTATTTGTTAAATAAAGAAAAAGGAAAAAAAATAAAAAAACCTACCCGTTGAAAACGGTTATTTTTATAAAAATGAGACATTAGAAGGGGGTGGGGTGGGAACCTACTTCTTGATCGAGCTTGAAGACCCGAAGAATCTACTCGATCTGGTACCCTCCGTTTGCCTTCTGGTGTTCCCGGGGGTACTTGATGGGACCCGAACACCTCGAGTAGACCATAACGCATGGTCTAATTATAAAATACAATAAAGTTAGAATTTTAAAAAAAATTGTTAACATCAAGACCAATGGTAAAAACGTCAACGCGAGGTTGAGAGCTAATGTAACAACAGAAGCTTGATATTATAATACGAAAAGACGTGATTATATATCTTATACAATTTATCGATTATTATGTTAAAGTTAATTGCATAAATAGTTCTTGTGGTTGTCACAAATATTCACTTTTAATCATTTAACTTTAAAAACTACGAACATGGTCATTGTTGTCATTTTATTTCACTTTTTTTCTTTACGATAATTATTGTTAACTTTGACCATTATTCAAAAGTCACTTATTTAATTTTACGCTTTATCATTATTACCGAACATCACTTTGCCTCTTTTCTTTCCTTTTGTTCTTATTTAACTTCCTAATAAGTTTTAAACAATTTAAATGTCTTATATAGTAAAATAAAATACAGAATTAAAAGTTTAATTATTCTTTAAACCAAATATTTTTTTATTATTTAAAAAAATTAAGGATGATTGACAATTATAAGAAACAAAAACAAAACAAACAAATTCAGCCAAATCTACTATGGATGAGCTTGCATTTACTAAATTTGGTTTTTAAATCCTAAAAAATTGTTCAACACAAATATCATAAACCAATAACAACTTCAAATTCCTCAACAAATCATCAACATAAAAATTAACCCTATATCAAACCTTTACGGCCAAACTTTAACCATAATCAAGACGTACACACGTGCACACTTTCAATTCTATAGATCGGTATATAAACACAAAAAAAACAAGGATGAAGAAGAAATCGTTGGTGATAGTGGATGAGGCCTATTAAGGCTTCGATTTATGCAACTTCGTTTTCTGCAACTTATAATGATTTCTACAACTTCAAAGAATTCAACCAGCTTTATGGATTAAACCCTGATTTTAATATTGAAGCTTTTTCTCGCCCGCACTAGTACAAAAAGCACTTTTAACCCCGGTTGTTTAAGGCCTTTAACCCCGGTTTTGAGGGGGGGGCTGAATGGGGGGCGACTAAATGTGGGTTTTCAACCCCGGTTAAAAAACCGGGGCTAAATCCCCTCTAACCCCGGTTAAAAAACAGCGTCTAAAGGAGGTTCCAACCGGGTCTGAAGCAGACTTTCTACCCCGGTTTTTAAACTAAAAAACCGGGGCTCAAGAGTTTAAAAAAAACAAAAAAAAAACTTTTTTTACTATTAATTTCCATATTTCTTGCTCATAATTACCAACAAAACATAACCCAATTAATTGCACTACAATCATAACTATACAAAATAAATCATTGTAATTAAAAATACATGAAACAATACAAAGCAAACAAGTTTTAAATTCCGGTAGTAACTACACGAAACCGTCTTTAATTTTCTAACTTGTGTCAAACTACTAGTGAATGTTCAACGACATAATAGTAGATACCAACTTCCTAAATGATACAATCAAGTCAATGGAAGAATCAAGACCAAGTAATAGTGCAATTGTTCGTTTGAAGACCTGAATATGCTCCATCGTTTCAAATCTTCTATAATGGCTTCACAAACTATCAATATAAACAAAACAAAAAGTAAAAATGAGCTTCATATGTTCTAATTCAACAAAAAATAAGTTTAATTCACATCACCAAATATTAATACAGTAAATTAGTTGTAATTCCATCCTATTTATACAAGATAAGATGCTTCTAGTTCTACTGACAGTAAATAATGTAAAATCTTGTGGTTCCATAACAAAGTGAAGTTACCATTGACATAATAATCCTTTTGATTCTATCATATACTGTTGCATATTCAAGTAATGTACTCGTTAAAATATTTAGTCTAGGCTCCTATAGAGTATGTGTTTCATCTTTCATTATGTGTCAAAAGAACAGAATTCTTGAACTATACGAGGAACAGATTTCATAACTATTTGCAGCAATAATGATTATATAGGTCAATAACAAAGAGCACACAGCAATACATCATAATGATTAATTAAATATAATTAGTTTTGATCATTGTCTTTGTTGATCATTGAGAAACTCAAGGTGGTTGTTGGGAACAAAAACAAAAAATGCCACTTTAATCTGAAAATAGTGAGGCATGGCACGTATTTATTAGTCCACAATTACAGAAGATACATACCTTCTTCCTGCAACTAAGATCCAAGACAAGCCTCTCTTTTCCAACAAGCTGAACAAGTTCTTTAAGCCTCTCATTGTCCATTTGTCCATTGTTGAATACATACTGCAATTAGTAAACAACTTTCTAGCTAATAACACATCATCAACTTAACAGCCTCATGTAACTAAGAGCATTGCTTGAAAATGATTCTGTAACTAACAATTTGTTTATTTTTCTAATGAAAATGCACACATTAAAAACACATAGAAGGCATAGATGCACTATTGAAAAGCTAAAGAAGTGTATTATGATTCAGGCATTTTGTCAAACACCTTATGTGCATATTAACCCAACAGATATTACACCACTTTACAAAGGCACACACTAAAAACACATAGAAGGCATAAGTTTCAGGTTTCTAATACATCTGTTACAACTCATAGTACACCACTTTGAAAAGGCAAAATGTATGAGCCATAGGAAATGATAAACCAAGTCCAATGAAGAAAATGAAACAAAAAAGACATATTTAAAGCACTAAGCATGCTACAATTTTCAGCAATTAAAATACAAACATTGAACAGCAGCAATCGTAACTAACAGAAATCCAAACTTTCAGCAACCAAAATCGGGACCAACAATCAGCTATTCAATCAGGACCAACACTCGAAACCTTCAAAACCTTCGGCAAATACCGAAATCAATAGCAACAGAAAGCAAAACCTTCAAGTTTGAGTGATAATCGGGTTACAAAATCATCAAATTGAAACCAATGGTGAAGAGGAATACGGTTTTTCAGATTTGAGAACAGGGTTTAGAAACCTTACGATTTTTCAAAAGGAAACCTTTAGCAACTTTTTCAATACAAAACCTTCAGCAACATTTTGTATGAGGAATGAATGACATGTTGGTGAGGAGGGAATGAATTTGTAGTAAGGATAGAGGAAATTTGAATAATTTAGGTGAAGAGGAAGTATATTAAGTTTCAGGCCAGAGCAAAAAATTCAAATAAAACCGGGGAGGAATGTCTGTAGGCGGGAAAACAAAATAGATTCAGTCCCGGTTATTCAAATAAAATCGGGGTTAAATCCCGCATTCAGCCCCCGTTATTCAAATAAAACCGGGGTTAAATCCCGCATTAATAACGCGTGCCTTTCTACACTTCCTTTTGGTCCCGGTTTTTACTAAGTAGCGGGGGTTAAAAGTTTAAAACTTTCGGTCCCGGTTGTTTGTTAACAAACCGGGGTTAAATCCTGCATTTGGTCCCAGTTTTTTCTTAAAGGAACCGGGGTTAAATGTTTTGGAACTTTTAGACCCGGTTTGTTATTAAAAAACCGGGGTTGAATCTCGCTACATAAATTTTTATGCGGAAACACACCTTTTAGCCCCGGTTTTTTTGGTCTTTTTACTATAACCGGGTCTAAATAGGGGGGGTTGAAAGTCAATTTTGTAGTAGTGCCGGATGCTTCTTTGAATTCAACAGCCTCCTCTTTTAAGGTATTTTTAGCTCATGTGGAGGACGTTGGTGGCAAGGAGAATGGAAACATCACCGTCCCCGGATTATCTTTTCTTTTTAACTGATTTGTGGATTTGTTTGTATAATTGATGTGTGGGTGTTGAGTTTGTTCCAAATCTGATTGTTTAGGGTGTGTGTGTACGGGTGTTGAGATTATCAATTTTTTGTTCATGGTAATGGTAGAGTGGTTCAACGGTGATAATGGAGTGATGATGGACGGTGAACTATTGGAAGAGCAAAGGATGATGGGGTGGCGGTGCTAGGATGGCAACGAAGGTGTTGGACTGGGGTTGTGGTGGTCGAGAATGGTGAAGAGGGTAGAGATGTTTGAAGATTGAAAAGCGGGTAGGGGGCGGGGAGGGTGTAACGACCCGAGAATTCGAGTATTTAGTTTGAAAAGAATTGTATTTAATGGAATGCTTAATAAGAGACGTTAGGAGTAATTATTTAATCATGCAAGAAGTTAACTTGTTTTATAATATTTTGTAAATATTGGAAAGTTTGTGGTGATTTTGTAAAATGGATAAGTGTTAGGACTAATGATCAATGGGAGTTACATTTTGTCACTTTGCACGTAACGTATGTGTTGTGTGTGTGTGTGTGTGTTCTGTGAGTGTGAGGGTCGACATGTTCAAGATGATTACGGTTAGATTAAGGGATCAAATGTTGTTAAAACATGACATTGGTGATTAGGATTTGTTAGTTATATGTTTATGATGATTTTGGTATAAAAACATGAATTAAAACTATGTTTTCCTTATTGTTTGGAAAATTTCAAGAATGATTCACTGTGTTCTTTAGATTTGCCATTCATGCTTAGGATCGCAAACTAAGATTTACGATTGCTTTGTGTTGATTTTCCACAATGCTTGAGTCCCTTTTTCACGATTTGCGAGTGTGGCTCGCAGATAATGTTACTTGTGATTTTGCAATTTGCGATCTTGGTGATTTGTGATTAAGGTTATACGAATGTTGTTTTGCGATCCGATATTATTCATGATCCATGCGAATTGCAATTGAATCGATTTGTGATTGGTTCAAATTGTGATTGCAATGGTTTGTGGTTTATTATTTTATGATTGTTAGTTTTAGACTATGTAGTTGCGATCTCATGAATTGTGATTCAAATGACTTACGATTAGAAATTCGAATGTAGGTTATTTCGTGAGCTCGATTATTTTCGTGAGGACTTGTTTGGTGATTGCTTTGTTGGACTTAAGGTGAGTTCAGTATATTTTCTATAACCGAGTCAAAGACAAAATCAATTTGGAACGGACTACGATTTCACGATGTTTACTAAAATGCACACAATTAATTTAATGACTTATTTATGATGTGATTAATAATTTATTTGATGATGCAATGTGGTTTTAATATGATGATTATGATGTGAAATATTTACTAAAATGTATATAGTTATGATGATACAATGAAATGGGGAGGGGTAGACTTACTTCTAAGATGTACTCATTATGGTTAGTTAGACAATCTTGACGATACACAGTGTATGACTGTTGTGAGTACTCGTACATGGGATTGATGTTCGACCAACGATGATGAGGTCAACGTGTATAATACCACTAGGTGTAACGCCCGTTTTTTTTAAATAGTGCAACAATGCAAACCAATAATACTTTACAATGCATCAAATGATAATACATTGAAGGTGAGAAACTTGACAAAAAATTATGAGCAATTATAAAAAAATCATCCAATCCAGCGGAGGGTGATAGACTTCATACGTGTAGCCAAGTTAGGTGTTGTGTTTGACCGTGGCTACAAGTAATTGACTATGGTCTTATAATTGCACCTGTAGAGAGATGACGTCCTGAAACTCACACATTTAACCTACCAATACCCTCTAAGATGTACGTATGATGTAGGGTTTACAAATTAAGGGTGAAGTAATAACATGAAAAGAAAAGAAATGGAGATTTGAGAATACGCATGACAAATGCGTTGAATTGCTCGGTTTTTCACCGGAGCCTAGTCATTTCAGATATGGACATATAAAATCAAAATATCTATGTACTTTGTTGGAGAAGCCTCTACCGGATGGTGCTCCTGCATTTGCGTTTATACAAAGAGCCCGGGTGTACATACTACTTTTATTGGGTGGTGTTATTTTCCCGGATACTTCAGACACAAATGTACATATGTTTATGTTAAGTCTTATAAAAGATTTAGATATATGTGGCAGGCGTAGTTGGGGGAGTGTTATTTAAGCATGTCTGTACAAAAATCTGTGCAAAGCTACATCACTAGAAGCAACCAAAATCTATGGTCCGCTAATGTTGCAACGGTGGTCTAGATGCAGGTTCTTAGCCACTTCCCCGAAAACTATTTATGGGTATATGGATTGGTACTAGCCTTGTATAGTAATATTTATTACCAACCCATGACCCGATGATGAAAACTCCTCCCGTTTTCATATCCTAGGAGGAAATTTTGAAATTACAGTACGTATATATATATATATATATATATATATATATATATATATATATATATATATATATAATTATTTCATGTTTTATTGTCGATACAAATATTGTTGGAACACGGTATGGAGCTCAGCACAGTGGAAGCACAAAACAAAATTTAAAGTGTGCATTTTCATATATAATTATTTCATGTTTTATTGTCGATACAATTCCATAATCATTCATAATCATTCCATTACTTCCTTAAGCAAAAGCTTATTATTAATGCCAAGACATGAATAAACTTTGAAATATATCTCGAAAACCCACAATAACATAGTTCAAAGTAATATTCATCGTCATCACATGCATAAAAGATACAATGCTTCTTGCCACGCAGGGCGTAAGACAAAGATCTAAACGAAGTAATAGTATAGCTGGATGGAATGACAAGACTCTTCTTCCAATCCTTTTAGTTAGGGACAACCACCATGTTTCCCTCTCTAAGGTCCAGCTCTCCATGCATCCATTACCTACTCCTGATAAACACCTGCACTTTGCAACAAACAAGTTTGTGACAAATGTGAGTGTTATGACTAGCGTTCAAAACCCAGTCTTTAGAAGTAGATGATCAATGGAGTTTGATCATGAATGTACCTAAAGATGATGAGCTAACGTTCTTCCGCTTTAGGATACTTAGCTCTTTCAGGCACTTAGGGCAGGCGTGACGGCGCCAATTTCCAATTTCTCCGCAAAAGTAGCAAACTACCCCATGTGGAACATCATCTTGAGGCACAATCTCATTGTCCTCTGACTCCACAGTTACGGATGGCCCAGTCATACAAGGCTTTCCTTTTGAGGTCAGTTTCTCCTTCTTGCTTACTTGTTTCCTAGTAGCCATAGTGGATATGGACGAGGCACGATCCTTCTCAACCATGTAAGACTGAACAGCCTTCAGGGTGTCTTGAAGTTTGATCAAGGATTTATCCAAATTGTCTTTGTGATAGTTCTTGACAAACTTCTCATAAGACGCGGGGAGGGACTGGAGGATCATATCCACCGCAATCTCCCTCCCTATTGGAAGTCCAAGTCTCTCCAATTGGTCCATGTATCCCTTCATAATAAGGAAATGGATACTAACATCCTCACCTTCCTGCATCCTACAACCGACCAAAGCCTTTATACACTCAAACCGTTCTTGTCTAACCTGCTGTGGGAACATGTCCTTTAGCCGGTTGATCATGTCATACGCACTCAATTGCTCTAGCTGCTGACGCAACTCAAAGCTCATAGTCGATAACATGAGACAAGAAATATCTTGTGTATCTCTAACACGCTTCTCAAAAGTGTATCGAGTGGCCCAGTTCGCGTTGGTAGCAGGTGGCTCCGGAAAGGGTTCCTCAAGGATGTGCAACTTTGACTCGTGACGGAGGACAATCCTCAATACACGATACCAGTCAGCGAAGTTCACTCCTATGAGTCTCTCCCTTTCTAGAAATAATCAAAGTTTAAAGTTTGGTGTGGTGTCGTTAATGTTTGCCATCTATAAAAGAGTACAAGTTTTAGTTAGTTTCGATATAATCCTCGTTAAAATAATTACCCAGCTGATTAAGAAAACCAAATTATCTTTACAAGGGCTAAGAACCTTATTTCACCCCAATCCATGACGGGTTTGCCGCGGATCACTTCATGGAGCTATTTAGGCCGGTAAACGCTTTACCAATTGCAATCCGAGATTACAACTCTTAGACACTTGCGGGATCCTAGGCACTCATAGCACCCATTTGGCATGTTTGATCTCTTCCCTCATCGATTCCTCATTAATCCGCTTTGATAGCTCGGTATGGGCACGACAACTACCAAGGTGTTTTAAGTCTTGGAATTGTAAATCGACCGTCAAGATACACGGTGGTACTCTAGCCCAATGACCGGCTCGGCTAAAGCTCGACAACCGACCCTTGCGAGTTGCCACACGCACCTTCCACACAGTTACGCAAAACCGACCTCGGCTAAAGCTCGACGACCGATCTTGTTTCACTAGATTCGGGTGGTGTCATCTTACGGGAGGCGAGTGATTTACATTTGAGAAAAATGGGTTTTAGTTTTTCAAGTGGTCTTGTGGCGCGCGAGGTTTGTTAACCAATTCAAAACTCTTGGTTTTATTATTTTGATAATTTTTCAAGCGAGCGAAGATCTAAACAACCACGCACAAGTTATATCCGGTAACATGCCCCTAAACCCTATGCGCTTTCCCCGTGAGCCAAACGAGGAAAGCAAGGCCAAACTAAGGACACAACCAAATGGCCCAGCTGGAAGTGCTCCCACTGAATCCGTCATCTCCAATGAACCTCCGGATCCACCATAGCCGAGACGTCTCCTCCACGACTCTCGATGGTTGTCTTCGGTCTTCTTTTACAAATACATACAAAAAATTTGAAAAGAAACGGCATGCAAGCCACGAAATGCTAATCTAAGCTAATTCTAACAATTACAGAGAAAAGCAATCGGCATGCAAGCCAAAATAAAGTACAAAATACAAGACCGAATAAATTTAATTATTACAAACCAATTGTGGTACAAACCACCAAATGAATGAATAATCAAATACAACCAAACAACCAACACATAGGTCTAATGGGCAAGGCGTTACCGGATCAAACAACAACCACAAACAACAACACGGTGTGCCACAACAAAACTGTGCAAAATGTATCTCGATTAAGATTGTTCAAACCTAGCTAAACACTCAAGGCACAAAGTGAACAATCCTTGTACATATGCATTAGTACCCCAAACACTTTGAGCATACATATTCATATATACACAATACAAGTATATGCATGTGTGCATTTCATGCCAAAAAACCACCCAATACATATAAATGTACGAATCAAGACACATATGGGGCTTTTCAAAGTCCAAACAACAAGGACAGATTCTGGAAAAACAGAATCAAGAGGAGGCTAAAACCGAAAAATTATTATTTTTTCAAAAAGGACAAAAACACTGTTCACAACATCCTTCACGGCCCAGGAGCCTTCACGACCTCTCACGGACCGTGAAGCCCATGAGCTCCACGACTCTGACCAGTGAAAAACCTTCACGACCAACACCCCACGTAACTGGTCGTGAGCCTTCACGACCGTGAAGAAAAATCTTCACGAGACTGGTCGTGAGACTTCACGACCGTGAAGAAAAACCTTCACGAGACTGGTCGTGAGACTTCACGACCGTGAAGAAAAACCTTCACGAGACTGGTCGTGAGACTTCACGACCGTGAAGAAAAACCTTCACGAGACTGGTCGTGAGACTTCACGACCGTGAAGAAAAACCTTCACGAGACTGGTCGTGAGACTTCACGATCGTGAAGAATAAGCCTTCACGACCCGTGAAGACATTCTGGACATAATGTCCATTTTCGGTTTTCAAGCCAAAAAAGTGCAATTTGTTTGTAGATTTGGCTCTGATACCACTGTTGGAACACGGTATGGTGCTCAGCACAGCGGAAGCACAACAAAAAATTTAAAAATCGTACAAAAACGGGTCCGTATCGTGTTCCAAAGTGATGATCTTTCTACAAAACACAATTGCAACTTAAACAAACAACAAGAGGGTAGAGAATACCTCACTACCTTTCTGAAAATCGGCTGTAGCAATGTAGCAAGCGGGACAACCAAGAACTCAAGTGAATCCTTCTCTATTGCTAGTCCACACCAAGTTGGTTCGACCCCTTTATGCTAGTAAACCATCGGGTGAACATCCACCATGACTTCACCTTCCGGAACAGCCCACGAGATGATCTCCTCTTGCACCAATGGAGCTCACTCAACACTCAAGCATCACCAACTTAGTGTATATTGTGTATGTACCATGAAGGCACCAAGAGAGAATTGAAGAGAGAGAGTTAGAGAGTCTCTTGCATGCAACTCAATCTGTTCCAGACCCCTATTCTCTCAATATGGCCGGATTAATAGTTAATTTCTATTGGACCAAAAGATGGCCCAATCAGAAATAAGAATTCATGCAGACAGACCTTCACGGCCTCTCACGGCCCGTGAAGAGCCCGTGAGACAAATGCGCCACGACCGGCCATAGTCCTTCACGGCCCGTGCCGCGTTCGAGTGACTCGTGAGGGCGTCTCCTTCACGACCCCTCTCACGACCTCTCACGACCCGTGAAGACTCCACGAGCCGTATGAGAGTCGTAGAGTCAAACGTGAGGGCAGTGGGCTTCACGACCCGTGGAGCATCCCTCACGGCCGTGAAGCTCCAAAATCAAACAATTTGATTTTTGGACCTTCTCTCTATATCAGTAAGCTGTCGGGATCAATCCTTGGTGTGTGACCCAATAGGCTCGCACTTCATCAGCAGTAACACCAATGTACTTGTGTCAGTGGGTAGACTCCAACAAATATATTATTAATAAATATATTAACATACAAACTAAATGTAGGTGGACGATATTAGCCGGATGTATCAAGGTATGGGACCATAACAGGAACTAACTCGTAGAGTCAACCATATATAAAGGATTTTTACGATATGTCTCAACATTATATGCATTTAACATATGTACATGACCGTACGCATTACTGGTCTATGGTAGGCATAGATACTGCAGTCCCATATCCCCCAATATAAACCGGCTGCAAAGGACGCCTAGACGAGGGGTAGGTGAGATGTTCATAGGCGTGCGCAAGGTGATGAAACGAGTCCCTCGAACCAGGGTGAACGGACACCTTCGTATGGAACGGCCCCTTCACATCTTGGTACACCTAGTAGTACTTCAAACTTTTATTTTGAAGCAGGTGTACAAAACATGGGTGAAACCGTGGTTCAAATATGAAGTTTCAACGAAACATCTTAAAGTTTGAAACACCCCGTACCAATATATGACACCACACCCCCCTCAATATGCAGTTTCAATCCCAAATTCCTATCTGTTTGATTAAATATATTTGGAAATTGTTATCAAGCCCCCACCTTTTGTTCAAAATGTAAATACAAATAATTCTCGTGTATGTTTTGGAAATTTAGATTTAGATATTAATATACCATGGACTGAAAATGAAATACAAGAAGAAGAAATTTGACCAAGAAGAAGAAGTTAGAACAAGAAGAAATAGAAGTAGACCAAGAAGAAGAAGTTAGACCAAGAGGTGGTAGTAACAAACCAAATTTAATTGTCATTATTGTTCACCATATCTATTGTCTACTTCTTGTAGGTATGTATTGCTGATATCTAATCCAAACATGTATATCTGTAAGGATATTACACATGATATTTTATTGTAGCACATTTTTCTGGTTTTCCATTCCCAATTACTCAAGATAAGGAAAAGACTATACACCGGGAATCTTAGCGTAACATCTTTATCAGTAACTGGGTTTCCCATTCCCACATACTCAAAGACACTCCCGGTTCTATATATACTTCATTGAGTTGGGTCTGAATATATACCTCATTCAATTTATATATATATACCCGATCTAGTTTTTTATATATATACATCATTTCATAAAATTTTATATATAAATCATAGTTACTACAATATGGTTTTAGATAGTCCATTCATTGTAAACTTGTATTGGAGTGAAAACCTACAATATGAGAATGAGTGAGTGCAGTTTGATGTGTCCATAAGAAGAAGTTTAGTTGTCTTCACAAACATACTTAATTATGAAGAGGATTTTAAATGTATCTGAAATACTCGGTGAAGAAAGCCTAGAAACATTATAGTACGTAGCTGGTCTCCACTTGGGTTATATTTTAGTGAATATGGAGTATATGTTTCCGCCACCCCAACATACATGCTTTGTTGAGATGCTGCAAAATACACAGAAGCTCATACTGTCCCTTTAGATATCCATCCAAAAGGTTCGATGCAATATTAACGATTTAACATGATGAGTCCATCGACATCTACTTCACCTTTAGATGATTATACAAAACAACTATTATATGGTGGTCACGACAACTGTTGGTGTACCATATGCTTGGGCCTTAGGTAAGGCCCAAACATATGATATACCCATTGGGCTTGGCCCCATTTTACCCTAGACACCTCACTATATATAGGGGAGGGCACCAAGGTTTAGGGGATCTCTCCTGATTCCATCAACATCCATATGGAGATATGCTCCCCATATGTATCTACTCCCTTCTCATCTTCTTACAATAGACCATGGAGTCCATATGATAAGGATGATCATCATCCTCCCCTTCATCTCCTTCTAAGGACCATGGGTTCATACACTACGAGATCCTCGTGTCACCCCCGCTATGGACACCGTTTCCTCGCCCGGGGTTAACCACCGCAATGGGAGACGAGACATCCAATCCATCTCCACTCCACTATACTGCTCTACATGTACGTGTTCGTTCTTACGAACAAACAACAACGATGAGGAATATGATGGTGGGTTTGACAGATTCGATGAATCCATCTTGGAAATAAGTGAAGAGACGAGAGACGAACTCCACAGCGGGGAAGAGAAAAAGTCTGCTAATGATGAAGGCACACATGTAGAGCAATGTACTTCACATACTTTGCATGACTTTAGTCAATAGAAACACATCCAGATACGGAGGGCTGATAATTAGGGCCTCGTATGTGATGACAAGAAGGAAATGGATTTTTACGTAGAGTCTTCAAGTGAAATTAGGGTTGGTATGTATTTCTCTAGCAAAAAAGAGTTGATGTATGCCATTAGGAGATGGAATATATCCCGAAATAGAGACTTCTGGTTATTGAAAGCATACTTGTATTATGGAAAGCTGTTGCTGCACTCAAAACAAAAGAAGCAACCCCAAAAACCTTCTGATGACACCCCATGTAAGTGGTTTGTCCGTGCAATAAAAAGAGAAGAAGCAGCAGTTGGAAGATGGGTGGCTCGTCACAATTGCTGCACGACGGTTCTTGGTAATAATAACAAAAATTTGAAGTCGTCCGTTATAACCATTCATATCATGCACTCGATCCGTGCAGATATCACCTACCCAGTCAAGCAGATCCTAACAAATATTAAAAACAATATGAATGTTGATATATTTTACATCAAGGGATGGCGGGCTATGAAGAAGGCTAAAGAAAGCATATATAGAAGTTGGGAGAGCGATTTTGAGGAGTTGCCGATGTATGTTGATGCTTTAGTGTCGTCTAACCCTAGAACAGTTGTTCAGTGGATGCATCACCCGAGTAACTTGTCCAATGCTTTTACCTTTAAATACGTTTTATGGGCCACTATCGAAGCTTTTAACGGCTGCATCCTTGTGTTGTGTGGAAGGGATCCATTTAAAGCGTCGTTACAAAGGACTCTAACAATTACATTTTACCACTCACATATGTCATTGTTGACGAGGAGACTATCGAAAGCTGGTCTTGGTTCTTTGAGCACATGAGGTGGTACGTTGCAAATAACAGATTTTTGATAGACACAATGAGATTATTAATGCAATGAACCATCTGGATGACCAGAAGTATTCAATGTCATATCACCAATATTGTCTCCGGCTTATCAGAAGCAACTTTATGAAGCAGTTCAAGAACCACATACCGAAGAAACTTTGTTAGGCAATGGACTGCACCACTCAAAGGTGAAATTATAAGGATCTATGATAAAAATTTGTTGTGTAACACCTATAAAAAATCTAGGAATTTTATTACTTTCTTCTAACAAACGTGGCAAAATGTGATTGGTAATAATGACGGACAAAACAGAAAAAAAAAAAAGGTTACTTACTGCTGCTGTTATAAACGCACTCCATTTTACAACTGAAGAAACAAGAGAGACGGCAATCACGAAAGATTTGGGTCTCCCGGATTCTTCACTATTCTCATGCCCTAGAAAACTACAAATCCACTCCACTCCTTTAGATCACAAGATTCCATACTAATTCTGTAAGCAATCGAATCAAAATGAGTACATCGGCGTGCATCAAGGAAGTGGATAGATCGGCATTGGTGGCGTTTGCCCCCGATTTGCCGTTCTTCGCCGCCGGAACTATGGCCGGAGCTGTAGACATGTCGTTTAGTTCTTCTGCGAATTTAGAAATCTTTAATCTTGATTTCCGATCTGATGATCGTGACCTTGCGTTATCTGGCGCCATATCCAGTTCTGAACCTTTTAATAGGTTGTCTTGGGGGAAATCACCTTCGTCTGGTTCGGAAGAATTCTCACTTGGTCTTGTTGCTGGTGGTCTTGTAGATGGTAACATCGGTGTCTGGAACCCTCGCTTACTCATGAGGTATTAAATGTTAATTTTATAAATCTCTGCAGCTGAATTTTACTGGTGGTCGTTCAATGGAGTTTATGGTGTCATGAATTTGATTGTTCTTCTTTGTTTTTGAATCTGAGAAGTTATTTCAATAGACTTGTGTAATGAGTTTGACATTGTTGAATGATATGATTACTTGTAGCACAGCTTCGATCACTGTTTTTTTGCTCTGTGATATAACCCTCGTTACTTTTACAAAACTGTAAGAATACTAGGCATATTATGATGTATATTAGATATTAGATGGAAACCTGTTTGGAATTTGTACACATGATTACACTTTGAGAAATTATGATCTTGCTTCATAATGTTCTAATTAAATGAATTTAGTTCTTTTAGAGATGTGTGGCAAGTAGTAATCTTTTATGTTATGTTCTTATTTTCATGGAAGACTCATTACTATTATTATTTTCATTGCTTATAGTTCAGAGGAAAGTGAGAGTGCTCTTGTTCAACAACTATCAAGACACAAAGGGCCTGTGAGTATCCTTATATGTTAGTGGGATGTAAAGAATTTGTTTCCCTCTGTTATTAAAGTAAATCGTTATTGAAATATGGTGCATCATATTTTCTTTTCAAGGTTCGTGGACTGGAATTCAGTTCCCTTTCACCAAACCATCTTGCCTCCGGGGCTGAAGAAGGTGAAATTTGTATATGGGATTTTGCTAAACCAACAGAGCCAACACATTTCCCCCCTCTCAAGGTAACCATGGTTTTCTTCATTTCTTTTGTAGCTCGTGTTAATGCATTGAGCTTTAAATGACTAAAAGACTTCATTGAGCTTTGAATAATTTGCCGTGTTAAATATATAAATTTATGTACTGTATCATTGATCTAATAATCTTGTCTCTGCAGGGCAGTGAGTCTTCAACACATGGAGAAATTTCATTTTTATCATGGAATAAGAAGGTCCAGCCTATCTTGGCATCTACTTCTTTTCATGGAACAACCGGTACTGGTGGCAATCACCTGTCTATATTAAAACCTATCCCAATTTTTATTTATTTATCTTTTTTTTCTTTATTTTCAGTGGTTTGGGATCTTAGGAAGCAAAAGCCAATTATAAGGTAATTTTATGCAGGTAGATGCCAAGTTGGAAAAGATAATTTTGTATGAAATTTGAATTGGTAACTAAATTTTTATGAAATTCCCAATTTACAGTTTCTCGGATTCTGTTAGAAGAAGATGTTCAGTTTTACAATGGCATCCTGATTTTGCCACTCAGCTCATTGTTGCTTCAGATGAAGATAATTCACCTTCTTTGAAGGTAATGATTTATGCCTTTTTTTATGTATCCATAAGTAAAAATTGTTTATTCAAGTTTTTTCAATTGTGACTTGCAGATATGGGATATGCAGAACACAATGTCGCCATTACGAGAGCTAGTAGGTCATACTAAAGGTACATCAGTTATATAGTTATCATTTAACACTTTTCATTAGCATGTTTATGTTTTCAACTCTATATATAACATTTTCATGCTATTTCTCATTAACAGGTGTCGTTGCAATGTCGTGGTGTCCCCATGATAGCTCCTATTTGCTTACATGTGCCAAAGATAACCGCACTATTTGTTGGGACACTAATTCTGCTGAGGTTTGTATAACTTTTACGTAAAGTTATTTTAGTATGTTAACTACTGAATTTATATAACTTTGTGGTAATTTAACTTCACAGATTGTCTCCGAACTGCCAGCTGGGACAAATTGGAATTTTGATGTCCATTGGTATCCAAAATTACCTGGGGTCATATCAGCATCTTCATTTGATGGGAAAATTGGTATTTATAACATTGAGGTTCGATTAATGATTCTTTTGATGTATTAATATTTCGGTCTTGAACATATTTGAGAGTTCATATCTTTTATTTTTATGTAGGCTTGTGCTCGATATGGTGTTGGTGAGGGTTACTTTGGCTCAGGTAACATAATTCTTTATCTTCTTAATCATATTATATATATATTTAGGTTGAGATGTTTTTTTGGAGCCCTTTTTGTTATTATAAATTATGCAACTACATTATCAATATTATTACGTTAAATTATATAAATTATCTTATAGTTTTGGATGTCATCCCCCCTTCAAACTATTTATGGAGATGGTGCCTAATTTCACTGTTTACTTTTGTCTTTGCTGACCAAACTATTTATTTCTTCATATTCAAATCTCCTCTTGGTTTTTGATGTATTTCTAGACCCAAATTCAATAACTCAAGAAACATTCAAGAACAGAGACTATAATTTTACTTATTTTTAGATCAAACTCATAATCTTGTTAGAATCCAACTATAATATTAATCAAAACCTAACCCAGTAACCCACTTTCATATTTGGTTACCACCCAAAACTCAAAACACAAATTAATGTTAGTTATTTTCTTGGAAATATACTAGTATTCTTTTGGATATGTTAGATTCTTTAGATCATGTTATTATTCTTTAGGGTTGTTAGTTTGTCCTTCTTGGGCTTTATTAGATTTAGTGTCTGGGTTGTAAGAGTATTAAGCAATCAGATATAAGAAGTTTCTTTGCCACCCCTTTGCTTCCAATTCGGCCTTAAAAGAAGTAATCGGTTGCCTCATCGTCCTCGTAGCATTGCTTAGCGGCCTTCGAAGATCCTATCCAGCTTGTTCAGCCTCCATCCGTTGTGTCACGCACTCACGCGCTGCCTGCCTTTGCGGTGCTGCGCTCCAGTGTGTGAGTGAAGGACACTATGGCGGTGGTTGAGAGGAAGAAGGCTGCCGATAGTTCTATTGGTCGGTTTACTATGGCGGTGGTTGAGAGGGAGGGTTGATGGACGATGATGGTTTAGGGTTTGGCTGGGTGGTCGGAGTCTTGGAGGGTTGGTTGAAAGGCGGTGGATGGGAGGGAGGATGGTGAGGAGGCAACGGTTGTGATGATGCTTTAGGGTTTGGGAGGGTGGTTGGAGTCTTGGAGGGTTTGTTGAAAGGCGGTGGCTGGGAGGGAGGATGGTAAGGAGGCAACGGCTATGAGAGGGGATAACTGAACAACGGTGGCGGTTGGGTGGTGTGGCTGGGAGGCGGCGGCCTGAAGGCTTGCGCTGGCTGCAATAGCCGTTTTGTCTTCTTTATGAAACTTATCAGCTCTTCGTGTTGTCTTGCACTTTGAGCCCTGTATTCTTCAATCTTTCTTTGCAATCTCTCAAAAACGTTCATACCGGAAAAAGAAAAAAATATATATCGTGTGAACAGTAATGGATGAACAGTGATTGAGATGAATAGTACCTCAAGTTAAAATCCCGATCTTTTTTTGAATGAAGAGTAACTTTGTGATGAACAATGTCGTGGATGAACAAAACTTAGCCGATGAACAGTACTTTGCCGCATGAACAATGTCGCGGATGAACAGTAATCCGTTTTTTAAATTTGGCAAGGATCGAGTGGCTTTGATACCAATTTGATATGAACCAAATTGATATATTGATAAATCAGAACGAATACAATAGTCGGTGTGCATTCGAGAGGCACCCGTCTCTCCATAACCTACTTTCGAGAGGTAAGAGCTCTCCCAAACCTTATTTATAATACCGAATTTCTCCACACCTATAAATGACCCTAGAATCTCCTATAAATAATCTATCAATAGGTTAGACAAAGTAGACAAATGCCGATGTGGGACAAGATCATATCGGGTCCTTGTCTCATCACTTCTAAACCGAGTTTATGTATCGGATGATTATTTGCATCTTACTTGGCTATACTTGATGAAGAATTGCTTCGAGGTTTTTATTCAATTTTGTTCCTTTGTTGTTTTGACGTCTCTGTGAAAACTTTGTGTAGTGACAATGCAAAAGAATACATCTTTGAAACCTTTCAGACTAGCATGCTTTAGCAAGGTATACTTCATGAATCTTCCTACGTAGATACTCCTGCCCAAAATGAAGTTGCTGAACAAAAAAAATACCACCTTTTGTGTAGTGGCTAGTGGATTATTATTTCAGATGATTCTCCCGAAACCATTTTGGGGTGATGCAATGTGGGGTCCTTGTCTCATCACTTCTAAACCATGTTTATGTATCGGATGATTATTTGCATCTTACTTGGCTATACTTGATGAAGAATTTCTTCGAGGTTTTTACTCAATTTTGTTCCTTTGTTGTTTTGATGTCTCTGTGAAAACTTTGTGTAGTGACGACAATGCAAAAGAATACATCTTTGAAACCTTTCAGACTGTATACTTCATGAATCTTCTTACGTAGATACTCCTGCCCACAATGGAGTTGCTGAACAAAAAAATACCACCTTTTGTGTAGTGGCTAGTGGACTATTATTTCAGATGATTGTCCCGAAACCATTTTGGGGTGATGCAATGTCGAGGGCTTGTTTTTTAATGAGCTGCATGCCAGCAACAGTGTTGTGTGTGGTGAGGTTCAAATGTCTGTTCTCTTTCCTAATTAACACCTAAGATATTTGGTTGTAGTTGTATTGTCCGGGAAACTCGTTTCACAACAGTAAATTAGATCCAAAAGCAAGTGTCTTTTTGTTGGATATTCTTGCCTTCAGAAATTTCATCACACTCAATTGTTAGATTGTTTCACGAGATGTCATTCTTTAGGAGAAAACACCTTTTTCTCGGTGACCACCTCTGTTGATCGTGGAGATCATGATAATGTGTTGGTTTATACTATACTTATTCCAAACTTGAATGTCGAGTTCCCATTCCATCTACCTCTGAGCAATCCTACATGTGATCTTGTAAATGGTAGGCAATGCTAACCTACATCATGATCCGTTGTGGTACCACGTGTGTCTCCAAGTTCTACTCATGAGTCATGATGACTTAACTGCAACGAATGATCATGTATATGGTAGGCAATGTTAACCTACATTCCAGACTTTTGAGGTTCTAGTATTTGATTCATCATCTAGCAATGATTTACCAGATTTATCACCTCAAGAGTCTGATATGATGTTCATATTGCGATTTGGACAGGTAAACATTCATGTAGTTATTTGGTTGATTCTTATGTGTCTTATAATAAGCTATCTACATCTTCTTGTTGATTGGTTGGTATGTTAGACTTCATATCCACTCCTAAAACTGTTGGAGAAGCTTTAGTTCATCGTAATTGACGGAGTGCTATGATCGAAGAAATGAATGCACCTAGAATAATTATACATGGGATTTAGTAGAGCTACCTGTGAGAAAAAAGTTGTAAGTGAAATAATTTGATACATGAGATATGCTTAGACCTATGGTGTAGACTATTCATAAACATTCTCACCAGATCCACTTGTTCATTTCCTTGGATGCTACTTACAATTAGGCTCTTCACCAGGTTGATGTGAATAATGTCTTCTTGAATGGTGATTTTCACAAGGTGGTTTACATGGAGCAATCACCTGGATTTTGTTTGAAGTCCGTAAGCTATGAAAGTCCTTCTACGGTCTAAAACAATCTCCTCGTGCTTGGTTTAAATGGTTCAACACAACAGTAACTAGATTTGGATAACAAAGGAGCTCACATGATCACATAGTATTCTTTCTTTTGTCTAACCTTCTACTAGTTCTATATGTTTCTGATATAGTACTTAGCGGAAGTGATGAGTCTGGTTCTAAGTAATTAAAAAAATTTCTGGCATGTGAATTTCATACGAACGATCTTGGCCCATTAAAGTATTTTTTGGAAATTGAAGTTTCTCGCACTCATAAAGGAATCTACTTGTCTCAATGCAAGTGATGCTTAGATATATTGAGTGACTTAGATTTGATACAAGAAAAAGCATGTGAGGCTCCTACGATACCAAATGCTTGAAAGCAAATGTTGTAGACAACCTTAAGAACCCGGAAAAATTTAGAAGGGTTGTGGCCTGTGGGAAGGTTAAACTACGACAAAATATTGCCTTTCTATTGAGTGTGGTAAGTCAATGTATGTCATCACCAAGAATCACACATTGTGATGCGGTTCACCACATCTTGGAATACCAGAAGGGAACTCGTAGTAATGGCATCATGTATCAAAATTACGGTGCTCATGTCTTAGAAGGATTTACATGCCGACTATTGTGGAGCCCCTACGAACAGGTGGTCTACAACAGACTATTGTGTTTATGCCTTTTTGTTGGAGGTAATATGGTGTCGTGGAGGAGCAAGAAATAGAATGTTGGTCAAGTGATGTAATCTGAATACAGGGCTATGGCCTAGACCACGTGTGAATTGGTGTGGTAGTGTAATCTTCTGGGTTCACTTAATCTTAACCAATGATGTGTTGTGATAACAAATGGGCCATTCATATTGCAAATAACTTAGTCTCCATGAAAGAACTAAACACATTGATGTCGACGGCACTTTACTCGAGAGAAGATAGAAGATGGATGTATCTCAACTTCTTATCTTAAGACAGGATGACAACCTGCAGATATATTTACCAAGGCTTTATCCGGGAGCCGAATCTTTGATATTTGTGTAACAAGCTGGGCACCATTAGTTTATATGCATCAACTTGAGGGGGAGTGTTAGTTAATATTCTTATAACAATGTTCGTATTCTTTTGAATCAGTCGGTATTATTTAGATTGTGTTATTATTTACGGTTTTTTTGTTTGTCCTTGGGCCGACATGGCTTTATCAGATTTAGGTTTGGGTCCTATGTATATACAGTCTTTTTTTTCTCCTTCTGTAGAAGTTTTAAGCAATCAGATAACAAACAATAACAAAAAATCTCATTGCCTCACAGAAAGAATAACAAAAAATCGTGATTCGAAACTCACAACCACCTGGGGTCTTCAATTTCATTGCCTCACAGAAACCCAGATTAAAAGAAGTTGAAATGAAAAGCCCTAAGGCCCCTAATAGACAACGAAATAAGATAACAAATTAACATGCTTGCCTTATTGTCGTTATTTCATGGGGACATTTTTTTGTTTTTTACTGCCACCACTCTGTTTCCCATCTGTGAAAGCCCACATCTTAAAAGAATCATTCTAAACTTTGTGGCTCTACTCTCTCCCTCTCTCTCCTTTTTTTTGGGATGGGGAGAGGAGGGGGGGGGGGGAGGCTGCAAAATTGATAAACATCAAACATGTGAACTTTCAATTTTGGATTTGAAGACAAGGGTTGTCAAAATTTAACTTTAGGAGAAAATTATAGGTGAAGAGGGGCTATTTTCTTAATTAGTCTTGACGAACGAAGATATCCATGATTATTTGAGTTTTCATTGGACGATAGATGCAATTATTATGATAAGAATCAAATTGGTACGGTAAAGACTAACGGATTAACGCCCGCTAGTTGGCTGGATTAAACTGAATTTGTGGTATTCGAGAACCAGGAGAACTCCAAATGTCTGTGTCGACAAAAGCCAAAATCAGAATACGTAACATTGGGTGGCCAGCCCTAGCTAAAGCCGATGGTACCTCCCTAAAAAATAGCCTTACCAAAATTAATTAAATAAATAGTTAAAGATTAAACAATCTTCAATTCAGCCCCCTGCGTTTCAGTTCCTGCACTTCAGCCCCTTTCTTTTTGCGCCTTTCTTTTTGCGCTGGTAGACCTGCCCCCAGTGGGTCGTATCATATTACTATTGTCAAGTTATTGTTACGATTTAGCTGTTTGTTGTTGACCAACTTTAGTTAAGTGAGTGTAGGAAGTGTGTAAATGAGTTTGTTTTTCCATTTCAAATTACTTGTTGAATTGCTAGTGGTATGGCTATAGTAAAAAAATGAATGTCGCAAAATTCTATCATCTCCTCACCATTATGACATTAATTTATTCCTTCCCTTACATCTATTATGAATATTCCGCAGCACCTTTAAGAGCCCCAAAATGGTACAAACGCCAAGCAGGTGTTTCTTTTGGTTTTGGTGGAAAACTTGTTTCTTTTCACACAGCTGGTTCTTCAACTGGGTTTTCAGAGGTAATTATAATGGGTCTTGTGCTCATTTCTTTCGATTATTTTTTATCAATTATCCCAGATTCTGAGTCTTTCCCGATAACATTTTAGGTTCATTTAATGGGTTTTGTGCTCATTTTTCTTTCATTAATTTGTTAATTATCTCAGATTCTTAGTCTCTTTTCCCAAAAATGTTTCAGGTTCATGTGCATGACTTGGTTACTGAACATAGCATAGTTAGCACATTATCTGAATTCGAAGCTGCAATGCATAGTGGAGATAGATCTTTGTTAAGGCTTCTGTGTGACCAAAAATTTCTAGAATCCGAGTACGCGTACATAAATAAAGCATCAAATTTCTTTTACATTTCCCTTTCACCATCTCGAATTCAGCCATATTGAATTGTTTAGACTCATTGAATTTTCTCAACAGATCTGAAGATGACAAAGAAACATGGGGATTCTTGAAGGTTATGTTTGAAGATGATGGAACCGCACAAACAAATCTCTTAAATTACCTTGGCTTCAGTTTACCTGCAGAAGAAGTAAACAGTACCATACAAAATGATGTCTCTCAATATAAAATTGATGAAGCTAAAGAAGTTTCTATGGAGGGAAACCCGATACACAACAACTACCCAACTGATAACGGTGAAGATTTTTTCAACAATCTTCCAAGTCCTAAAGCCGAGACACCCATCTCAACTTCTCATAATGACTTTGTTACCGAAGAATCAGTTCCCGTAATTGAAGAATTAATAAAAGAAATCGATTTACAAGAGGGAATCAGTGACCCATCGTTTGATGATGCTGTTCAACGTGCATTGGTTGTTGGGGATTACAAAGGAGCTGTTGCTCAGTGCATAGCCGCAAATAAGATAGCAGATGCTTTAGTTATTGCACAGGTTGGTGGTGCTTCCCTGTGGGAGACCACACGTGATTATTACCTAAAAAAGAACACCTCTCCTTACTTGAAGGCATGTTTTTCTTCCCTCTTCTTGTTTACATCAAAATCTATTTTAATTTACTTATGGCTTGTGTAAACCTATGTTTTTTGCTTTATATATATATATATATATAGGAAAAAGTTCATGCGAGAACCATTTTTAGTGCGAGAACCGCGAGAACCAATCTGAGCCGTCCAATTCCCCGTCCTTCAATGTCATTGCCCACCCATGAATTCCTCACATGCACCCTGCCACACTCTATCTCTCCACGCTCACCATCCATGAAACTTCCCATATCCATGGAACGGCTAAGATTGGTTCTCGCGGTTCTCGCACTAACAATGGTTCTCGCATGAACCCTCCCCTATATATATATATATATATATATATATATATATACGTATTAGTATATAGTATAGCCCAATAGGCCCAAGCCCATTAGGCTTGTTAGTGTATCTCTATATATATGTATATTAGTGTAATGTAATAGATTGAGGAATGAGTAATGATATAAAGATTAATATGGTATCAGAGCAAGGTTCACCCACTCCACGTAACCCATAAGTATCCACGTGTTAGGCGCGAGAAAACAAAAAGAACGCCACACGTGAGGGGACGTGTTGAGTAATGTCCCACATTGGACGAAAGAGTGACTTTGTAATGAGTTTATAAGGGTCCTGGGCTACTCCTCTCATAACCAATTGGTTTTGAGTATAAAGATTAATAATACGACAGACAAATAAGTCCTAAAATATCGGCACAAAATAAGAAACGGTCTCTCCAACACATAAATGGTTGAGTCAAGGTATTTTGGCCTATATATATATATATATATATATATATATATATATATATATATATATTTTATTTATTTTGTACATTTTACAGGTTGTTGCTGCAATGGTAAATAATGACCTTGTTAGCCTAGTAAATATCAGTCCCCTAAAATCTTGGAAAGAGACTCTTGCTCTCATCTGCACTGTAAGTTGCTCTAATTCTTTATGATGGTAATTTTGCACCGATTATATCTGGGGAAGGTTCAAATGAGAATGAGAAATTAAATGAGAATGGGAGACTCAATCTCAGCCGTTCATTTTGTAAGTGAAATTCATGGATGGAGAGTGTGGGGGGGATAGAGTGTGGAAGGGTGCATGTGATGAATTCATGGGTGGGCAATGACATTGAAGGAGGAGGAATTTGACGGTTGGTATTGAATCTCCAATTCTCATTTAATTTAAGGTTCTCATTTGAACCTCCCACGATTATATCTGTTCTAATTGATTAATGAGGGTAATTATTTTGGGACTGGCAGTTTTCACAGGGGGATGAATGGATTTCACTATGTGATACCCTTGCTTCTAGACTCATAACTGGTGGTAATACATTAGCAGCAACTCTATGTTATATTTGTTCAGGGAATATTGATAGAACTGTAGAAATCTGGTCAAAGAAAGTTACAGCTGAGAATGAGGGCAAGTCATATGTTAATCTTCTTCAGGTAAGGGCTTTAAAAGTCAAAGTTAAAGTCAAAAAACACGTAATCTTTTGTTTTGGTGAGTTGCTAACTATTTTTAGTTTGTGTTAAGGATTTAATGGAGAAAACTGTGGTACTTGCTTTAGCAACTGGGCAAAAGAGATTCAGTGCTTCTGTATGCAAGCTTGTTGAGAAGTATGCTGAAATATTAGCAAGTCAAGGACTTTTATCATCAGCAATGGAATATTTAAATCTAGTGGGAACTGAAGATTTGTCTCCTGAACTTGTTATCTTAAGAGATCGGATAGCTCTCTCATCCGAATCAGGTACGCGTTAGGTTATGGTTTTATTGAGCACGGGGTCATGTTTTTATATTCGTTTGTGAATTGATTGCTGTTTTGCACATAAATATTTTAAAATTCTAGGTTTTGATTAATTTTTATTAGCAATGGTTTCTCCATTTGTTTGGATTGATTTAATTATGATCTCCTTTTATTCTTTTTTTGTTATAGAGAAAAATGCAACCGTGTCTACAGATTTTGGTTACTCTCAAACTCATACTGGAGTTGTATACAGTGCAAACCAACAAGTGAATTCTGTTGCGGAGCCCCATCAAAACTATTATCAGGTATTTTACATTTTATCTTGTATCTCCCACTTACGTTGTCTGAGCCAATATTTTTATATTGGAAGTACATATATTTCTTTTAGCAGATATAAGAACTCCTGCATTTTCTTTTACTGGAAAAGTCCAACAGAACAAAAATTTGCTTGCTCTCCATATTTAACTTAATTGAACATTTTCTTGTTTTCCTGTTTATTATTATTATTATTTTTAACTCTGTAAAATCACTTGTTTTCTTCTATTGAAAGGCTGCATTACCTTTTCTGTTTATTTTTTAGGAAAACTACCAACAACCACCACCTGGGCCGTCTTACAATAATCATTATGAACAGCCACAACGAAGCATGTTTGTTCCATCTCCTGCCGCTCCTAGTCCACCAGTACGTAAATGATTAAAATACTAAAAAAAAAAAACAAGTAGCATTAGTATGAAAAAGTGTATCTCTGATAATGATTCCATTACATTTACTTTTACTTCACTATTAACATTTCACATTTACAATTCTCATTGATTTGCATTCTTTTAGTTGGGCTTCAATCAACCTCCTGTTGCAACTCAAGCTCCTGCAAGACCCTTTGTTCCTATGACACCTCCACTGCTGAGAAACGCTGACCAATACCAGCATCTCTCCACCTTGGGTTCTCAGTTATATCCTGTATGTGTGTATACATATATATATATATATATATATATATATATATATATATATATAACCTTCTTTTCATTCCTTGATATATATTATTATTTGGCAAGATGGGCGGGCCTGGTGGGCTGGGTTATGGGCTCAGGTTGAATCAGATCATTCTAGTACAGTTGGGTTGAATTTACCTGCAAACATTTTTCTGCCCGTTGCAGTAATTTGGATTCTTAAACAAAACAATTTTGGGGATGGTATGAATTTAACTTGTTTGAACCATTTAACCTGTTGTCCTTGTAGCAAATTTTCGGATTCTTTCCTTTTTAGATTAAAAACATAACCCAAATTGATCCATTTTCACAATTGTTACCAGTCTCAGGTGAATGCTAACCCCAATTATCAAGGTGGACAGCCAGGTCCTGGTTCTCTTGGCCTGGTCCCATCTCCAATGGTTCCTACTACAGGTCCAAAGTTAGCAAAGGATGTTGGATCCTCACCCCCTGTAAGAGGATTCATGCCCATTAATAATAATAATATAGGAATGCAACGAACCACATCGGGTCAAATGCAACCCAACACTGCTACAGAGCCTGCAGCTCCTCCTCCAACAGTACAGACAGCTGATGTATCAAATGTTCCTGGTACTTTTTTTGTGTTTTTGAGTTAATCTTTTGTGAAATAATTTCAAAATATACATTATAATTTGAACGAACACGTATCTAATAGCAAAACTTTCGTGTTTCAGCCCATCAAAGGCCCGTTATTGGAACATTGACCAGACTCTTTAACGAGACATCAGAAGCCATGGGAGGTTTACATGCACCTCCAGCTAAAAAACGAGAGATTGATGACAACTCAAAGAAAATAGGAGCTTTGTTTGGTAAATTAAACAGTGGTGATATCTCCAAAAATGCTGCTGAAAAGCTTGTTCAGCTGTGTCAAGCATTGGATCGCGGTGACTTTCCGACAGCCCTTAAGATCCAGGTATCATTCGTTATTATATAATATTTAACAAAATAAAAGTAACTATAAAGGAAACATGTCAAATAGGAGTGTATTCTTATTGACCTCTAAATCATATTGTACACAAAATTAGATTATTATTATTATTATCGAAAATAATATAACTTGTTATATTTGTGCTGGTTCTGTAGGTAGATCTTACCACAAGTGACTGGGATGAGTGCAGCTTCTGGCTAGCAACACTCAAAAGAATGATTAGAATCAGGCAGAGTTCAAGATGAATGAATCACTAATTCATCTCTTCAAAATGTTTTTGTATACAAGAATTGCATCTTGTTTTTCTTTCTTTCTTTCTTTCTTTTTTTTCTTTTTTTTTATGACTTAATTTTGATTTTTCAAAGCAGCTAAAAGGAGTTAGATAACAGGTTTTTGTTGGGGTTTTGGGCTTTTTTCTTCTTTGTTTGTTTGGTTTTTTGGGGGTATGTGTGTATTGAAATAGATTTGGTAGTCTTAGATAGTTAATAGACATAATTTTGTCAAAAGTTCAGGGTTTAGTTTATTTCTATTAATTTGTCCTTGGATTTGTATGTACTTATACAAGATAATTCTGGAATTGTGAGTATTTGAACATACATGAAGGAGCTTGAAAAACTTGGCTCGTTTAAGACCAATTATAATAACATGATCCATCACTGTTTAATGGTTTTACTAACAAAATAATTTGGTCATTTTGTTATGGGTTAAAGTTACTGTACGTGAAGCTTTTTTGTGTTTACATATACTCGATAATGTCTACAAAAGGGTTTCGTATGTGTAAAAGATTTGGAATAAAACGGCATGATGAAAAGTTTTTGTTAAAATTAATGGGTACAATGACACATTTGTGACACATTTGTAAACTTGATATGTATACTTAACCAAAAAGAACTTTATGTACCATAATGGAACATTAGAGAAACGTTTTTTTGTGTTCAGCATCTTTTAACCCTTTTGTTAATTATGAAAACATAAGATCTACTATGATAAGCGATGGTTGAAACGTGACGAAACTTTCTTTTTTTCTTCTTCTGAAAAACGCTTCCGCAAATTATGTTTTAAAAGTTTAGTGGTTTATAAATCTAAAGCAAATGTATGTTCTTAAAAGTTTAAATTTGGACTCAAAGTCACAATACCTTGAAGAAATACACCTTAAGAAGACATAAGTAGAGAACAACCCAACAACGTCCAAACTCATGAAATTCCTCTAACATCGTTTTCTTCCTTATTATTATTACTTGTGGGGGCCGGTTGCTTCCTATCATCAAAGGGCTTGTAACCTTTTGATACCAAAATGTTGGAAATGTGTTTCTTATGCGTATGGTTATAGATTATAATTCCATTATGAAGAAAAGGTGTAGATTTAAGAATAAGTTAGTACGTGTGTATTTTGCTTTCTTTACACATTTTGTAGACAAAGGGGAAAAATGCCCATACACAGATTCGAGAAAAAAAACCTATCGTCTCTTCATCTTAATTTTTAGTAGAAATATTCTATTCTTTCTTACAAAATACTTCTATTTCATCCTTCACACACTACATAATCCTACACACTACATTGTGACATGTGTAAGGTCTTACGTGGGACATGTTAACACCATGGTCCCCTCCCCATTCACCCTAAGTGATTCATTTAATCGGGTTCTCCCTCATGCTCACTCAATACTTTTCTCTCTCTTCTTCTCTCTATCTCTCTCCTCTCTCAACATTTATTATTTTGCTTTAAAAAAATAGAGAATGGTTGAGGGAGATGGATAGGGGGATTAGTGGGATGAATAAGAATGAAAGGAAAAAATAACGTGACACTGATGTGGCAAGAGGATTTAGAAAGATGGATGCTCATGATCTAATCCACCTAGTCTCCGTTCTAATTTTTTCTTTTAATTTTGACACATCATAATTGAGCTCCAAAAACGATTAAACGTAATCTATTCATCTAAATTTTTCTTTTTAATTCGATTTTTAATGAAGAACATGTCAAATTTTGTCAAAAAATAAAAAATAACTTCAAGGTACATAATTTAAGCAATATTTTAAGAATTTATTTAATAAATTCTTCCCACAGGATTGTATTCTTTTTCTTAATTTTTTTCTCAACTTCCAAGAATACGAGAAACATGTATTTTTCAAAATGCACATCAAGTGTTCTATGAAATATCTAAGTCAAAATATCTTAATTTATAAGTTTTATTTGATAATTTAAGTGTTTTTATGCTTTGTATGTGTTTAAGACTTTATTCTCACCGTGTTAGTATTCAATGCATAATTGTGTTAATATGTTTATGGACTTTATGCATCAATGTTTTAATATCTTGTATATTAGTGTGTTGAGATTTTTTACATCATTATAAACTATATAAAACATCTTCATCTACAGTTATCAATGATATTTACAAAGTGGGCGTGTTTGCCAAAACTAACTGGAGTTATGAAAGTTAATTGATAATCTTAAGCCCAATCTATAAGCTATTTGAAAAGGCTTTTATATTGGAAGATTATGAGAAATTATGTTTTTAATAGGGTAAATTGCATTAAAATACAATGAACTTTGTCTTAATTATCATTGTATACAAGCAACTTTAAAATTTTAAAAATAATACAATTAACTTTCATAATCCTCTCGTTGTATGCAAACAACTTTTTATGTGTGTGTTGTTTAGTTATCATTATATACAATGAACTTTGTTTTAACTTTCATGGTCAATCCCCTCAAGATTGTAACACTCGAATGGAGCTTAAGAGCCGGGGATTATTAAGGATGTGTTCACCAACGGACTTATAAGGGATTATAGGAGGCTTGAGATTCTAGTTATCATAGTATTAAACCCTCTAGCCTTATTCGAGTGTAAAAATCTTGAGGGGAATATTAAAAACATAAACCTCCACAAAAGCCTTTCCAAAAGTTTGAGATTATCATTTAATCAGGCTCAGTTCCAACCCAACTCCAGCTAATTTTACCGCATAGACCCTAAACTAAAATCCCAAGTTACTATAATGTTACATAAGCCCATTGCCAATCAGATTATCCCTAAAATTCTATGTTAATGGCGAATCCGTTTTAGATTCGATCATCCATCAAGAACCGGAATCTTATAATATTATTAAAAGAAAAGGTTGCTTACATCATCAATCCCTTTCCAAAAAAATCTCCACCAATCACAACGCTTAGATTTTTTTTAAAAAAATAAAAAAAATTGAAAATACCAAATACGTCACAATTGCTTCCGCAATTTAAATGGTTTTAAATGTAAATTTAAAAGGTTTAAATGTAAATTATTAGGGGGTAGTATGCAATATGAGGGGGTTTTAAGATAATTGTATATAAATGTAATTAATTATAAGTTGTTTGAAAATTATCTTTAACAACTTTTAATATATTTTGTTTTGAGACTAATTAATTATATATTTGTAATAGTCTCATTTTTATCTACATTTTGATATAATATTTATCGGAATATGATGTTATTCTAAAATTTAGTATATTTTAATTGTTTTATCCATCGAGAGCAACGTGTAGGTAATTATTGGACATTCTATTAGTATATTTTACTAGTGTATGGACCCGTGGAATCCGGGTATTACATAAGTAAACCTAAAAAAATTATAGACTTATATACGGAATAATTATGAAGTAAAAAACAAATAATATTGTAGATAAAGGAAAAAAGATAAAATGTTACATAGAATGTAAAGTAATTATAAACAAATAAAACTAAATTTTTTGAAGAACTTCGATTGAAGGGCCATATTAATATTTTAAACAAAAAACACAGTAATTGAGGCTGCAAATAATTAAAATTTATGAAAAAACATAACTTTGAAACACACATTTAAGACATGTATGTTTGCATTTGAAAAATTGAATGTTTGAATTTTTGGAGGCCGAATTACTCAAAGAAAAATGCTTCAAAAAGAGGAATATACCTGATTTGTAGAAATATAAAAGAGAAACCAAAGGTATAGATGAAGATGATGGAAAACCCTAACACATTGCTGCAATCGTCGTCTTCAAATAAATTGGTTCCTAAATATAGTTGCCTTACTTGTTCTCTGCATCACAATTGTCTCACGATAAATGATTTTCATTAGTTGATTGTCCCGTATTATTCTTATTTAATCAATAAAACATGGTACAAAGAATCATGATACCAACATTATAGAACATCGATACCAACATTATATAGAAACCTCATAAAACACGGTAAGAAGAAAAAAAATAGGAATTGTAGGTCATTATTGCCCACAAGAAACAATCATATTAGTAAAGAATACGAGTATTAAATAAGTAAACCTAAAAAAATATACAATTAAATATGGAATATTTTGAATTATGAAACCAATAATGTTGTATATAGAAAGATGTACGAAGTTTACATAAAAAAATATGTTGCCACACTTAAGAAGTTTACATAAAAGAATATGTTGCCACACTTAATTGATTGGATTAAGGTCACATGGATCAAAGAAACACTCGTTGATAAAAAAGAAACCGATTCATTCACAAATCAGTGGCCAAATTGAAGATTTTTGAGTTTGTGGGTTTTTGAAGTTCTTGAAGAAATTCGATCGAATCTGCTTGTTTGATCGATGTTTATGATAATTGTAGATTAAGAAGTGTAAATCGGGGGTAGGCGAAGTGATCTGGGCAAGAAATACACAGATTCGGGCAAATTTGAAGAATTTTTGAATCTGAGCGGGATGAACATATGAGTGGATCGGAATCTCAGGGTTGAATCGATCGGAATTAGCTTGAATCAACCGGAATTCATACATTCCGAGTGGAATTTGATCGGAATTCATACATTCCGAGTAGATTTTGGTCGGAATTCACCAATTCCGAATAAATTTTGATCGGAATTATCATTCTCCGGGATTGGTTTTTGACCGGAATTCATGACTTTACTCGGAATTGTTCTTCAGAATTGATGTTATCCGGAATTCAACCTTGATCTGAATTACATTCATGTTTTGAGAATTTTAGAATTTTAGAATTACACTCATGGCTCGACCCCAGCCAGGGGCTCGACCCCAGCCAGGGGCTCGACCCCAGCCAGGGGCTCTGCCCCTTGGACCCCGCCAGGGGTTGCCACCCCTTGGACCCCGCTATCAGGGGCGCTGCCCCCGAACACCCGTAGTCGTTGTTGTGACTGAATTATCTTGTCACCTTGATTCCTAAGTCATGTGTTTGGATTTTTTTGGCTGAGTCAGGAGTTCTCAAAGTTTCAGTTATCATTATGATGTTTCTAGATTCGGGTCATATTCTGTTTTCCCGTGAACCATGTGTTTAATTGTCTAGTACCCTTATGTCTAGTCATCTGGTGCTTTCCTAACTGATTTTTGGTTCTTCTTTCTTAGTGTCACTAATTTTTGGTCTCAAAACCAGATTTTGGCCATCCATTCCTTGTTTCTTTTGGATCTTGGTTATCTTTTATCAGTCATTTTTTAAGCCCCAGATCACATTGTTGGTGAAATTATTTGATGAATTGACCAACATCATATTACTTCAGGTTTTTGAGAAGATTTTGTATTACATGCGCGCTTGCTCACTTCTTATCAATCGTTTGGTGCTCTTGAATAAGGATGAATCTGACTCCCTGATCTTATTACAATTCACAGTCAAATATCCTCTTATGTGTACCCAAGTTCATTTGCACCCGTATGTCTTTCAAAATCTTTGTTTGTCTTGCGGTGATCTGGTGAAAGTTGATTACACGGTATTGGGAGACTTACTTGCCAACATTATTCTCCAATATCAGATCATATCCAACACAAAGCTATAAATCTTCAAGAGTTCAGATCAAATCATTATCACTCCTCAACGATCAAGAGTGGTTCAAGTATCTATTCAAGTCACGGAATTTTTGAAGATTATTTTGACTTGAAGTGTAGGATTTTCCCCACCCCTTGTCCATGTTTGTTACAATTGAATCTCATGGTGATGTCTTTTATGCATGATGCTCATAAAGTATTATAATCATCATGAGGGGGAGATAAAAAGTCAAGAAGTTTTACATTGTTGATTCAGTTGTTGAGGGGGAGTTTGAAGCTTATTGATAAAATCATTGTGTTTACTCATGGGGAAGAGATCATCAGTCTATGTCATGTCTAGGGGGAGTAAAGATCTATCATATGAAGACATGGGAACAATCTGACCTACATTGTAGGGGGAGACAAAAAGAAGATTTTTTCCAACACATCAAAAGTGTTTATGCTTCCGCTGTCAAAAGCTCAGGATAAATCATTGTTTCAGACTGATGCATTTGGTGGGACGCTACATCCAAAACTGCTTATATAATCTAAGGAAAACTTAGATTACTGGCGTGCACACTCCTATTTCAATACAAAGGGGAAGGATGTAAAGTATAATATTGTATAGATATAGGAGTTTAATTGTAATATACCCATGAAGTATATATAGGGATATGCCTATTGTAATAGGTAAGGTTTTGGGCATAATGAAATAATGAACTATGTGTTTTTCATGGTGTAAACCATATTCTCTGTAATTCAACATGCAAACCTTCAATCTATCCTACATGATACAATGAACCACTTGTTATTATGACCAAACACAAGTAAAGATAAAATGAAGTTCTTTCACTCAATGCATAACATGCACTCTTAAAAGCTGATTAACTTCTATGGTCAACCTTTCATATGTAGACCGCTGAAAGTTTTGATTTTGAGAGATTTCTTCTAACTCAAATGGTGAATGTTGAAACACATAGACTTCATGCACATGTTTGAGGGTTCTCCCTGTGCTTACTCGACTCTCTGTGCCCATAAGGTAAATGGCAATCAGTCAACACTTGACTGATTGCCAACAACACAGCCTTAGATGCTCAATAAACCTGCCAGGAAAAATCACGAATTTTGTAAGCTTATCTTGAGAATAAATCAAAGCTTTTATTAAATAAAATGCCTAATTACCATGAAACACGAAGCATTTCGCAGAACATGAAGTGTTACAATTTGCAAAACTTACACGGAAGATTAAATTATACTAAAGGGTGTTTGGGATTACTTGTTAAAACTGCTAATACATATTACGTTTCAATTAAAACTGTTTTGAGAGTGTCTGTGATTTGCTTATTCAAACTACTCCAATTAATTTATATGCAGAGGTTATTTGGGATACAGAGACCGAACTGTATTTCCAATCAAATTATGGTCTTGATGATCAAGGCCCAAAAAAAGTAAAACATAGAACATAAGAAGGCATACCTTTGAAACCTATGAATCCATGAAGTTGGGAGATATTAGAAAGAAAAACAACGATGCAGAAATGAAACTCGTGAAAACTCAGTTTTTTCTCTGTGTATCACCAACCATAAACTTTGATTCTTCATCTTTGCCACCACTTGTGAATGAATAGTAGTTCAACTGTGTTGTTTTTAGGAAAACTAAAAGAAAATAGATAGTAAAGAAACAATAGTAAAATAGGTTTTGAATAGCAAAGATTTTAGAAAACCCTAACCCTAACAAAAATAGTCTCAAATAGGGAAGAACCTAAACCAGTTTACATGAAAATCGGCAATGAATCAATTACTGATGAAGGAGGCAGCAAAGATGAATGAATGAGGCGATGATGAAGCGTAACACCGATTGAAAACACAAGCTCTGAATAACACATCGATTTAAAGATTGAGAAAAAGAGGCGATTATGAAGCGTATGAGAGAAGATGGTTCGATGATGAAGCGTATGAGAGAAGATCTTTCTAGGGTTTTTGTGTCGATGAAAGAATGAGGCGAAAAAGGGATGTTTGTTTCTTCACCCAGTCGGAGGATCCGTTTAGGAAATAATCAAAGGAATCGTTTAAGAGAACACCTTACGGTGATGAAGATCGATTAAGAAGATGATTGATTGAGGCATTGGTGAAGAACGATCGGAGTAAACCTGCAGAGAAAAGCGGCTCTAGGGTTTTCACAAATTTTTTTGAATGAGACGGATGAGAGAAGAATGGGGAACGGAGAGTTTTGATTGTAACCCGGATGGAGTATCCGGATAAAAAAAGATCCGTGTGTTTTTAAAAAAAAATGGGGCTTTCCTCATTTGGATCTTTAATTAAGTAAAGTGCTTAAGTGGAGCTGATGTGGAGGTAAAATTGCTGAAGTGGAGGGGTCCTATTGGTGCAGAAAATTTCTAAAAAAAGTAAGAAGGTAAGCCTTTTAATAATATACTAGTGTATGGACCCGTGGAATTCGAATATTACATAAGTAAACCTAAAAAAATTAGATTTATATACGAAATAATTATGAAGTAAAAAACAAATAATATTATAGATAAACGGAAAAAGATAAAATGTTACATAGAATGTAAAGTTGTCCAAACGATTTCCTAATATCTCAAACATCAACCATATCAATAAACATTAAAAACAACATACCCACTTTCCTCATAGACGTCCAAATCAAACACAAACTTCATACTTTTGCGGGATCTGAAGTTTGTGAATTCTTGCAGCTATTTCCAGGTCTCTTTCAAGACAACGTGATTACTTGACTCACCTTCTTCCAGCCTTTGATCACCATAAACCTTTAGTCGCATCTCAGTTTGATAACCCCCACAGCGAACAGTAACCGGTGTTGTTACTTCATTATGCTTGTATTGTTTGACATACCACGCAGGAATATGCTACGTTAAGGAAATAATGCTTTATCAACATATATATAATTTAAAAAAAAATTATACATAAGTAAACCTAAAAACAATATAACATCATATAAGCAAAAGGAACCGACAGCGGTTATCAAATAATAAATCTTGAGATACATTAAAGAAAATAGAAAAATGTAAAAATTGTACATATACAAAAAGTTTCAAATACATAACTGAAAAATAATCTATATTTCTTCAAATACTTTATACACTACATGTAAAATTTTAAAACTATGTTCTAAAACATCTTATATGAACATTTTACACCAAGTGAATACAAAATGTTAAACAATTGAATCTTTAATCTTAAACAAACCTATAAAAAATTATTAATTGGATCTTTAATATTAAAGAAATTTTTTAAAAAAAATTATTAAATCTCCCCGAAAGTTTTCAAAGAACATTTTTTTTATCTTGAACCTGATAGAATCATATCCATACTTGAATCTTTATATTATCCAGATACAATACTTAAGGCAGCAGAGATAGTAAATTCTCCTTATATTTATCTATGTACATAACCAACATTTTTTTAAGAAATAAATGAGTGATTAAAATGGATGTAGATTATAGATAGATGTAATTAAACCTGAACAAATACACCAAAATTAAAAACGTATGTGCAGTTTTCTCAAATAGAAAAACTCCACATTAATAAGCCTATAATCGGGAAGCTTGACACAAAAATATCGTAAGAGCACGAAGAATCACCTTAATTATTTAGAAGTCATATCCAAAAGGGAGAGGCTTCAACAACCATTATTAATTTATGGGTTAATAATGGAATAATCCTCAAAGTTTTCATCTTATTATGGTTTAACCCTCAATCTTTTTTTTAACATAGATTAACCATAAAGTTTCACTTTAAATACGGAATAACCCTCAAAGTTTTATTTGTTTTACGGTTTAACCCTCAAAGTTTTTTTTAACACATAATAACCATAATGTTTCATTTAAATTATGTTTTAATCCTCAAAGTTTCACTTGTATTTCGGTTTAACCCTCAAAGTTTATTTTTAAATGGTTTAACCATAAAGTTTAGTTTGGTTTTTGTTTAAATCCTTCAAGTTTTACTTTATTTGCGATTTCACCCACTTTTCTTAACACGTAAAATTTATATTTTTTGTTTATTTTTTATTTTTATAAATCTTGTTTTCCTCTAGATTCGAACATAATTAGTTAACTATCAAGCATTCAAATATCAAAATCCATTCATTAAACACGCATTTGGAACCAAAATCTATCAACGGAATGAACAAAAAATCGCAATTTGCGATATGAAACTTGTAATATCTTCAAAATGTCAAATGCAAAATAAATCTTTACGTAAAACATCTTATTGAGATGAGTATTCAAATCAATCTGGAAAGAGAAAGGGGGGACAGAGAGAGATACACAAATGAATCAGATGCACACAATTTGAAGGAGACGGGTATTTCAGATGAACTTCAAATTCCGGTGATGATGCAACCAAATGTAAATAAAACTTTAAGGTTAAACCGTTTAAAAAAACTTTGAGAATTAAACCGAAATACAAGTAAAACTTTAAGGTTATTTCACATGACTAATTATGTTCGAATCTAGAGGAAAACAAGATTTATAAAAATAAAAAATAAACAAAAAATATAAATTTTACGTGTTAAGAAAAGTGGGTGAAATCGCAAATAAAGTAAAACTTGAAGGATTTAAACAAAAACCAAACTAAACTTTATGGTTAAACCATTTAAAAATAAACTTTGAGGGTTAAACCGAAATACAAGTGAAACTTTGAGGATTAAAACATAATTTAAATGAAACATTATGGTTATTATGTGTTAAAAAAAACTTTGAGGGTTAAACCGTAAAACAAATAAAACTTTGAGGGTTATTCCGTATTTAAAGTGAAACTTTATGGTTAATCTATGTTAAAAAAAAGATTGAGGGTTAAACCATAATAAGATGAAAACTTTGAGGATTATTCTATTATTAACCCTTAATTTATTATCCTAAAATCAATAGAGAAACAAACATCTTTCTAAAAGAACCCATTATTTGTTTTTCTGCCACATTATATAACCATACATTTACAAGGAAAAAAGTTTTAAAGAATAAATAATTTTCTGTGAGAATTTGAACTAAAATCTAGGCTGGCCCAGTGGCTAAAGAAGTTGACGGTGTTTCCGTTGATAGGGGTTCGATTCTCACCAACTGTAGGCTTTTAATACTTTAGGTTTTTTTAACAATTTTTTTTTCAATGAGGCGAGGCTTACTTTTTCTTGTAATTCTTTTTTTTAATGTTACCTGTCTAACTTTTCTTTATTGAGACTTCTATATTCATTTATGCTAATTTATTAATGCAAGTGTTTATTTGAACTAAAATCTAGGCTGGCCCAGTGGCTAAACAATATTTATTAATTCTTTTTTTTTTCCTTCTGTAATTTATATAAACAATATTTTGTACTATATTTACGAGGATAACTACTTGGATAATAAAATTAACAAAATATATCACTGTTATAATCGCTTATCATAAGTTATCTAAAGGTAATTTTATTTAAAAATAATAACAGAAAGATATTTTACGGTTTTCCTACAAACTTTATATTAGTTATACGTTCTAACTACTAACTTAACATATGATTTTACCTAACTGTCTTTAATTCGGAAAAATCAATATTTTATTTATAAAATTTGATATCTTCCTTTAACTTTGTTATTACTATTATCATTTTTTGCATGATTTTTATTATCATTGTTATTATTGTCCATTGAAGTTTGTGCCCGTAAATTTATTTATACATTTTATTATAATGAATATATTTAGATTTTATAAGACCCGCCGCAACGCGCGGGAAACAAAATCCTAGTTGGTTACATAATTTGTTCTAAACTATAAAATCTGTAGAATCTTTCCATTGACTCTCTATGAGAAACCTATGAAAAATTATCCCATGCAATAAGGGAAAAAAAAAGAAAAAAATTGCTCACCCGCACCACCAACTATTGTGTGAATTTCACCAATGCATAAACAATATCTAAAATATAATCTACATGGCTAAAGGATTGCAAGTCATCAACAAATATTAATAAATTTACAATGAATGCAATCAGGCTCATTTTTAAAGGAATACAAAAGATCTCATTACAGAATGTATTAAAGCAATTTGCTCAACTTTGAATTTGAATTTTTTTTCTTGTTTAGGATGTTGCGATTCACGGTCACATTATCATTTAGTTAGATTAAGTTCGAATAAGCAAAATATCAAATTGATAGACTCGATTAGCTTATCAAATAAATTTATAATAGAAAGAGCTATATTAATTACAACTTTTAAAGTCAAACTGAGTACTTCATAACAAAACCATAATTGATACTCTTCATAAACTCCTAACTAAAAGCTTATCAAAATGTTATTTTGCAACAATTAAGCACTTGTAACTAAAAATGGTCACGCACCAGAAGTCCATTGCTAGAATGAAATGTACTTCCATTTTAAATCACATATCCAGCATCTAATCTCCTTCATAGAGCACCTGCAAGAAAAATTCCAATCCAGGAACTCGGAAAATGCATTTTCTTAACAAATCATGACATGTAGGTGTGTATTTGATACGTTTAATAAAATAAGTTGAATGGTTTTTCTAATTTTTGAAACTTTTATAAACAAAATCAAAAGCTTAGGTTATTGAGTAAGACTAACTTCAGGATCAAAAATCACACCAAATTGTCAAATGAAAAATTACATCAAACTGCCACATATAAATTCGTCAATGAATTTAAGAACCTAACTTTTTATTTGTCTATTACATCATATATCAGAGGATTATATTACATCAAAAGAGTCATTTTGGACCATATAACAAAGAATCATAAGTAAAGAGCATACATTCCAACATAAGTATGGAACTTAAAGATAAAAAATAACACCAAACTGCCATATAAAAAATAATCAAGGAATTATAAACCCAACTTTTTGTTTGTATATTACATCATATATATCAAAACTCAAAACGTCATAGCCTCAGAGGTTCAATTACATCAAAGATCATTCTGGACCATATAATAAAGAAACAGAACATTCATAAATAAATATGTGATGAAATAAAATTTAACAGGTATAATGCCATAAAGTAGATACATGTCTGTTCATCCAGTAAAATCATCTCAATGGAATAGGCATCCAACGGGTTTGCAAAAACTGGTAGTTTCTAGAGGTTGACCGGATGATTCAAACCTTATTTCCACCGATCCAAAAACAGTAAGCTAACTAAACACCCATGAGTCTAATTACTCAACAAATATTAAAATGTTAGTTGATTTCAGCAAATTCTTCTGTGACCTATAGCAGGCAAGTGCAGAAAGGTTTTGTTGATAGAGATGAATTTCTTTTAATGCATAAATTCAAATTGAGGGCATTTAGAATTATGACAACTTACCCCATCCCACCAAGCGTGACTCCTTGTGTTGCAATCATCCGAACTTACTATTAAATAATAAGAATACAGTTGATGCGTTCTAGAGTTCGTATAGATTTCTCATTAAGGTATCGAAATCAGCAATTGTGTTGTCATGCTTATTTAGTCAAATGACAGTTCTTTAATTTTCTATTTGAATAAATAGATTTGATCCCTGAAAGCAATAAAACATAAGCATATAACCAAGTAAAGTGCTACTATTAAAAAACCATTAGCATATAATAAAGAAGATGAAAACAACACACATGTATGAGATAGAAGCTCGAGTATATTAAGTTCCTTTTAATTAATTCAGCCATATACAAAAAAATAGAATGCGATTGAGTATCTAAACCAATAACCCAAGATCAGCATGAAGCGCACATACTAATTCTGCGTATTAACAATTGAAGAATATAACATTTGGTGTAGAATACAAATTGGGAACTATAACATACAGAAGTAAGGAAGAATATAACATACCCCAATCAAAAGGTGCTTTAAAGACTATGAATTTTAAAGCCTTTTTCATAAACAAATAACCACCACTTTCACAAAGTCCTCTGCAATATAAGGAACACAAAATCTGAGTAAATAACCTCATAATGACAAAGTAATCATTTAACATAATCCAAATCCTATCATACATATCAACCTAATTAAAAGAACTACATTCCTAGATATAGCATGTCAGAAATAAAACCAAAAATTGAATTTATCTTACATTAAATAGGTACTAATTAAGTTGTATTGCAAAATGAATAACTAAATGTAGGTAAAATGCATAATTAACACATGTTTGCAACAAATAAATGCATACACAAATTCGTTATACATAAAGAAGAGCATTGTTATCAGCTCCTTCAACAGATATCAATATATCATGTTCAAAACTGTAACATTTATACACTTCTTCTCAATTTGCACTTCAAATTAATATATATATATATATACAATTGGCAAGATATGATGTGACATCATGAACAGTAGTTTTTCTTTTGTCTTTTTCTAGCTTCTTTCTTATCCATATATTGTTGTTCTTCTATTATGTTATAGTAATTGCTCCTAGCCTAGATGGTTAATGCCCTTGCTCACATCCTAAAGAGTGTTGGTTCGACTCTTAGGAGGTTAATTTTTTTTCCCTTGGTGCATATATCTAGGAAGCAGGTCCTATTATACATAACATATCTGCCATATATTATTCTATTTTTTTTAATTCCTTCTCTATTCAAATTTTAACAATGTTTTTTTTTTTGAAAGGCATAATAATAATGATTATCTATGATACAATTTCATTTTATTTATTGTTTTACGTGGTCATTATAATTTACCAAATAGCTATTATCTATTTTTTTCCAATATTTTTCTAAAAAGATTTTTACTCAATTTTTTAGAGTTAACGTGATGTTTATTAGTTTTCAAGCTTATTCTTTTTACTATTTGTTTTGTAATTTCCTTTTTTACTTTTCTTAATTTATGTCATTTATATTTTTTATAACTATAGTTATAGCTTAAATATATAATGAAATAAAATGACACAAAATTATAGCTTTAAAGAAACAAAATTTATTATAGGGTATTTATGTAATATATATGGTTTATGAGATGTTTTAGCAGTTTTTAAAATCTATTTGAAGTAGCTTTTCATTTCATAGCTTAGAGTTATTTTAAAAAAACAAAAGTGTAACCTCCTACTATAAAGATGAAGCTTATTTTTCAATTCTAAAAGTTCAAGCTCTTAAAAGTTTCCTGCCAAACATACTTTAAATAATGAAATATAAAACCCGCCGTTAAGCGCTTTCTAAAATTAAACGATACAAATGAAGATTTTAACAAAAACGATAACAATTTACTACAACGCAAACCATAAAACAGTGAAAATTAGGGGTTTTTTTTGTTGAAGCGTACAAAGAAAAAAACAAAAAGATTAACAATCTTAGGTTATCATAGAAGAATAAAACATACCTGATATACGAATCAATCTTCACGGATCTTGTATATCTTTGGGATGCAAGGAGCTAAAACACAAAAACCCCAAAAACTTAATACCAAACTATGTTTGCAACTCGATATATAGAACATACGAAGCAAGAAGAAAACGCAATATTTTAAAATAAAAGAAGAAATAATTAAACATTGATTAACAACAGGAGAAGCAACATTGATTCACTGTGAGACCAAGCTTTAATTAGTAAGGAACTATAAGACAATGTATGATAAAGAAAATACCTTATCTTGGTGAGAGATTTTCTGGAAAAAGAACAAATCAAGAGAAACAGAAAAAAATAAAAAAGCATACCTTCAAGCTTCAATCGAAGTCTGATATGCAATCACCGATCAAGAGAAAGGTTTTCGTCGGAGGGTTTTGGAATCGAAGTCTGATATGCAGCCGGAAGAGAGAAATCGGTTCTAAGGTTTTTGGATGAACATCGATTAAGAAACAAATAAAACAATTACGAAGAAAAACAAAGGAATCGATGAAGGCTCTAGGGTTTTTCCGAATTTTTTCGAATGAGGCGTATGAGTGAAGAATCGATGAAAGGAGGCTTTTGATCGTGACCCGGATGGAGGATCCGGATCAAGAAAGATCCGCGTGTTTTTTTTCTTAGATGGGGCTTTTCTCTTTTGAATCTTTAATCAAGTACAGTGCTGAGGTGGAGCTGATGTGGAGAGAATATTGCTGAAGTAGAGGGGTTCTACTGGAGCAGAAAATTTCTAAAAAAAGAAAGAAGGTAAGTCTTTTAATAATATATTTAGATATAGATATAGATTCTATATAATTATTGGGTAGTAAAACCACTGTCATGTTAGTTAGTTTTGTAACTACACATACAACTTAGAATATTATACAAAAAATTAATTGTCTAAGTTTTCTTATTTTTTAACTAATAAGTTGGTACATAAATTAAAAGTTTTTAAATGGATATTTGAATTAAGTGATATCTTGTGTTTTCATATAAATTTAACTGAATAATAAATTACACTTAAGTGATTTATGTATGCATAGACATAATATATTTTATGTTAGAATCTTATTTTTATGTAATCTAATTTGCGTATAGTTAGATGGATGTCATCATTATTTAACTTCTAATAAATGTAGTTTACAATTTCAAAGATTCAAATATAAAATTAGCCAATACAATGTCGGAATAAAGCTCCATAACGATAAACATTAATATTATACTAAAAACTTTTAAGACGTGTAATATAACTCTATCTTTCTCAAAAAGAATATTTATAAAAAGTACTAAAAATACACATTTTCACTCATTGACAGTTATATGTAACGGTTTCTCGAGTAAAGAGTAATGAGTGGTTAAAAGTTTTAAATTGCGATGATTAAGAAACCTTATTAATAAAAACATGAATGATGTTTATAAAGAGATTTTAACGAAAATCTAATAATAATCTTATGTATGAATTTCAAAATTCCGTAATGTTTATTAAGTTTTTATGAAATTTTATATTCACATCTATGCTTTGTAATTTTTTTCATAATACGTGTTAATACTCTTTAAAACTATATAAATTTAAAATTAACTTATGTCACCTCGTATTGATACACGGGTTGCTTAGCTAGTATTATGAAAAAGCAAGTTGTGTGAATATGATTCCTTTTTAGGGTCGGTCTTTTTGTTCTTTACTGAAAGAATTTTTTTTTATAGTTTTTTATATTATAAATTATTGTGATTTACGTTAATATTTTATTGCGGGTCCTTTTGTTTTATTGCAATAATTTATGTTATTTTAGACTTTTAGTTTGTACTTCCCTTTGATATTCAACGAGTAAGAATGCCCGCACGTTGTTACGGGTTATAATCTATCTATATCTATACTAAATGAAGAACCATCAAATCCTATGTGGCATTTCTATTATTCCTCCAAATGTTGAATTAAGTCCTATGGTTGATTAGTAGAATCTGACTTGACATTGATTGAGAGATTTGGGCCTTTTTACAAAATGGGCTGTTAACTATAGAGGAATGTGTAAAGCCATTTGGGATAGAGTTATTATAGCTTGTGGTCATTCAATGGAGGGTTTCAATTTATTTTGAACGGGCCGTAAATCGGATAACGACGTCAGCTGCTTTGATTGTTGGAGGGATACCGAACGACCGACTGTCGTTGTTTGGCGCCGGTTCAGGGACGGTAGGCCTGACGGTGGCTTTAGAAGTTTCATAATCACTGTCGTCGTTTGACGACATAATCTCTTCCCGTCGATCTATCTCCGTTCGCTCCCTCTAGATTCATCGCTGACTACCAGTACCGACCACCACCACAAACAGACCAAGATTAAGTAGGGTTAAACCTAAGATGACAACGGCAGTTTCAGGGGAACTGTTTGCTCTCGCCACCAAGAACAGAAGGTAAAAAATAATCTCTATTTGAAGAGGCAATCGATCAAGTAAGTATCTATAACTCATAATCTTGTGTCTCGCCTGATTTGCTTTAGGATTTTCGAGGGTTCATATCTGTTATGTTTGGTTACTTCGATCAGAAAAATAGGGGGGATTCGAGGATCGTAAATGGTTTAATCATAAATTGTTAGATTTTGTTAATAGAATGGTAATCGGTGGGATCTCTATTGGACATTAAAACTAGGAGCCATCGATTTGGAGGTTTAAAATCTGACTGGTTGTTGCTGGTTGCTTAAACCCCGCCACCGACTGCCATGGATACAAACTGAAATTTATATTTTACTTCTGATTGTGTAATTTCGAGTGGTTAGTTGCTGGGGAATTTCAAGGTTCAATTAGAACTGATTTTTATTGTGGTTAAATAATCAATTTGTTGTGTCCATGGGTGATCATGTTACTGAATTTGCGATCCCTGTTATGTTGAAAAAGTCGAAGTATGAAGCTGGGGAATTAATTTATCATGGTGTTCTTTAATGGATACAACACTAATAATTTAGAATCAAGTTGCAATTTTCGATGTGAGGTTGTAATTAAATTAGATTTGCATTTGTTGTAATAGTTTTGAATAAGTATTTTGCAAATTAGGATTGGATAATAGTTGATTGCGATCTCATGATGGAATTGTTTTGAGTAAGTATTTTGCTAATTAGGATTGGATAATAGTTGATTGCGATCTCATTCAGTTGCCCGCTCGATCTCTGCTATCCACGTACCGCCCCTGACCACGGCCGCTGAGCTACACAACCACTGCTGCTGCCTTCCAGTTCCTCCTTCAAGCTACATTGAGGTTAGCCCCTTTGTTTCTGATTTTTCTTTGAACTTTTCCCTGTTTCAAATCGATAACATTTCTACTTTGAGATTTTAAATTTTGAATTAAAGAGACCCGCAAGAATGACATAAGGTTTGATTATTTAAAATCATGTATAGTTTAATTTTAGATAGTCTACAATATTACCACTTCTGACAGTAGGAAACTTGCTTTCAAGAAACGCGCTAACAGGGCTAGATTTGCTTATTCATCGGTACCAAACTACCATTATAAAGGGATAATAATTAATTAAAAAAGCTAAATAATTATGGGATTAAAGAAAAAAAAAACTAAACTAATTTCATGTACCTTGCCTTCTGCAAACTAAAGATGGATTATGCAATTTATAAATAAGTAAAACATTATAATGGTTATGTATATCTTGGTTGAAATCCACCACTTTCTACAACCAATTCTATATTATACAGAAAGTTTGGACCTTTTTGGTTTTTCAATAATGTACTTGAACTTTATGTTTGGTAGTGTGGACAAAGAATCTACTCAAATGCACACTGAAGGTAATGCTGCTATTTCTGTCACAAGCTGCACAAAGGAATATTGCAAATCAAAAAGAACTGACGGTTTCAAACCCTCGAAGTGTAGTTTACGGATGGATTTCTATAATTTGAGCTGTGATGCAGGGTTGAAAAGCATCCGACTTCAAAATTTATGGTAGTAATTGAACCTCTTTGATTATATTATAGTGATTAAATTGAAGTTAATGGTTAAATCCCTTTTTCAAAAATATTAAGATATGGATTCTGCAGTCCCTTGTGGGGTTTCAGCTGAGCATATTGACATTGTGAACTCCTCTGCACCAATCATCTCGGTATATTTGATCACGTGGTTTTGACATACAAATTTGATGGATTTAATTTGCTAAACATGTCAGATGGATTTTTGTCTAATTTCCTGATTTAAATATGGTTATTTATCCGTACTATGTCAGTTCAAGAACACACTAGAAATGCTGATTTTTTTATGGCAACTTAAGGATAAGCTTTTCTACATCAGATTTGGATTGCTTCAAAGTAAGTTTACTTTTAACCGGTTAGTGTGATTTGTATTGTTTAATTGTACCAGGCAGCTTTTTAGTAATTTTAGCGTCCAAGGTAGATAAATATTTTTTGATTAATAAATATTTTTTTGGTTACATATCTTCAGACGTATTAAATTGGATTTGATGCAATTTCAATGAGACTTCAGTTGGTTCAGATTGTAATTATGTGACTTATGTAGCGGGCTGGGAAGACTTAAGAATGCTACGATGCTAGCTATTTGCGGGATTTATGTTTCATTTGTACGGTATTTATAATTTAAAGGTCAGGAACTTTTTCATATCCAAGGATGTATGATATTGTTAAATATTTTGCTGAATATATATTTCAGGTGGTATCATTCTTGCATCAGAGGGAATTAATGGCATCATATGTGGCATCCGGAAATCAGTTGAAAACGTTCTTGACTTCATTCAGTCTGATGATCGCTTAAAGGGTCTTCGACAAATAGAGTCACCTGTAAGCCCGGAAGAAGAAGTCTTTCACCATGGGCACACAAGCACTTCTCCACTTGCTGGAGGGGAAGTTGCACCATTCAGATGGGACCATGTGAGGGTGAAGCTTAAAAAGGAGGTAGTTACGGAAACCTGATCACTGAATCAGTTTTGTTTTGAGGTTGTTAAGTTGCACGGAAAGATAATTTACTGATGGTTTTGGTCAAGTACTCTGGTTATATTATCTAACTTTAATTTATGTTTGTGCAGATAGTTTCTCTTGGAATGCCGTTGGTATCACCTAATGAAAGAGTTGGGAAGTATGTTAGTCCAAATGAGTGAAATTCATTGATCACTGATCCAAATACAGTAGGTGCCTCAATCTGGTTATGAGTTGGTTTATTTTCACATTTTGAGCTTATTTCATTGCGCTGTCTGATACTCTGATAGAGGTGGAATTGTGTAGCTTGTCACTCATGGAGTCAGATTTTTAAAATCAAAATAAACAAACGAAGAAGCTGAAATTGTGGGCATATGCAACTTAACAAGTTAAAGTCAATTTTTAGCTCTATCTACAATGTTTATTATTTGAATATGGGTTTTAGCTTACAATCTTCATGAGGCCTCATTGATTTTACTTAGAATATTATTAGCATTATATTTGTTTAGATTTTCCGAAACTTATATTTTAATAATAAGAGTTCGTTGCATATTATACTCTGGCTATTTTATAATTGTATATCATGCTACTTCTAAATTTTAGTTCCATAAACCATATTTTGACTTAGATTTTTGTTTTGGCATTTCAAGGATAGAGTAAATATATAAGTTTCATTTCTTTAATTGGGTTAACCAGTTGATTAGTGAATCAGGGGAAGGGTTTGCATGAGAACTTCACTTAATGGTCCTCCTCCGCAGAAGTTGTTTAGTGAGTCATTGAGAAGTTAATAAAGATTTAGATTAGAAGTTGGAATTTTGTATAAATTCAGAGAAGAAGAAATGGCATATTTACCATTAATTGTAACCATTTTATTATACTCTACTTCTATTATTAGAGCAACTAAATTGAATAGTAACTAATTTTTTTTTTGGCAAGAGTCAAAGTGAATCTGTCTATCTGTTTCTATTTTGGAACTTTATGAGTAATTCACACAAAAACACACACACACACACACACAATGCATATAAGACTTCAGACAGATTTGATTAGCAAAAATCTTTTCTTTAATGTCACGACTACGATGAACATGGTACCTTGAGTTGTTAAGAGCAATATGGAAGCCATTTGCTTAAAGGGGAGAGTAACATATGACAAGTTTCTTTTTTCACTTCAATAATAAATGATTTAAGTGTTATGTTACTTATCCTTAGCTTTATCCTTAGCTTTCTCATTTTCATGCAGAAACAACAGATGATTTAGATAATGGTATCCCTGTTCCTGATTCCGATTCGATTATATCAAGCATCAAATATCATGCAAATTTCTCACCGATATTCTCTCCAGAAAAATTTGAGCTTCCAAAGGCATTCTATGCTACTACTGAAAGTGTTCGTGATATGCTCATCACTAATCGGAATGCCACGTATAATTTTCATGAAAAATGAACGTGAATTAGGCATATTACTTATCTATGGAGTTCCTTCAGGTTTGTTGTATATAGCCTTTCACTGTGTTATTATGTTGATTTCACAGTTAATGGGTGTTTTGTCGTAATATTGTTATTTCTCAATTGTTCTAGGGTAGAGCATTGCTAAATGCCATTGGCAACTTAGAGCTTTCAGGGGCTTATGCTGATGCTCTAAGGAAACTAGGCCATGATCTAGAGGATGTTGTTAGGCAGGTGAGCTCATCAGAGTTCATGCATTTTTTAATAGGAAATTAAATAACTCAATTCTTAATTTTGATATTATTCCCTAACTGATGTTCGATTATAATATATGGATTTTTTTTCTTAATTTTTTGATATATTTGGTTCAGAGTTTGTATGCTAACTTGTAATTCAAATACTCACATTCATTTGTATGCATTCACAAGCCCCTACAGAGTTTAAGGTGTTTTGGCAATGTCTTAGACTTTTAGAAATTGAAACATGAAATCAAGGTATTTAGTTAACCATTATACAGTCATGTGTCTATGATTGGAATCGAGGTTCAATTTTTGTTAATAAACACTTTAACTCTTTACTTTTTTTCCCAGTTTATCAAGAGATTGGTTGTCTCATGGGTTTGGCATTGATCTTTGCTACCATCACAACCAAATTTCAGAAAAAGGGTGGCTACTTTTTCTATTCGAGACCTTGTACAGTTGTACGTTGTTTATATCCTATTATTTTCACTTTTAGGTGGTAAGTAATTTGAAATTAACTTTATTTGCTACTACTTATTCAATTACTTTGTCCGATTCATGTTACTTTTTAATATAAATGTTTTAATCTAAAAATGTGCTTGTGATTGCTTATTTTAAATTTGAATACATAAACTACTTTTCGCTTTTTTAAGCTTATTTAAATAAAAGAATAATTTTGTAAACATATATGTTAACATTCGATTACCATTATTCTTACTCAAAAAACAAAAATATAAAATCATAGTCGAAGATCTTACATGGTGGCCCATGTTTACACGGGCTTAAAACCTAGTGTGTATATAGGTAAAAAGTCAACACCAGGATACATGTTGGAAATAGAACATCATGTCGATCACCAATTTCAGGCATTAGGGAGTTGTATTATAAGCTTTGCAAATAATACATACCAGCCAACTCAATATACTTACTAATTCTGATTTTTACATACCTAAAACACTTATAAAATGAGCTCAATAAATTTTTACTTCCTTAATAAACCCAATTACTCTAATTCTACTTTAAACGGTCAAAATTTTCTACAAATGAAACCCAAAAAAGAGATTTCAAATTCAACTACAATTTTCCCAAATAATTACAACTTTTATCAAAGATTTCAATTAGTTGTACAATTAGTACCAAACTCAGCAAAGATGCATACATGCATGATATTAACGTAGCTTGAAAGCTGGTACCATTATAATCTTAAATGTGATGTTCAAAAGAATAAATAAAGATTAGTTACAAACTGTTAAAGATCAAAAAGTATTAGGATGCTTTGGCTGAGCAACACACACCCACTACACATAGGATAAAAAGAAATGAGATTGAAAAACAGAGACTACAAAAACCATAAATAGCCAAAAGATCGATTTAGAAATAAGAATGAAGAATGAAGATTCGAACTCTGGTCAAGTAGCTTACAGACCAAAAGACTAACCAACAGGCCAAAAGTTTGCATGCGTCTTTTTTTCACATAGTAAATACAAATAAGAAAGCAAAGAGTTAGTGTTCATAATCCTGTCAAATGTTATATATATAGTATAATTCGTTGCAATTTTCCACTTATTGTACATTTAATTCGAGTTTTCTAAAATATTAATTAATTGTTAAACTTTCCGCTCAACACCTTATTGAAGAATTAGCTGTTAAACTTCTTAGAAAACTACTTTTTAATATTTATTTGATTTGTATCTTTATAAACCTTTTACAAATAGGTATAATTGTATCAAAATCTAAGTGGTTGGGTTCCAAATTTTAAATTTCATAACGGTAAATTGTATCAAAATACAACAAACTTTATCTTAGTTACTATTTACTAATGTAAAAAACCAAATTTCTTTTTTAAACAATACAATTAACTTTCATTATCCTTATACTGTATGCAAGTTGTTGTGTACAATGACAATTATGACAAAGTTTATTGTATATAATGATAACTAAAAATCAGGTATAGAAAAATTATTTACATACAATGAAAACATTATAAAAATAGATTATATTATTTTAAAAATTAGATATATACGATAATAACTAAAACAGAGTTTATTATATTTTTATATAAATTTGCCCATTAAATAACTCACTGTTGCATTTTCTTAACTTAAATTTTAGCGGTCAAGACATGTACTTTCTTTTAAAATAAATATATTGCTTTTGTTTAATTGTATTAATGGTAAGTAAATGAATGTGTAAAGTAAACATGGGAATAGGTTTATAATCTAGAAGAACTAGGTTATTAATATGTACATTTAAATTATTAATGTTTTAATTGTAAGTACATCAATATGTACATTAAAATTTTATATGTGCATCTAAATTGATTATAAATAAGATATTTTTATAACAGTTTTCAAGTTGTTTCTATGGAGTTATTATATGTTTAAATAATAATACATTAATTGCTACCTCTTAATCATCCATGATCTATCTATATCTATACTAAAACAATATGGGTTGAAGCTGAGGTGGCATTGTTGATTTCTTTCCAAAAGTTAAATTCAGCTCAATTATCAATTGTCGATTTCTGACGTGGCTTTTATTGAGATAATTGGGTTTTTAAACACTCCTGAAATGGGGCTATTTTGTGTCGGTTACAATCAACAACCCTCCGTCTGCTTCTTCCTTAATTTACAAATGCCGTTTTTGATTTCTTAACGAGAAACGTTCTACTTGGCCACCTCTGATGAGACTTTCTGTTTTGTGCTACAGCAACCGAAACGTTGGTAATATGCCGATCGGTTTTGGGACATTAATTGGCGTCGGAGAATTCTCCATGGTTTCTATCATCACCAATTCACCATTTATCCTTTTTGTTTCTCATAGATCTTTCTGTAAATCAGGTACGTATTTCTCTCATTGAATATCCCTTCTGATATTTGTTGTGTAAGTTTTGATTTTATAAATGTACATTGTTCTTTAAGCTCTAATCGATTCAGATATTTGATTATACAATTTTGAAGACGATTTGTCAATCGAGGATATGAGTAATCTGTTTAGGTTTGGTCTTCTATAATAAGATTTTGAAGATGATTTCAGAATCGAGGATATGAGTATATGACTAATTCAGATATTTGATTGTTTATTGATCACACATTCGACTCTCTCCGAGATCGCCTAATGCGTGAGTGCTTTGCTTACTGAATCTTGCCTTGAGATGGATCCTGCAAAAACAGCTAACACCTAACGTTAAGGGAAGACGGGGATGGATCCCCGTATTCCTTTCCGACGCTCAAGTTAGTAAGGTGGAGGACTGTATGTGTTTGAATGTATTTCTGCATGTGTTCTTTGGTGTGAACGTGTTTGTTATTTATAATGGAGGAAAGTCATACCTGAGCCCTTGGATGACCATCCAGGTGTCAAGGATCGGTTGTCTATGATGATTGCATCTGGTGCGGATCTTCCAGACAAGGATCCTTAAAAAGCCTGCCGAGCGTACTTGGATGTCAGCTCTTCCGTACTTATCCTTAAATGCGACTAGATAGGCAAGTCTGCTTTTTGGGAATATGGGATCCGCCTATCTACAGTGGAAAGGCTGATGTTCCTCTTGGCAGCGTACAGCTCCAGGAGGTTGGGGCCTTTGGCCTTCCTGAGGGACTGTGTATAGCTCCAGGAGACTGGTGCCTTCGGCTCTTCATGAGGGACTGCATATAGCTCCATGAGACTGGAGCCTTCGGCTCTTCTGGATGGTAGTAGGTTCCGAAGCGTCAGGTTTGCGGCCTTACCGTATTAAGTCCCCCTAGTCTGATAGTATAGCATTTCATGGTGTGCTGTCAAACTCTTGCTCTTATGTCTCCTTTCCCTAACTCACCGGGGTTGCAGTTTTGTTAATGGTCCTTTGGAGGTTTTTCTCTCCTGTATTGGTAATGCGCCCTATTTTTTCGTGACGTTAATTAATGCTCCGTTTGAGTGCGCCATCTGGCTAACTGCCACAACACAATATGAAATTCACGTGTTTGCTACTTATAGAACTTACTGCTTCATGGTCAGGCCACACAGTCATTACTATAATTCTCATATGGTCGACAAAACACAATACTTATGCCATCACTCACCTAATAACCATATCCACGCTGAATGGCAGACCACGCGCACACTACACCCGCTCAAACAGGCTGTCAAACGACAAAATAGCCTACATTCCAAGACTGAGTCTAGCCTGCCATGACTAGTCATAACAAACTAGACTGGGGGACTTGGTAACGTACCTTACCATTGCGTGAACAAACAATCCTCATTAGCATATCACCTTAAGTGTGCAACACTTTCACAGCTTGAGATGATTCATTTAATTCTCTCTATATGATGGCATACCCCTGACCTGGACACATCCATGAACCGGATCAACGTGACCCTCACGAGCATATCACCATAACAGGCCTGTCCTACACAATGCTCCAGACTGAGCCACCCCAGGCCTAAGCCTCTAAAGAGTCAACATTAGCTAAGACATGCATACACACCCTTCTTGAGCCCCTATAAATTAACTCGAGCACCAGAATTATCATTTATTTGCCACCATGTGATACATCACCTTCGTTTTCACACCCTTCTCGGGAAACTGTTATCTGTAAGTACGCTTGGATCAGATGCGATATGTTGCTTTTATTTACACTTGCCTGTTATAACGCATTGCATAGCATACCGGCTACATATTCATGTCTTTATGGTAGTTTAACACTACTAACTAGTTACTAGCATTAAACTGGGGGAATGTATACTATGGGAGTCACCATCACGTGCCACTACAACTGCCCCACCTGCTGTAGCTTATATAAAGCTACGAACACAAACCATACCTACACGAGTTGACAACTATAAGCTAGTATTGGGAAACTACCCGAAGCCCTGGAAATTACCCTGTGTCCTTATGAAGGGTTTTGAACCTGACCAAACCACCATATGACACAAACTGGTCAATCCTGGGTTTGATTCCACTGGTTCAATCCTAAAAGCGGAACTGGATTGAACACAACCCTCTAAACCCCAAAAGGGTTAGGATCTTAAAAACTTTATATGATCAACATAGTTTCTTAACAAAACAATCCATAGATAAGGTTACAAGAAATATACCTGATCAGACTTGGGATTGCTAAAGTAGTCCACCACTACTGCACCTCCGATTGAACTGGCTGCTAGACCGCTCCTGGATCACCAAGCGGCAACACTCAAATCGTGAGTGTGTGTGTGTATTCTTGCGTAATCACCAAGTCGCAAAAACACCTTGCGTGTTTTGCTTCTTCGGTTTCGTCGAGACACAAGTGAGCCGAGAGAGAGATAGAGTGCGACGAGAGGGAGGGCGAGATCGAGAGAGAGAGTGTGTTGTGGTGGCTAGGGTTAATCCCTTGTGTCACTTATCTTAATCCTTAAGCCTGTAAGGATATATTTATTAGGATTAGATTGGACCTAAGCCCGTTTAATTAAAAGCCCACTGTTTTAATTAAACTTTTATCTCTTCTCACTTTGACCCCCTGGACTTTACTAGTTAATTAATTAACTATTAATTAACTGGTCCGTTAAATATTAAAACTTAATATTTAATTCTCCTTAAATAATAAATAACTATTTATTATATATTTCCTTTCTAATAATTAATACAAACTGATTAATTATTTATTTCTCTCTTTTCAATAATTAATACTACTGATTAATTATTTCGTCTTTCTCTTTAATAATTAATCTAACTGATTAATTATTTCCACACAGACAAAAGGTGAAATCCAATTGTTCTGAATTGGGTGTGTAGTAGTGTGACCCTTTAGTCTCTTATAACATTGGATACAACATGCCTATTAATTATCTCTGCACATAATCTAACAGACTCCCACTTGTGCAAGATAAGTAATAGTTACTGCACATTGTTAGCCTAAGGAGGTCCCTAGCCAGACACTTAGGGTAACCAGGTTATAAGAACTCTTATACCCCAAAGTAACTTGTGATAAAACTTCATAAGCAACCTGCTTAGAAGTAACCTGTTATAAACTAACTGTTTATAAACTAAACTATCATAAACTCCCTGTTTATGAATGGGTACGTTTTATATATACAAACTTGCATATATATAGGTTTGTCCCTTGCAGCGCGATATTTCAATTTTGAGCATGAGCATGGAAAAAGTCAACTCAGAGACTCAAGAATTTGTTCATGACATACTTGATTTCAAAACTGCGTGATAAACGACAAAGAACAGATCAATTCGTTTGGGCAAGGCCGTGCACTTACCAGTTTCTCTAATCAGTCAAGGGGCCCGGAAATATCTCTCCTAAAAAGGAGGTGCAATTACCATCTTGCATATTTGCATTTGGCAACACGGCTCCCACTGAATCTAGACACGCCCCTTATGACCACCCTGTTACGGCGTGGCGTTAGAACGCGCTAAGAAGACAACAGTTACCGCATCCCAAACCAAATACCTCAGGCTTGAGGATAACCTATGTGATAAATACTTTTGACACGAATCCACGAAGTATTTTCACAGTGGGTCAATCCAAAATTCGTAACCCTAACGAATATCCGTAAATTTTGGTCCGCAAAAACGTTCGCAGCTATATTCGATAAACTATCGAATCTACCCCAAAATTACGATTACTTTACAGCCCCATCGAGGTTCCCACCAAGATAAGTAGTCATGGATAGTGTTTCGAATAAACCTAGTTTATTCCTGGATAAACCAAAACATACAAAATTGTGAAGAACAATGAAACTAATTTCTACACCCTTCCATATTCTACCCTGGAATAAAGATGCATAATTTCTACCATTTCACTGACTCGATTCACGGTGTTTATTTGAATTACTTATTATTTTACATTGTAACTTATCACGGATTACAAAGAAAATAATATGGTTATAAACCCTAAAACACAAGACTAGTACTTTAAAGTACTCCTTCTTGGTTTTGCTAGAAATCATTCTTGCAACCTAAGAACACTTCTAGGCTTACTTATTTTATAAATTCCTTAAACTTGGAGAACTGGAAATAACTCCTTGTTTCTGATTTATAAAACAACCTCCCTGTAATTAAAAACTTTAATTACATTTGTAAATAAATTAAATCTTACTAGATTTATCCATTTGAAACGATAAAACTTTCTTACACCTACTGGTAAGAACCTTGAAATTAGATTCCCTGTGTATACCAACACTAATCTAATATCATTACTAAGAATGTTAAAGAACATCCTATTTTATCATTTCTAACGTTAACCAACCAACAACATTTAATTAAGCTGACCTACTGAACTTAATGAGTATAATTTTGTTTAAGTCATAACTTGACTCAAAATCTTGCAATGATATCTTTATTGAGTAGCTCTCAATAAATCATGCATCCCTTGGATTTAGTTCATTCTGAAGAACATACTGTTTTAGATAGCTTCTAAAAACATCCGATAACTATATACTTTAAAAGTTCAAACTTGTATTTATCACACTGGTTAAAAACAACCTTTTATTAACTCTGATAAATACATTGGTCAGGTGCTCCCACTATCTTTTATGAAAAAAAAGTGCATTCTTTAAAACATCCTTTTAGGCCTTAGTCAAAACTTGACTACCATGCCTAAAACTTGTGTTCCAAACACATGTTTTAAAGAACTTAGTTTTTGCAAGAAATTTGTTTTATGAAACCAAAAACTTGGATCTGCCATATATCCATCTTTCCAATTACGGAAAATGGTTTCATTAAACTTACCATGATCACAAGTATGAAATACTCATAATGGTATTTTAAATTTCTTTCCTTAAAACATTTAGTATAAAACTTCCTTGATTATAATAACTATTATAATCACTTTTATACTTTCTTAAACGTTTTATCAAAAACTATTTTACTTAGAAATAATAACTATCATTTCTATTTAGTTCAAGACTTTGAACATTCACTTTTCATAAGTAACTTAAACACTTGTTAAATTAGAAAAACTATCTAATTTTATAAACAATACTTGCTTATTTAAGTGTTTGAAAAAGTGGAGCCAGCATTTATATAACTACAACATATCATAGCATAAGATTATTATGAATCACCAATCAAGTCAAGACTTGACTTATTGGCACTCTTTTAGTCACAACTGGACTAATCCTAATTCATAAAATAAGAACACGTGCACGGATATATAACTAAATAATTAAATTTCCATAAACTGAAAAATATTCATAAACCAACAATATAAAAATTGTTTAAATAAACTTTAAGAGTTTAATAAACTAGGAAATGTAAATATTAATAATATCCGCATGCTGCATGTGTGATCTCCTCATGCTGTGCCATATCACTTTCCATCCCCTCCTGCAATAAACGATTGCAAGATGTTAGAATACTCGTAAAACTTTACAAGTAGGAAAGTGACAAAGAAGTTGATCACGCAATACCTGAGGAGCCAAACTTGCCTCTTGCCTCGTGACCTTTCGGACAATCTCGTTTCCAATGTCCGGCCTCGCCGCACCTGAAGCACCGATTCTCGGTTCTTGCCTTGTTTGGCTTCGGCTTCTTGCCCTTGTTGTCGTTATTAGCCCTGGGTGCACTCTGGCTGGGCTGGGCCTTGCCCTTTCCCTTTTCGTTACGCCCCTTCCTCTTCTTACGTCCACCATGTCCCACCATAAGAATGTCCTTAGACTTGGTCCCGATACTCTGCTCAGCTGTCTTGAGCATGGAGTGCAACTCAGCCACGGATTTCTCCATGTTGTTCATGTTGTAGTTGACTATAAAAGGCTTATAGTCATCTGACAACGAGTTGAGTATCGTATCCGTTGCTAGCTGCAACGGTACTGGGTGCCCAAGTCTCTCTAGGTGGTCCATGTAACCTTTCATTTTCATGACATGGTCACTGACCGAGGTTCCATTAGCCATCTTGCACGAGTTAAATGCCCTAGTGGCATCATAACGCTCTGTGCGGGCTTGCTCCTGGAACATGTCCCTCAGCTGGCGGATCATGTCATAGGCAGGAGTTTCCATCATGCTTGATTGCAACTCTGGACTCATAGTTGCAAGCATGAGGCAGCTAATATCCAAGGCGTCATTGGAGAGCTTCTGAAAAGCCTCCCTGACCTCTGCCCTGGCATTGCTGGCTGGGGGATTTCCTAGAGGTTGTTCTAGGACATACCACTTTCTCTCGTGCCTCAGCACGATCCGGAGATTTCTCTCCCATGTGAGAAAGTTGGACCCGGTGAGCTTATCCTTCTCAAGGATAGAGCGGAGAGAGAGGTTATTAGTTTTGGTAACGTTGGTTGCCATCTACAAATTTAAACCCAGTTTAATTAGTAATTGCAAATAAACTTTCCAACATATATCATTAAACCCATAAACAATATATATTAGACCTAGGACCCATATTTCACATACTTGACGCAAGGTTTGGGCACTTCCCGCCAAGTCATGCTATTTCTGGTAGGTAACACCCTGTACCAATCGTACCTAACTGATACGACTCCTAGAACCTCGTAGAGCACTTAGACGCAGTCTAGTATGTTTAACTCTACTCTAGTGCTTTTTGGGCCGGGGCTCCCGATTATCACCAAAATAGATCGCACCACCTAAGACAGCATGAATTCTGGCCGGGACTCCCGATTATCGCAGAATCTTTAATGCCCTTTCCCGCAATGGTTTGAACCCGGATGCCCAAGGTTTGGGCAATTCCGACACCCGAGTACCATTTAACAGTTAAGGTGTACCATTAGGTGGGTAGCACACCGATCTAAGATTTGTCTTGGGTTTTAATTAAGTTCAATAAAAAACTTAATTTTCCAGTTTTTGAAAAACCATTTTAAAACTAACTGTTTTAAAAATACGATTTATATGTGTACCTAGACTAGGTGCACAAAACGGCCTTTATAAGTTCCAAACTTATAATCTTGACAAAACTTTTAAATTTATAAAAATTTAATTAATACGACTACCAGACTGAAGTCATATTCTAGTTTGTCATAAAGCGTGGTTTTTCACTGTTTAATAACAACCTGTTATTAAACCCATTTTATTTACCATCACACGCATGTATATACATACCATATATATATATATGAAAAGCAGTAAATAAAACACAACCACACAGATAAAAAAAAGAGTAAGCAAATAAAGCCCTATAGTTTTGCCAACTAATCCTAAGGTCAAACCTAAGGATAAAATGAATTTGATTCGCTTTCTTGATGTGTTGCTCCCACTAGCCTTGACACCTCCCCGAAGTATACGTGCTTCGTGTGAGAACACCATTTTCTTGATCACCTTCTTGGAGTCCATTTCGGTTGGGGAATTAAACTATCACTAGTCTATTACAAATACAATATTGAATGGGGTTGTAAGTGGCACGCAGGCCTCCCCTAACCAGTACAATATTACAATTAAGAAAGGGATTGTAATTGGCACGCAGGCCTTCCCAAAACCAAAATAAAAGAAGAAATGGAAAAACGAGTCATAAATCGGCAAAACTATAGCTATATGAATCACAACCACACAATTTATATATAAGCACTATATATATAAAAATCAACCACGCAGTTATAATATAAACAAAAACTGTGCTGTTAAGCACACAACTTGATTTGTTTAAACTATTCTCATTTATCCTTTTGATTAATGCCTATTAACCAAAAACGAAAATTATGATCTTCTAATTAATATTTATCTGACCAAAAGAGTTTTTCTAACAAAAAACTTTAAATCCCTGATCTTATTGAAAAACTTGAATGAAACCTTATGTCGGATTTTATTACTAGTTATCCAATAATTTAAAACCGACAACTTTTGGTCAATTAAAATATCTTGTTCAATTCTCCATCTTATTATATAAACTTTATTCCCTTTAGAATTTTATTCAAAAATGACTAAATTAGTCATAATAAATAAAAGTTTAAAATATATTTTAACTAAACTAATTAAAATATATAACACTAGTTTATATAACACCTTATTAATTTTAGAACTTAAAAATTAATAATCCTTTTGTATTAATCCAGAAAAACTATCTTGGGTCAACATCTCCCGTCAACCCGTGTAACCTACTGGGCCGAGACCCTCTTGGGCTGAGAACCTCCTGGGCCGAAAGTCACCTGGGCCGTAAGCCCTATTGGCCGAAGCCCACTAGGCCTTAGCGCCGCTAAACCTCCTTTAGCGCCGCTATCTTGGGTCGACATTACTGGGCTGCAGTTTACTGGGCTTAGCGCCGCTAACTCCTCTTACCGCCGCTAAACCTCTTTTAGCGCTGCTAACAGTTATGGTCACGGTTTTAGTTTGCGTTTTCCGATTTAACAAAAATTTTAAATCCTTTTTAACCTATTAAAACTAAATGTTTTAATATACTGATTAAAGACTGGATTTAATTCAAAAACCAAAAACTATTAATTATTAATTTCAACAAAACTTGTTTTATTAATAATTAATTATCCTAAAACTTGATTTTAACCTTTTTAAACAAAAGTTCAAAAAAAAAAAAAACGGGTTAAGATAAAGTTTTAGATAAAAAGTTTATCCCTTTTAACCGTTTAAACACAAACCTGGTTTAAAACTAACTAGTTAAAATCAAACCTTTTATGAACTGGATAAAAACAGAAAAACTTGTTTTTATCCCTATGGTTTTCAAAATTTAAATGGAGAAGACTAAGATGAAGAAGAACATATAACTATTAAACAAACCAACAAATTAGATTAACTAGGTTTAACCAATTAAACAAACTGTTTAATTTAATCTTAATTTAAAACTTATTCTTATTTCAAAAATCATAATCCTTTTAACCATTCAAACTTACTGTTTTGAATTTTATGATTAATAGGATAAAAACTGATAACAAAACAAACTGTTTTGCTACCTTCTTGATTTTCGAAAAATTCCAAGAACAATTTAAAGAATCAAGAATAAAACCTTAATCTAAAAACAGATAGAACTAGAAACTATGGATCATAGAGCCGAGGCTCTGATACCACTGAAGGGTTTTGAACCTGACCAAACCACCATATGACACAAACTGGTCAATCCTGGGTTTGATTCCACTGGTTCAATCCTAAAAGCGAAACTGGATTGAACACAACCCTCTAAACCCCAAAAGGGTTAGGATCTTTAAAACTTTAAATGATCAACATAGTTTCTTAACAAAACAATCCATATATAAGGTTACAAGAAATATACCTGATCAGACTTGGGATTGCTAAAGTAGTCCACCACTACTGCACCTCCAATTGAACTGGCTGCTAGACCGCTCCTGGATCACCAAGCGGCAACACTCAAATCGTGAGTGTGTGTGTGTATTCTTGCGTAATCACCAAGTCGCAAAAACACCTTGCGTGTTTTGCTTCTTCGGTTTCGTCGAGACACAAGTGAGCCGAGAGAGAGATAGAGTGCGACGAGAGGGAGGGCAAGATCGAGAGAGAGAGAGTGTGTTGTGGTGGCTAGGGTTAATCCCTTGTGTCACTTATCTTAATCCTTAAGCCTTTAAGGATATATTTATAAGGATTAGATTGGACCTAAGCCCGTTTAATTAGAAGTCCACTGTTTTAATTAAACTTGTATCTCTTCTCACTTTGACCCCCTGGACTTTACTAGTTAATTAATTAACTGGTCCGTTAAATATTAAAACTTAATATTTAATTCTCCTTAAATAATAAAAAACTATTTATTATTTATTTCCTTTCTAATAATTAATACAAACTGATTAATTATTTATTTCTCTCTTTTCAATAATTAATACTACTGATTAATTATTTCGTCTTTCTCTTTAATAATTAATCTAACTGATTAATTATTTTCACACAGACAAAAGGTGAAATCCAACTGTTCTGAATTGGGTGTGTAGTAGTGTGACCCTTTAGTCTTTTATAACATTGGATACAACATGCCTATTAATTATCTCTGCACATAATCTAACACCTTAATGGTCCTACAGTCTTTATGTAAAAACTGCTTCTTAAAGTCTGGATGTTCATCAACAGACTGATACGACGGGTATCCTTATGTATATAAAAGGATTTACTGTATACCTTATTATTTGAGTTTCACATGAGCATAATTATTGCTATTTGAGATGCAAACTTCTAAACTTATTACTACTAGTAGTAGTTACTAACAATGAACTGGGGATTGGGATGATGTCCGCCCCTAGTGATTACATTTCTATGCATTAGTGCAGGTACACTCATGCAAGACAAGACTCATACGTCTGCAAGACAAGACTCATACGCCTGCAAGACAAGGCTCATAAGCCTGCAAGACAAGGCTCATACGTCTGCAAGACAATGCTCATACGTCTGCAACACAAGGCTCATACGCCTACAAGACACGGCTCATACGCCTGCACGGCTCATACGCAGACGCATATGCCTGCATGGCTCATACGCCTACAAAAACAAGGCTCTTACGCCTACCTGGCTGTGATAAAAGCTCTAACATATGCAATCAGGTTCTTATTACGTATATCTTGCTACATATATTACACCCTTGCGTGTCATCAAACATCACATATACTAAAGTCTAGTAAGGCGGAGTCATAGACTCCTCTGAAGGCGCATGTATGGTCATCGACCATCACTAGCTCTGGACTATAAACTAGGGCATTGCGCAACATATCATCAATAACAATTTAAAAATAACTTGTGCGAAAGACAAAATAATGGGGGACTTCCCATATTCATTTCATATAAACTAGGGCATTACCCGTTACATACATACATACATACATATATTGGCTCTCCCGAAGGCGCATGTATGGTTATCGGTCATCACTAACGACTATAAACCACCACGTACATATTCAAAAATGAGACACAACTTATAACACAACTGCAGGTTATCATCACGCAACCTGGTACAGTGGAGCCATGCGTTCCCCACACGACATGAGTATAGTCATTGGCAATTACTCTTTTTGGACTACAAGCATAGCCATCACCCGTAAAGGTGAAATCTATTAGATACCATCCTAATCAAATTATCAGGGCAACACAAACATCAAACTAGCACCCAATATGTGTGCACGCACAGATTACAACAAGGCATATTCCAACACCTGTTGATATGTCTCAAATTTGATTGGATGTCATAAAGGATCTCTGGTTTGACCCACTTGAATGAAATAGTTTGCCATGACATGTATTGCACAGTCGCACCAAACTAGGGGGACTTGTTGGTGTACCCTATGTTTGGGCCTTGGGTAAACCCAAACATATGGTATACCCATTGGGCTTGGCCCCATCTTACCCTAGACACCTCCCTATATATTGGGGAGGACACCGAGGTTCAGGGGGCTCTCTCTCCTCTTCCATCAACACCCACATAAGAAATTCTCTCCATACACACATACTCTCTCTATCTCCTTACAAAAGGAATCATACGATAATCATGATCATACTCATGCCTTTCATCTCTAATGACCATGGGTTCATACACCACGAGATCCTCATGTCACCTCCGCCATGGACACCATTTCTTGGCTCGGGGTTAACCACCGCAACGGGAGACTAAACATCTAATCCTCTTTCACTCTGATCTGCTGCACAATATGTATCTGTGTGTTCTTACGTACAAACATTTATATTTAACTATGCTTCATTGGACCTGATGCATTTTTAGATGTATCTAATGTGCAGAATTAGAATTTTGATGAAAATCTACTTTATATGGTGAGGGTGAAGTTTAAACTGTTGTAAGTATACAAAATTTAGTTCTAAATCTTAGACCTTCCACCCCTACTGATTTGTATTGTCGAAAAAGAAATTGACTTCGTGACGGTTCGATCTAATGGGTGGCGAAAATCTGAATCCAGAGTTTCTCAAACGGCAGGTATCGCACCAGTTTTATCAATTCATAATGAAGTAATCTGTTCATTTTGATATTTCTGGTGCCTTCAAGTTTAACACTTTTGAGATTGCTTTTTTTATTTGTTTCTATCTACCATATTGTTGATTCTAATTTACATGTATTAATCGACTGCACATAGTATGTTCGATGAAATGCCTCAAAGAAAATAAATTACAGAGGACCCAAGGCCACCCTCCAACTTTCAAAAAGCCTAGATCTAGGACTATTGCGTTTTGGGTGTCGGTGTATGTGGGGAGCGACAATAGAGAGTGAGGATAAAGTAGAGAGAGTGGGTACGGGTTCCAACCGATAAAGGTGGACGCAGTAGCTGGTGGTGAGGCACTATTGGCGGAGATTTGTCAGGTATTCATTTTCCTTTCCTTACATTGTTTTCATTTCGATTTAAGTTTGGAACTTTGGAAGTTCACAAACGACGCTGACGATTGTAATTATATAGTATACGAATTCCTACTGGTTTTAAGCTGTTGTTTAATTACATTCAATCTCCTTTGCAAGCTGTATAAATTCCAGGGAATTGCAAGTATGCATCGTTTGATGAAATCCCTTATACAAGCTTTTATGGATTCATATTCAGGAGAAGAAGCTGATGATGTTGTCGCTTACAAAAGGGCTGAATATGGTAACAAGCAAACTCAGTTAAAGGGTTCAAACTCAAACAAGCAAAGAAAGAGCTCCAACTCAAAAGAAAAGATATCCAATTTTTCTTTGCGTTCACCTTCGCGTGAACCAAATAGACCAAGATATCGATATAATCCAGCCGACGATATTGCTGTAAGTGAATTATTGTTATTTTAATGAGTTTTTTCTCTTCAGTGTTTTCTATATTATGATCCCAGTTAAATGAAACCTGTTTTTATATTTAGCAAACCGGGCACATATAATAATGAATGAATCTGTGACATTTGATCATGACAGTCACATACATCAACAATAGTGCTGATGTTTTCGGCGTCCTAATTGACTAAGTGACTTTAAACCATATATTGGACTGTCCTAATTGTCAACCTCACTATACAAGCATGTTTTTATAAACTTTGTGTCAAACAGGATTATATCTGTACATTCCTTTTACACCAACATTCCTGCTGTTCATCTTTTCAAGGCTTGTATATTAATTTGCTGAATCTATACAATAGTGAAGAGAGCAATCGTCTTATGTGTTTAAGTGGTGTTTGAGATTGGTTGTTTTAAAGTGCTTATTTCTTCAAACTTAACAGGTAGACATTTTTTAAGAGGGTTTTTCCGGATTACTTATCCGCTTAAAACAATATAATAAACGGATAAGCACTTAAATAACCATAAGCATGATTCAGTTTATCCGATTCGGGTCAATGCAAATAACCATAAGCATGATCCTGTTTATCCGATTAGTCGGGTCAATGCATATAACCATAAGCATGATCCTGTTTATCCGATTCGGGTTCAAGTCGGATTGGATAAAAGAACACTCATGTTTTGGTTTTTGTGATGGATTTATGTCTATATGTTGTACTGAGTTTCTTGCAATAGAATTTGAAATCTTGCTCCACACCGTAGGCTTATTATATATTTTTTTGGTTTAGCTATAACCTACATTTAGCTTACATGTAAATAAAGGGTAATTGAGTGAATCTGTGTACGCATCTTTGCATAGAAATAATAGGATTTCTTCTGAGAGTTGCATAAGAATTTAAAGTTATGATTGCCACATCAAATCCTTCATCTTCATATCAAATTGGTAAGTGACGTTATCCTATGTCCTTTTATGTATTGTTATGGTATCTCTTGGTCTCAACTTCCTTTTATTATGTTCTATATGGCTGATTGTATACAAGACCCTGGTCTGCGCATTAAGGCATATATTGTTAATAAAAAGGGAAAATCGTTTCTGGTCCGCATAAGACCTACATCAATGCTTTTTGATAAATAACCAATCTAATCTTTTAACACTATGTTCTATGCATTATATTAGTGTTCTTCTTTAGGTATCTTTTTATTGATTCTTTGTTTTAGTCTGCAATGTGATGAACCAAAATTTGTGGTTCATGTGTATTCATATGTAACATGTGAAGTTCAGAACTTCTTAAGTTGCTCTTGCTTTAGTTCTTATTATTGTTGTGTCTATTGGGCAATGGAACTTTTATTCTAATGTTAAGGTCTTCAAGTACCATGTCCCCTTCCAAATTCTTCCTCCTGCTTTGTCTGCAAAATATATAGAGAACTCTCCTTTTTCTTCTTATTCTGCAACTAAAGAATTCATAGATTGAATTCTTGGAAACCTACTTTCTAATATATGAAGTAACAGCTTTGATTTTTGTTTCCTGCAATTCCTTTAAATGAACGAGGATGGTGAACGAACAAACGTTAGTTGATTTATATACCTTTGGAATATGGGGTCATGAAGGTAAGATAATTGCTATTTAAAGCATAAGATCAGCATGCTTTGTTGTTAGTTTTATGATCAAACTTTTTGGTGAACGAGTTGAGTCAACAAAGTAATTTTAATTAAGTATTATCAGGTTAATTGTCAAATAAGATCGGATTTATAAATATATGAAGTTTTTATAAGGTTCTCTAAATAAGTTCATTTTTTCGCACACATAAGAGTAATGATGTATACAACGGATTTAATATGCAAAAAAATCATCGATGATGCACACTTATTGCATGTATAAGAAACACCATATTTATATTAAACCTCTAAGTTAGGTTCAATCATTTAGCTATCTCTCTGAATGTGATTGCACCTCGAATCAACAATTTGTTTTTACGATTTTTAGCTCTCAGTTATTATAACTCTTTGTTATTCTTTTTTTATAGTTGGTCATCTTTCAAGAGATGGATCTCCATATTAGAGACCTCTATAATTCAGTTTGAGGATGCTAAGTACCAATTTTGTTCGTCTTTTGTTTATCTTTGAGCCAAGAATGAATATTACTGTTAAATCCTACACATTGCTTATAACATGTTCAGTATTTCTTATATCTCCTCTGCAATAGTTTAATTTTATATTTTTTTAGTTTTGCTTTTTATTTCTCCTCCAGACTCTGCAGCCCTCTTTTGTAGTGTTTGTACAAAGATATCTATTTTTTAAAATTGTTTATGTTATGTTATTATTAATTACTGTAATGCAACCTATGCGTTTGATACTAAGAACTTTGTCTCCAAAAGAGTTATTGGGGTGCTTTTTGAAATTTCATGTAGGTGTTAGTGTGTATGTTTATTCAAACAGAACTTGAAGCTCTTTATAACCATGAATTAACAGAAGAAAAATTGATTCTGGCCGACAACCATTGATACTTGCAATTGCTAAACCGTGCAAATTATGTGTTTTTGATCTGTTATCTATATGCTGCTGCATAAATTTATCACAGTTGTTATATATGTGTAGTTTATGTGCAAAATTTATCAATTTCACTATCTATGTGTGAAATTTATGCTTTAGGCTAACATGAATGTTAACCATTGCAAAATTTGATGAGGCAGACCCTTCTCAGTTTCATTTACTTATAATTTCATTTGTTATACTTTGAGATGTGGATTCCAGGTAAATAACTTGACATAGTTGGGGCTTATGAGTGCTATAAGTTGGTTGAATCTGCAGGTATTATTGTGATTATTGTGACACATACATAACGCATGATTCTGTAAGTTTCTTATCATTTATTCAATTATTATTTTTTGTTATTATAGTTGGTTATGTTGTAGAGATTTATGGTGATGTGATAACATGCTTCATCGTGAAGCATTACAGTACTTCTATGCAGGTTTTTAAGAAAAAAAACAAGGCAAAACTGTTTGGTTTTAAAAGTTTTGTAAATTTGAACATTACATATGAAAAGGTATTTTTTCCGAGTTTGCTGTGATGTGCATTGGAAGCACTGTTGGTGCTAGAGGGATACTTATTGTAAAATTGTGAATGTTACAGGTTTTTGTATTTCCTTTTTGTTTTACTGCATTTTTAGATGGGTATCTAATATGGGTTTTGCATTGTTTTCTTAAATTCTCCATCTTTTTTCTTTATTTCTTTGATGGATATGCAAAGGATGATAAATGGTAAACAATTTTATGTATTTACATTTTTCATATTACTTATCATATGAAACTTAAATATAAGCCCGCATTTATGCTGCCTAAAACCTAGTACTTGATGATAGTAAAATTATGTAATAATCCTTAACCCTAACCTAAAATATCCTTGGTGATGATTCGATTGTCATGTTAGTATAATTGATCGACTATAGTGGTAACTATATGACTAGACCCACGTTTTGATTTTTAATTTTTTACAAGGACACATACAATTTACAAATAAAAAAAGTAACTATATAAATACATTAAAAATTAGACTAAAATTTTAAAAATTTACTACATTAACATTAAAAAAATCATAACTTAACGAGATTTTATCTCCTTAGTAACATTCTTCCAAATTTCGATAAAATGTTGTAGTATTTATATTATTTCAATTCAGGCATCTTGATTGAGAATAAAGGATTCCCCCTATACAGAAAGAGAGGCCTTCCTGTACGAGTTGTAGGGTACTAGCCGTCACACGGTAGTCTTTATATTCGATGAATATATATATATATATATATATATATATATATATATATATATATATATATATATAGGAAGAAGTTCCATTGAGAACCATTTTTATTACGAGAACCGCGAGAACCAATCTGAGCCGTTCAACTTCCCCTCTTTCAATGTCATTGCCCACCCATGAATTCCTCACATACACCCTGCCACACTCAATCCCCCCACGCTCTCCATCCATGAACTCCACTTATCAAATCAACGACTAAGATTGGTTCTCGCGGTTCTCGCATTAAAATCGGTTCTCAATGGAACCCTCCCCTATATATATATATATATATATATATATATATATATATATATATATATATATTAAAAATGATTATATTGTCTATACAAATATCATAGGTTCAACAAATCATTAGATTTCTTTTTTTAAAAGATAAACTCATACATCAACTAAACCTACTTATAAATTTACTCCATTGGTTACAGTCGGACTTGAACCCACGATTTCTTAGGAGGGAGCACTACTTTACCACCACTAAATACCGTTAGGCTACAAGTCCTTTGATAACAAATCATTTGATGACTAGCCATGTTATCAGTCTTGACGACTCATAAGGGTGACGATGGAGATGAATGCGATCCATGATCTTAGGTCTATAGTTATAACTTACTATAAATAATTCTTGTGGTTATTATCAAATCAAATATTTAGTTCTCATTGCTACATTTTCCTTGTCCATATATGCTTTTACATATTAAACTTTAAATATTCCAAAACAAGCTTAATTTGTTGAATTCTAAAGTTTCCTTTTCACATGTAATAAAGTTGATCTTCTTTTTGTTGAAGTATCTTTTTGGCTTAAATGTGGATGAAAAGAGAGTTGAATTTGCTTTTTATAGCTTTAACACTTTAAAAATTTAAATGTGACTGATTTTCTAACTTTACCCTTTTTTCACTCTTCACTTTTAGACCAATACATTAACCAACATGCACCTTTTTGCATCCAATCACGCATTAATTTGGATTTATATATAGAACTTAAGTTATAATAGATATATGTTTGATTGGTGTTATAAATGAAAAATGTATGTAATTGTCAAGGATATTGGTGTGTTATGACAAATTTAAGTCGATTCATGTTTGGGTCAAGTCAACCTCTGGCATTTTCATTTATGTTAAAAAAAACTATCTATTTTAATCACGGTCTGTCATAAACATTCATTAGGAACATCTACAGTAATCAGTTGGCATCATGTCATTTTACTGTAATATTAACATCATATAACTAGCTCACTGCATACTGTGTATAGTGGTCACAAAACACCACATTCAATTTAGAACCCATATACCCACTACACACTAATTGAATTTCAATAAAAGAAGAAAATAAGAAAAAGAAAATAAAACTCGCACACACCACCATTATGCTCATGGTGAGCATCACATGGACCTCCAATCAAACAATGATGGAGTGATTCACCACACACCACACCATGGTGCTCACCACACCCTTCCAAATTGTTGTCCATTTCCTATACACTAAGAGTGATAGGAGCGGATAGAAGAAATGTGTGAGGTGCAAGTCACCACCCAAGTAGCGAAGAGGGGCGTCACACCATAATCAAGTGATGAAGATGGTTGGTGACTACCATATAAGGGTGGGCAAAGTGGTGGTGGTTTGTGGGTCATAGTCCTCTTTTCTCTCTTTTTAAGTAGGTCCTAAAATTTGGTTTGATGAGTAATGACCATTTTGAGATTGAGTGGTGGCTTAAGTGGTTGTAGAAAAAAATTGACGTGATAGTATGGTAATTTTTATAAGATACGAGAATTAATGAGTATGACAATGTAATTACTCCTCATGACTCTGTTGGTTCTATGTGCACAAGACGCAATTTATAAACGACATTATTGATAATAAATAAACCCATAGGGTCACACATTTACAGTAAATGGACACCAAGTACATATTTGAATGTGATTTAAAAATGTTTCTAACTCATAATATATAATTGTTGGATTATATGCACAGTTAGTGAACTAGTGATGCCACATCCAACACCATAAGACACTAAAGGGTCACACCTGTGAGTGCATGTAATACGAGTAGTTATGCAATCATAGTCGGAGAGAAAGGATTTATAATTGTCATTATAAATCAGTAATAATAAGTTACGTCTTAACTTATTAAAGAGGATTAATTAAGCCAATAATTGATACAAGTGTTTATATATATATATATATATATATATATATATATATATATATATATATATATATATATATATATATAATGTATTAATTATAGATTTTCTAGAATTATGATTTAAGGTATTTAATCATATAGAATTTTCGGAGAAGGATTATTATTATTATATATATAATAGTTAATTATATATGTATAATAGGCTTTATTAGTTTAATGGACCTATGATAAACTAATAATAATAATAAACATTTGGGCTTAATTAGTTGGGTTTTATTTAAACTAATCAAAGCCCATAAGGTGATTAGTATAAATAAAAGGGTTAGCTAAAGGATTAAAGTGTGGATGAAAACATATAACCCTGACTACCTTGCCCTCTCTCCCTCCCTCTCCTTTGCCGTCGGCCACGCAAGAAAAGAGAAAGAAGCCGCCGGCTTCTTTCAGGCGACCGTACACGCACACATACACGAGTTCGTGTTTTTCGTGTGGTGATTGATTGCAAGACCTTTGCTAGAGGGGTTCTCGATTTGCATCATCTCAGGTGGACTATACTTGAGCATCTCGGTATTATTTTTCTTACCCTTCTCCTTCATATACATGTACGTATATATCGATATGTATTTATGTGTGTATATCGCGTGATTTGCTTGATTAGTACCCAAAAGATCCTTACCCTCTCGTGTTTTGGGGGTGAACTTTAACCCCGGTTTCCGCTTTAAGGGGTAGACTAGTTTATCGGTTCGGGTATGATCAACCAGTTGAGTTGGTCAATATTCGAATCAGTTATATGATAAAAAAACCCTTTAGTGGTATCAGAGCTTCGACTCAGGGTATCTAATAAGTTAATCCAGGATGTTTGTTTAATTGATTAAAGTTTTTCTTGTTCCTTCTTGTTCTTGTGAAAATCGATGACCATATGGTGAACAAACAAGTTTGTTTGTTTAACCAAGTTTTTCCAATCTTTTGATCAAGGATATTAAACTAGTTAGTTTAATTGATTAAAAAGGTTATTTAAAACTTAAGGATTAAATCAAGTATTTAAAACAAGTTTTATGTTTAAATGATTTAAATAAGTTTTAATAGTGTTCAATAATCAATTTTATGAATATGAATAAAAACAAGTTTTTGTTTTGTATTCATAGTTATAAAAGAATATTGATTTTGAATGAAACAAGAAAGTTAAAACTTTAGGTTTTAATTGATTAAAATTAGTTTTAGGGTTATTGATTATTTTGAAATCGGAAAAAAAAATTTGTGTTTGCCGGCAGCGCCGGTGATAGCGGTGGCGACGGAGGCAGGAGTGGCGGCAACCACAACCGGCGGCCCAGTTGTGGTGCCTCGGTTGCTCGGCGGTGTCGACAAGCTCAGGGTAGGGCGGCCCAATTTTCCTTCTCGGCCCACAAGTATTCAGCCCGGTGGGGTGGTTGTTTTGGGCCTCGGCACAAAACCGTTGACCACGGCCCACTTGGTGCGGCTCGGTTGGTTGTTTTTGATGTTTTGGGCTTTGGGCCCAAATGCAATACAAGGACCATTTATATCCGGACCCAAGTTTTGGTGTTCGGATATCGACCCGGTGTGTCATGAATGTGTTTCGGTTTTAAGTTTTAAAATCGAAAAGTTTATTTTTTGATTTATTAGAAAAGAACTAGTATGTTAATTTATAGTTGTAAGTTAACAAGATTATTAATTTTATATATATATATATATATATATATATATATATATATATATATATATATATATATATATATATATATATATATATATATATATATATATATATATATATGTGTGTGTGTGTGTGTGTGTGTGTGTTTTAGGCACTAATTACGTATATCTAGTTCAAAATATATATTTTAAATCTTTATTATATTCTAGTTAGAATATGATAAATATTTTGAATAGTCTATTGGTTCTTAAATGTGTACACACACACACACACACACACACACACACATATATATATATATATATATATATTAGAAATTGAACAAGAATTGTTATTTTCTTAAGATCAGGTGAGTTGTAATTTACATTGCAACTAGGATAATTATACAGGTTATGTATAACTATGGTAGTTCACGAGTTACGTGGATAACTAGTATTGATCGTGAATTAAAATAACATAGAAAAACTTTAAACTTTTTTCGTTTCTAGTTAAAGCCAATTAATCAAGGCTACAAACGGAAATAGATTAAATTAACAGTTTTATTTAGTTGCTCGCATTTGCTTTTTATGATTATATGCGTGGTTGCTTTAATATATCGTTCTTATATATTATTGCTTTTGGTTGTGACATGTTAATATTAGTTTTTGCCAAACTAAGACCCGTGGTTGTGTTTTTTATTTCTTTTTGTTTTTGGTTTTGGGGAGGCCTGCGTGCCACTTACAACCCCTTTTCTGTTATGTAATTGTAATAGAATAGGATTTTATTTATTATATTTTTGAAGAAGACCAAAAAGACAAGAAGGCCAAGAACACGGAGTTGGAATTTTTTCTACAAAACCGGAGACGTCAGATCCAGTGGGAGATTTGAAGAAGGTCATCAAGACAAGATAGACTAGTTTTGTCCTTAGATTGACCATTAGGTTTTCATTGGCAAAGACTATATTGCTTTTATTATGTGCGTGGTTATGTTCATTTATTGCTTACTCTTATATATATATGTGCGATGCTAAATAAATAGGTTTAATAATAGGTAATTATTAAACAGAGAAAAACTACGATTTATGACAAATTAGAGTACGACTTCAGTTTGTTAGTCGTATTAGTTAATTTTTTTGTAAATTTAAAGTTTTGTCAAGATTATAAGTTTTAAACTTATAAGGCTGTTTCACCTAGTATAGGTACACATATAAATCGTATTTTTAAAAAAAACAGACGGTTTTAAAATGGTTTTTCAAAAACTGGAAAATTAAGTTTTTTCTTTTAAACTTAATTATAAAACCCAAGAAAAATCTTAGATCAGTGTGCTACCCATCTAATGGTACACCTTCGCTGTTAAACGGTACTCGGGTGTCGGAAGTGCCCAAACCTTGGGCATCCGGGTTCAAACCATTGTGGGAAAGGGTATGAAACGTTCTGCGATAATCGGGAGTCCCGGCCAGAATTCATACTGTCTTAGGTGGTGCGATCTATTTTGGTGATAATCGGGAGTCCCGGCCCAAAATGCACTAGAGTAGAGTTAAACATACCAGATTTTATCTAAGTATTTTACGAGGTTCTAGGAGTCGTATTAGATAGGTACGACTGGTAAAGGGTGCTACCTACCAGAAATAGCATGACTTGGCGGGAAGTGCCCAAACCTTGCATCAAGTATGTGAAATATGGGTCCTAGGTCTGATATATATTATTTAAGGGTTTATTAATATATGTTAGAAAAGTTTATTTGCAGTTACTAATTAAACCAAGTTTTAATTTGTAGATGGAAACCAACGTTACCAACACTAACAACCTCTCACTTCGCTCTATCCTAGAGAAGGATAAGCTCACTGGACCAAACTTTCTCACATGGGAGCGAAATCTCCGGATCGTGCTAAGGCACGAAAGAAAGTGGTACGTCCTAGAACAACCTCTAGGAAATCCCCCTACCAACAACGCTAGGGAAGATGTCAGGGAGGCTTATCAAAAGCGCTCTAATGACGCCCTTGATGTTAGTTGCCTCATGCTTGCAACAATGAGTCCAGAGTTGTAAACAAGCATGATGGAGACTCCTGCTTATGACATGATCCGCCATTTTAGGGATATGTTCCAGGAGCAAGTCTGCACACAACGTTATGATGCCACTAGGGCGTTTAACTCTTGCAAGATGGCAAAGGGGACGTTGGTTAGTGCCCATGTCATGAAAATAAAAGGGTATATGGACCACCTAGAGAGACTTGGGCACCAAGTACCGTTGTAGCTAGCAACATATATGATACTCAACTCGTTGTCAGATGACTATAAGCCTTTTATAGTCAACTAGAACATGAACAACATGGAGAAATCCGTGGCAGAAGTGCATTCTATGCTTAAGACTACAGAGCAGAGTATCGGAACCAAGTTTAAGGATGTCCTCATGGTGGGCAATGGTGGAAGTAAGAAGAGAAAGGGGCGCAGCGGAAAGGGAAAGAGTAAAACTGATCCTAGCCAGAATGCACCCAAGGCTAGTGACAACAACAAGGACAAGAAGTCAAAGCCAATCAAAGCGAGGACCGAGAATCGGTGCTTCAAGTGTGGCGAGATTGGACACCAGAAGAAAGATTGTCCGAAGTTTCACGAAGCAGGAGGCAAGACTGGCTCCACATGTATCGTGTGGTTAACTTCTTTGTCACTTTCCACTTGTAAAGGCTTTACGAGTATTCTAATATCTTGCAATCGTTTATTGTAGGAGGTAATGGAAAGTGAAGCGGCCCGGCATTAGAGATCCCACATGCTTTTCGGATATTTAATAATTCATAGTTTTAGTTATTATATATATATATATATATATATATATATATATATATATATATATATATATATATATTTGTTACAAGTAAATTGTTACTAGTAACAATTAAGTATTTATGTATATCTTTGTTACAAGTAAATTGTTACTATTAACAAACAAATATGTATATAAAATATATGTGGATGTATTTTATAAATTGTGTAGCATATCTAGCATACTTCTTTTATTATTTTAAAAGAAAACTAGAAATTCCATGTGTAGAAACTAGAAGGGGGGGGGGGGGGGTTGAATAATTTCTATGTCCACTTTTTTGAATTTTAAATAAGTAATTAAATATGACACACGAGAAATAATTGTTAGTAAAAACAGATTAGTAAATATATATAACTTGAAATATAAATGAGCAGAATTGTAAGGATGTGTAATATAAATATATATATGTAGTAGTGCTTATATATATATATATACTACATTATAAATCATTTAACTTTCTCACTCTTCAAAATTTTAAGACTACTTAATTTTAAGTAGTACAGGTTTTTATGCTTAAGATACAACACTTAAAGCAATAGGCTAATCAATCTTTCACTTAATTTTCTCAAATCATTCACTATTTCATTTATCTAAGTTTGGCTAAATTACTTACATCAATACAATTTTAAGGCTATAATCTTTTACTCTAATTAGTTAATAATAATATTTTTTTATTGTTTTTCAAAAACTATTTTAACAATTAATAAAATGGTTGATTATAAAAAAAGTAAAGAAATCAGAAAAAGGAGAAAAATGCATGAATATGTTGATTAACATCGCATTTTACATATAATATACCCTACTTTTTAAACCAAACATGTTGTCGAGCACAAACTATTGTCATCACCGCCGCATTGCGCGGGTGAAATGCTAGTATATATATATAAGAGTTTATATTTATATATATTATAAGTAAATATATATATATATATATATATATATATATATATATATATATATATATATAATAATCTTGATGGGTGTACCACATATATATATATATATATATATATATATATATATATATATATATATATATATATATATATATATTAATATATAATATGACATAAATTTAGATGACGGAATCAAATAAATAAAAGAAAGAAGAAAAAAAATGCAGTAATATAAAGTGCAGGAAATATAAATATGCTTACGAAAATAAATATGCAAATGCAAGTGCGGAAATTTAAAAGTTAAGGGTTTAGAAGGATGACACCAAGATTTTTACGTGGTTCGGTTGAACTCCAACCTACATCCACGCCTTCACCTCCATCAAGGATTCCACTAGCACCACGTGCAAAATACCTCTTAGCCCGGAAGAGATCACCGAAGTACAATCACCTTTACGGGTAGGTGATAACCAGCAAAGATCCAAAGTAGATCTACCACTTTGTTCTTCACCAAGAACACTATCTTCTTCAACAAGAAGACCCTTCAAGTTGTACACCAAGACCTAACAACAACCAACTCAAAAACAATATGGGGAATAGTCAAACCCACAAGAACACCAAATATGTTCTTCACTCAAGAGCACTCTCAAGAACACCAACAATGATGCTTGAACACTAATCTCTCAATACAAGAAAAATCGATGGACTATATGTATATCTCACTCAATGTATTTTTCTTGCTTCCCTTTTGCATGATCTTGAAGTGTTGTATAAATCTCACAAATGAAGAAAACAACTTCAAGAATCTACACACTCAATATGTATATATGTATAGATGAAAGATCAAAGTATATGTGTGTGTATGGAGGAGAGAATTCTGGATTGCAAAAGGTGAAATTTGTGTGTATGTGGGTTGGTATTTATAGAGGAAGAGAGATATGAAGGTGGGGACAATTCTGCTGTGCCGACGGTCGATCCCACGGTCGACAGTGGATAGGCCGTGGCCAGAGTTGTCAACTTCACGTGACGTTTAAAAATATTTCCGATATTTTTTAACTTCCATTCACTTAGCTTTATGCTAATTCCTCACCTTAACTCCTTTTTATAGGTTTTGGTTAGTGCAACTGCTTACATGCGATGGTGTAATTTAAGGTAAGAGTTTATGTTTATTATGATATGCATTTCTACATAGAATGGTTGGGACAAGAAGAGCTAAACAAATACATATAGGAGATCCTCAAAATGGTCTCAATTCCAATGTTACCATTAGGGCTGTAAACGAACCGAACGAACATGAATGGGGCTTGTTCGTGTTCGTTCATTTAACTTTAGCCGAACAAATAAACGAACACGAACGGATAAACGAACGGATTTCCGTGTTCGTGTTCGTTTTTTTAACCTTAGCCGAACAAATAAACGAACACGAACGGTAAACGAACGAGCATGTGTGTTTGATTGCTTAAAAGATTGATTTGTTCGTGTACATTTTTGTTCGTTTATTTAAATGATAAACAAACGTAAACGAAGTAACACATACTATAACACAAATCCAACATTATTAAATACAAATAAACAATATATCTAAACACACATATAATATAAGTATATATATACATATTTATATAAAATATAAACGAACATAAACGAACGGATAAACGAACGTTCATGAACATAAATGAACGAACGGGAGCTCTGTTCGTGTTAGTTCGTTTAATTAAATGAACAGAAAATCTTGTTCATGTTCGTTCGTTTATTAAATAAACGAAAATAAACGAACTACCCGCCGAACAATTTCACGAACGGTTCATGAACGTTCTGTTCAATTACAGCCCTAGTTACCATACCACGTCCTGATAATGAATTCATGAGAAAAAATGATCTGTATCTCCTCGTTGTTTGTTTCCAATGGTAGTAGTCGAAGTGTATATAATGCTAATAATATGGTCCAGATTACTAAGCTTGAAGAGGTTCATAGGTAGGGAGGTGAAAATCTTAAGAAGAGAGGTGAAGTTCTTAAGCAACAAGATGAAGAGCTAGAGTGAAAGTGAAGACATAACACACAATTAAGTGTGTGAGCTGGAGTGTGTGCCTTGTGTGTGTTCTTGAAGGAAGAAAGAGGTGTTAGAGAGAGAAACAACTTCTAGTGAGAGAAATTGAAGATCAAGGAGAGATTAAGCCATGCATGTGCAAGATTTAGCATGAATCAAGTATTGTTCTTCATCTAGAACAAGATTTGGAAGATATTTTTCATCAAATTAAGATCTGGAAAACACACACTTAGTGTGTGTTCTTGGTGTGAGAGAAAGTTAGAGAGATAAAGTGCTTAAATCAAGGATTTAAGCAAGGATTCTTGCATGCATGTGAAGAACCTAGTGTTAGTGGCGCTAGCTCATAAAACTTAGCGGCGCTAAACGCGCTGTTACAGATTTTGGTTTCAAGTTAAAAACAGTTTTGATCTCGGGAATTTTTGGCATTTTTGTGATTCTGGAAATTTGTTTCAGATTATTATATGGTAATTTGTTACCATTTTGTATGTTTGGTTGTATGTGGTTGATATTTGATTGGTAACCTTGCCTTAGACCTTGTGGTTGATTTTGTGTGTTTGGTTGCAATTTGGTGATTTTAAATCACAAATGGGCTGTAATATTTATTAATTCAGATTTGTTTGTAATAATATTGTGGCTTGCATGCCATTTAATTCATCCGTGTAATTTGTAATAGATAAAATAGGAAAATTGTGGCTTGTACGCCATTTATTTTCTATTTGTATGTATTGTAAATTTTGGATGAAGACACACATATGGAGTCAAAAGGAGATGGAGGATGTCCATAGAAGCTGGTGAAATCCATTGGAGATGGCGGTTCTAGTGGGAGCTCGCATCGGACGCCTTTTGTCCTTAGATGTTGGAGTATGCCCACTGCCACACGTACGCCAAATGATCACTACCAATGATGTATGGGCCTATCGGGTCACACGCCGGGGGTTGACCTTGACACAACCTAAAAGATGAGGGTGAGAAAAAGGATAAATAATGATAGTTGGTTTCCAGCAGGGGTTAGCGGCGCTAACACTGGCGTCGCTAAATCAGCCACGTTAGCGGCGTTAGCGCCGCTAACCCTGCATGACAGAAACAACTTTATTCTTTTCACCTCTATATTCCACCAATGCATGTAAAAGATAATCATTCACCCTTGGGGCCGGCTTTGGAAGCTCGGGGGTCATGTGATGGTTTATAAAAGCATGCATAACTTCTCTTTCTCATCTCTTGGTCATTTTGAGAGAAAAACCCACTTAGAACATAAAAAGAGTTGCTAAGTGTCAAGAGAGAAAGAGAGTTCCCTGGAGTTAGGTTGTGTTCCAGTAGAGGATCTTCATCAAGGAAGGATTCTTGGAGTGCTAGTACACTTGGGTCACCTTGTTTCTCGGTGTGGACTTCGATTGTGCAAGAAAGGAGCTCAAGAAGGATTCCAAGTTTGGGGCTAGCACCACACAACTGACCAGAGACATCTAGGGTATAAATCTCTTCACTCTTTTTCTGTTTCAGTTGCATTACTTGGTTGTAGAGTAAGATTCATTGATGGGGTTCATATTGTGGTCTTGTTTTTGTTTGAAAAATTCGTTTTTGACCTTGCATGCTTCCGTTGCGTTGTACCACGAACCCCAACAGTGGTATCAGAGCCAGCTCTACACTGGTTTTGCACTAGATGGCCAAGAAAATCCAAAAAATGTGATTTTTGGTTCTGTCCAGTGTTTAGCGGCGCTAACTTTTCAATGTTAGCGGCGCTAAACCTTAGTTAGCGGCGCTAGAATCGGAGTCAACAGTCGTCTTTGTTAAACTGACTTGTTTTAATGTCGTCTCGCGATAGCGGCGCTAAACGGAGTTAGCGGCGCTAACCCCTTACTGGCAGAATGCATGGTTTTTGCCTTAAATCAATTTTGTTGGATTTTTGGGCTATTTGTACTTGCTGGAATTGTTCCAGATTTGAGTTGTACCTAGATTAAAGTTGCCTTATGTCTTGGTTGATGTATTTATATGTGGATTAACATTTAGGCATGAAAATGGTTAATTGCATATACTTACATTGTGTACATATGAATATGGAATTTTGACTTGTTTAAAATTCCTAATGCATATGTACATAGGATTATTTGTGCCTTGAGTGATTTGATAATCTTAACCAAGACATATAAGATTACATGGTTTTGTGTGGCACACCATGTGTAGTATTGATTTCTTGTATGTGGTTGTGATATTAAAATCCGGTAACATTATGAGCCATAAGACCTATGTGATGTGTTTGGTTGTTTAAATTAATGTATTTATTCATTTGGTGGTTTGTACCACAATGGTTTGTAATAATTAATTTATTCTTTCGGTTTGTATATTTAACGGCTTGCACGCCGATTTTCTATTCTTTGTAATTTGTAATATTAGCTTAGAATAGTAAATTGTGGCTTGCATGCCATTTTCTTTTAAATTTATAAATTGTAAAAAAAAAAAAAAAAAACCGAAGCAACCAACAAGGACCATGGAGGATGTCTTGGCGTACTTGGATCCGGAGGTCAGTGGGAGACGCAATGGATCAAGTGGGAGATGCACACATCGGATCATTCGGTCTAGTCCTTAGATGACTTAGTCTTGCCCGTTGGCTCACGGGCAAGACACATAGGATTGGCTCGTTACCGGATATGTATTACATGCGTGGTTGATTTTGTTTTGTACTTTTTCTTGCATGGATGTTTAGGATCTTCGCATGCTAGAAAATTTTTCAAAATAATAAAATCAAAGAGTTTTAAATTGGTTTACAAACTCCGCGCGCCACATAGACAAGAATTGGTTAAAAGTGTTTTAACCGGAAAAACATAAACCCATTTTTCAAAAAGTAAATCTCACACCACCCGTAAGATGACACCGCCCGATTCTAGTGAAACAAGATTGGTCGTCGAGCTCTAGCCGAGATCGGTTTTGTGTAACTGTGTGGAAGGCGCGTGTGGCAACTCGCAAGGTCGGTTGTCGAGTTTTAGCCGAGCCGGCCATTGGGCTAGAGTACCACCGTGTATCTTGACGGACGATTTACAAATTCCAAGACTTAAACGCAATGGTAGTTGTCGAGCTTTAGCCGAGCTATCAAAGTGGACTAATGAGGAATTGGTGTGGAGGGATCAAACATGCCAAATGGGTGCTAAGAGTACCTAGGATCCCGCAAGTGTCTAAGAGTTGTGATCACGGATTACAATTGGTAAAGTGTTTACCGGCCTAAAATAGCTCTATGAAGTGATCCGCGGTAAACCCGTCATGGATTAGGGTATTTTGAGGTTCTTAGCCCTTGTTAACATAATTTGTTTTATAACAAGTGGGTAATTATTTTAACAAGGATCTAATACATCATAACTAACCAAATTTCGTACTTTGCTTGTAGATGGCATCTACTAGCAACACCAACACCACCAACATGTCACTTCGTCCATTTTTGGAAAAGGAGAAACTCACGGGGCCAAACTTCATGGATTGGCATAGGACTTTGAGAATTGTCCTTCGCCATGAAATGAAGCTAGAGGTCCTTGAGTCACCTCTTCCGGAGGCTCCTGCTACCGACGCGGCGAGGGCCGTCCGCGAGGCATATGAAAAGCGCCTCAAGGACACGAATGACGTAACTTGCCTTATGCTTACGACCATGAGTCCTGAATTGCAAAGGCAATTCGAGAAAGTGAGTGCGTATGAGATGATATCTCAGCTGAAGGACATGTTCCAACAACGAGCTAGGCAAGAACTCTACGAATGCGTCAAGGCCTTCATCGGTTGCCGGATGCAGGAGGGCGGCAATGTGAGCTCCCATGTACTTAAGATGAAAGGGTACGTGGATCAGCTCGAGGAGTTGGGCTTTCCCATGGGGAAGGAGTTGGCGGTTGATATCATCCTCCAATCCTTGCCTCCCGCATATGGTCCGTTCATCGTGAACTTCCATATGCATAGTATGGACAAGTCCATTATGGAATTGCATGGCATGCTTAAGACAGCCAAGGGCGAGCTTACCAAGTCAAAGCCCTCTACCTCCACTTCCGTCCTTACTATCAACGAAGGTGGCACAAGCGGAAGCAACCCGCTTCGGGCTCCAAGGGGAAGGGAAAGAAGAAGGCCAAGGCCCAAGGGCCGAAGCCCAAACCTAACCCAACCCCGGAGCCGAAGGGGAAGCAAGTGGCTCCCGCTGCCACCTCTCCGGAAGAGGCAACCTGCTACTTCTGCGGGGAGAAGGGTCACTACCGGCGTAGTTGCCCCAAGTACACGGAGGAGCTCAAGAAGCTTCGCTCTAAAGGTGCCGCTGCCTCCGGTATGTACATGATTGAACTCCATAACACTTCTACTTCTAACACCTGGGTTTTAGACAGCGGGTGTGGTACTCACGTTTGTAATAATGTGCAGGTACTAAGAAGAAGTAGGGACCTGGTTGATGGAGAGTTGGATCTCATCATGGGAAACAAGGCGGTTGTCCCGGTTGAGAAGATTGGGAGTGTGGAGCTCGCCTTTCCTTCCGGCTTATCTATTGTTTTAAATAATGTTTGTTATTCGCCCTGCGTGGCAAGAAACATTTTATCTCTTTATGCTTTATATGACATTGGGTTTGACTATAAATTTGAGAATGGTAGCATTTTATGTTACAAAGATCATGTCTTATATTTTAAAGCTTTTCCATGTCATGGCATTTATGAGGCAAGTGTAAACTTGCAAAACAATAGATCAATCATGAATGTTGATTCGGAATCCAAAAATGTTTTGGATAAATTATCTCTATGGCATGGTCGGTTAGGCCACATAAACAAGAAACGCATCGCCAAGCTCCAAGCGGATGGGATCTTGGAATCATTTGAGCACGGTTCAAATGAAGTATGCGAATCCTGTTTATTGGGCAAGATGACCAAAGCACCCTTCACTGGTGTATGTGAGAGGGCGCAAGACTTGTTGGATATCGTTCACACGGATGTGTGTGGTCCGTTCAAGCATGCCGCAAGAGATCATTCCCGCTACTTCGTTACCTTTATTGATGATTATAGTCGATACGGGTATGTCTACTTGGTGAGACAAAAGTCGGATACCTTTGAGGTGTTCAAGACTTATCAAAACGAGGTGGAAAATCAACTAGGGAAAAGAATTAAGATGCTACGATTTGATAGAGGCGGTGAGTATCTTAGTTCTGAGTTCCGCGAACATCTAAAGAGTTGTGGGATTGTCTCGCAACTAACACCTCCTAGGACGCCACAATTAAATGGTGTCGCCGAGAGGAGGAACCGAACATTATTAGATATGGTTCGGTCTATGATGGTTCGTACGGACGTTCCCGTTACGTTTTGGGGATATGCGATTGAAACGGCTGGTAGAATCCTTAACCTCGTACCAACAAAGAAGGTTAAGAAAACACCGTATGAGATATGGCATGGAAAGGTTCCATCCATTTCATATTTAAAGGTCTGGGGTTGTCCTGCCTACGTGAGACGTGAGGCTGAGGACAAATTGGAGCCCAGGGCCGAAAGGTGCTTTTTCATTGGTTATCCCGCTGGGTCTATGGGATATTTGTTTTACAAACCTTCGGAGAACAAGGTATTTGTTGCTCGAAGGGCAGTGTTCCTTGAGAGGGAACTGCTATCCAAAGACGCTAGTGGGAGAAAGGTTGATCTTGAAGAAATTCAAGAGCCTGCCAATGTAGAACCTGATGTTGGGACTAGCTCACAACCCGTAAGGGTTGAATCTCAGCATGATGATGCTGGAGATAATGTAAACCCATTGCCTATTAGAAGATCTGGTAGAAGTCGGCACGAGCCAGAGAGATATGGTTTTAACATATCTGAGGGCACCGACATGGTAGTGGCCTCTGATGAGCCTACCAAATACCAGGACGCTGTGGTGGGCCCTGAGTCTGCCAAGTGGCTAGAAGCAATGGAATCCGAGATTCAATCCATGTCGGATAATCAAGTCTGGGACTTGGTTGATCCCGTGCCGGGGTGTAAACCCGTAGGGTGCAAGTGGGTCTTCAAGAAGAAGATCGGCATGGATGGCGAGGTAGACACCTTCAAGGCCCGACTGGTGGCTAAAGGTTTCACTCAAACTCATGGTATAGACTATGAGGAAACCTTTTCCCCGGTGGCTATGATGAAGTCTATCCGGATACTTTTGGCCATTGCCGCATTTCATGATTATGAGATTTGGCAAATGGACGTAAAAACCGCGTTCCTTAATGGAACACTTTCAGAGGATGTGTACATGACACAGCCTGAGGGTTTTGTACATCCAGAATTTACGGATAAAGTCTGCAAGCTTAAGAAGTCCATTTATGGGCTTAAGCAAGCCTCTCGGAGCTGGAACCTGTGCTTCGACGAGAAGGTCAAAGAGTTTGGCTTCTCTAAGAGCAAGGATGAGCCATGCGTTTACATTAGAGCTAGTGGGAGCATAGTTGTATTCCTAGTTCTTTATGTAGATGATATTCTACTAATTGGGAACGACGTCCCAACTTTGCAAGGGGTAAAAGCCTGGCTAGGGAGTTGTTTCTCAATGAAAGATCTTGGGGATGCGGCTTACATTCTGGGGATTAAAATCTACAGAGATAGATCCCGCAGGTTGATCGGATTGAGCCAGAGTACGTACATTGACAAGGTCCTAAAGAGATTTAGGATGGAGGACTCCAAGAAGGGGTTCATACCTATGTCACATGGTTTAGTGTTGAGCAAAGCTCAAAGCCCGAGTTCCCCTGAGGAACGGGAAGTAATGAGGCGAGTCCCATATGCTTCGGCTATAGGCTCGATCATGTACGCCATGTTATGTACTTGGCCTGATGTATCTTGTGCATTAAGTATGACAAGTAGATATCAAGCCAATCCTGGCGATGCACATTGGACGGTAGTAAAGAACATTCTCAAGTATCTTCGGAGGACTAAGGAGATGTTCTTGGTGTATGGAGGTGCGGAAGAGCTACAGGTGACTGGTTACTCCGATGCTAGCTTCCAAACCGATCGGGACGACTGCCGATCTCAATCGGGGTTTGTGTTCCTGCTCAATGGTGGTGCTATTTCCTGGAGAAGCTCCAAGCAAGACACTGTGGCCGACTCTACTACCGAGTCGGAGTATATTGCGGCTAGTGAAGCTGTGAAGGAGGCTGTATGGATGAAGAAATTCATCCAGGATCTGGGAGTGGTTCCTAGCATTGCCGACCCTGTTGAAGTATTTTGTGACAACGAGGGTGCGGTTGCTCTTGCAAAGGAACCAAGGTCTCACCGACGCACAAGGCATATTCCGCGGAAGTATCATTACATCCGGGACGTGGTCGAATGTGGAGACGTTGTTATCAGCAGAGTACACACGGATAGCAATGTGGCGGATCCGTTCACCAAACCTTTATCACAAGCAAAGCATGATGCTCATACGCGTGCTATTGGGATTAGATTTGCTAGTGATTTGGTTTAATTATGTATTTGGTTGGTATATTTGATGTATTTACCCTTTTTGGGAACATGAAGCAGTATTGTATTTATTGTATTTATTGATTATTAAATGAGATTTAGTAATACGCAAGTTGCGGGTATTTCCTTAAATCTTTACTGTGTTCCAACTTAGCATGTTTTTACTCTTCCCTGAATACGCAAGCATTCTAAATGTCCACAGTCGGTCATTCTTCTCGGGAAGGAATTATGAACTAAGACTGAGGGAAGTAATTGGTCATGTGTCCAATGGGGATTGGGGCACGGGGACGCAATTCTTCGCTTGTACTTGAAAGTGTTTCAAGTGACTGGACGACCCACACCTGATTTTACTTTGTGGTACATGTCATGAGTAAATCAGGATGATAATATCAGTTCATCCTCAGACTGGAGATGCACGTGGCTGCATCACTTTGGTTTGCTTTGTTCTAATTACTTTCAAACGCAGTCCGTAACTGGTTGTTATAAAGGGAGTAGTTGGGCAGAGTATGATCACTGTGGTGGGCAGTGTGAGTCAAAGGAATTTGTTCCTCTATTTAGAGAGATATCCTTGGGCCCCTCGATGATTGGTCGCTGACACCAAAATGCATGGCCATGCTCAAAGCTTGCAATAATTTATGATTGATTGCAACTTGTATATTTTTGGTCACCACCAATCTAGATCGGGAAGCATAATTGTGAACGAACGGAGAATGACTTTGTACCATGTCTCATGTTCACCTGGATATCGCGAACAAAAGGATGATTGATCACTTATCGATAGGACCTTTTCACATGGGTTGCAGACTGGTTTTTGTGCTGAAGACAAAACCCATACTGACTTGGGGGCAGAGATGTCTTACTAGGGGCCGCTCTTTGTCTGTGATGCATTGGGTACGTAGATTCGTGTGCAAGTGGGAGTCTGTTGGAGTATGCCCACTGCCACACGTACGCCAAATGATCACTACCAATGATGTATGGGCCTATCGGGTCACACGCCGGGGGTTGACCTTGACACAACCTAAAAGATGAGGGTGAGAAAAAGGATAAATAATGATAGTTGGTTTCCAGCAGGGGTTAGCGGCGCTAACACTGGCGTCGCTAAATCAGCCACGTTAGCGGCGCTAACCATTAGAGGTTAGCGGCGCTAACCGTGGGAGGATAGCGGCGCTAACCCTGCATGACAGAAACAACTTTATTCTTTTCACCTCTATATTCCACCAATGCATGTAAAAGATAATCATTCACCCTTGGGGCCGGCTTTGGAAGCTCTGGGGTCATGTGATGGTTTATAAAAGCATGCATAACTTCTCTTTCTCATCTCTTGGTCATTTTGAGAGAAAAACCCACTTAGAACATAAAAAGAGTTGCTAAGTGTCAAGAGAGAAAGAGAGTTCCCTGGAGTTAGGTTGTGTTCCAGTAGAGGATCTTCATCAAGGAAGGATTCTTGGAGTGCTAGTACACTTGGGTCACCTTGTTTCTCGGTGTGGACTTCGATTGTGCAAGAAAGGAGCTCAAGAAGGATTCCAAGTTTGGGGCTAGCACCACACAACTGACCAGAGACATCTAGGGTATAAATCTCTTCACTCTTTTTCTGTTTCAGTTGCATTACTTGGTTGTAGAGTAAGATTCATTGGTGGGGTTCATATTGTGGTCTTGTTTTTGTTTGAAAAATTCGTTTTTGACCTTGCATGCTTCCGTTGCGTTGTACCACGAACCCCAACATTAGATTGACCACGTTCTTCCCGTTTTGGCTCACGGGAAGAACGCATAGGATTTTGGCAAGGGTTACCAATTTATTTCGTTTATATGCGTGTGATGTGATTTTATATCTTGCATGGTTTTCTTAGGATTCGCATTAATCACAAGAGATTTGATAAAAATGGTTTACAACTCTTGCGTGCGCTCACATACAAGATTAACCCACCTAGTGGAAATAGGTTTTGTCACTAAACAAGTTAATCTGTAACCAAGCCGGAAACAAAAGCCCGTTTTCATAAAACGTAAATCTTGCACCATCCGTAAGTCGATACCACCCGTATCTAGATTTATGAGTTTTGGTTGTCGAGCTTAGCACGAGCCAACTCTTATAAAACTGTGTGGAAGGTGAGTGTGGAAAATTCACAATTTTGGTTGTCGAGCTTAGCACGAGCCAAGACATCGTATGTCTTGACGGACGATTTACAATTGCAAATTAAAATCCTTGAGTGATTGTCGAGCTTAGCACGAGTCAACCAAGAATTTTAATTTGGAATTGGCGCAGGTAGGGATCAAACATGCCAAACGACTAATGGTTGTCGTAGGATCACGCAAGTGTCTAAGAGTTGCAATAGAGATTGCAATCGATAAAATAATTATCGGCCTAAATAGCTCCATGAAGTGATCCGCGGCAACCCCGTCATGAATTGGAGTGAAATATGGTTCTTAGCCCTTGTTAAAATATTTTTCGAGACGATGTGGGTAATTATTTTAACGAGGACTAAATCAAACTAACTAATTCGCGTACTCTTTTTAAATATAGGATGTCGAATCATAACCATACCACGTCGAACTTTTCACTTCGTATGTTCCTGGAAAGGGAGAAACTCACGGGAGTGAACTTTGTTGACTGGCTTAGGCAATTGAGAATTGTCCTACGTGCTGAGTCTAAGTTTCACATCCTTGAGGAACCCGTTCCTGAACTACCTGCTATCGATGCGGCATAGACTATCCGATACGCATATAAAAAGCATGTTCGGGATACGCACGATGTTGCTTGTCTCATGTTTTCAAGTATGAGCTCGGAACTGCGAAAGCAATTTGAGAACATGACTGTGTATGACATGATTAACAAGCTGAAGGATAAATTCCAACAACAAGTTAGACAAGAACACTATGAGTGTGTTAAAAGTCTAGCCGGTTGTAAGATGCGGGAAGGCTGGAGTGTTAGTGCCCATGTTTTGAAGATGAAATCATACATGGACCAAATGGAGAGGCTATGATTTCCTATAGGGAGGGAGTTCAGTGTGAATTTCATACTTCAGTCTCTGCCCGCATCATATGAACAGTTTGTTAAGAACTATCATATGCATGCAAAGGAAATATCTATAGATGAATTGCATGGAATGTTGAAGGATGTAGAATCTGACATGTCCAAGCATGAATCAACCTCATTCACTCCCGTTCTTGGTTCTACGGAACAACATATTATGAAGAAGAAGAAATCGATCCCATCAGAAGAAGTTGGAATATCCAAGCTTGCTTCAAGTTTTGAGTCTATGGACATTGATGATGTGCCTAAGGAGACTCAACAAAAGGTGGTTTGCTACTTCTGCGGAAGATTTGGGGATTGGGGCCGTCATGCTTGCCCTTCATGCCGAGAGGATATAAAACTTCTCAGAAAAGAAAGAGTTAATTTTCCTACTTGAGGTACATTCATGATTATACTTCATTGCTATTCCTTAATAAGCTGGGTTGTTTACCCGAGCTATAAGACTCACGTTTGTCACAAATTTAATTTTGTTGCAAAGTGTAGGTCTGTTCATTGCAAGAAGGAAGAGATTGAAGAACCGGATCTCTGAAGAGGAAACCCTGTTGATTGTCCTCTACAAGAGAATTGGGAGTGTTGGTCTTGCTTTATTGTATGTTCTTATGAAGATGATGAATGTATTTTGACTCTTGTATTTTTATGAAAAGATTTTTCAGCTTGATGGTTTCATTTTAAATTCGGTCCATGTGAATGCTTATGTGTTATTTTTGACCATTTATGGTGCTCAAATACACATTTGATGACGATGGATATGGCTTGGAATTGAAACATTTTTAAAAAATTGTTTGATGTTACATATAGATGTAACTCATTTGCTGCATCCAAGTACTTGACTTGGGTTAATCCCACACCAAAGGTGTAATCCAAGAAGGGTGAAGGGACTAACATATATGCAATCATAGACAACTTCAAATATCGATTAGAGACAAAGTGTTTCATATTGATTATATGAAAACATGTTCTAGTGGACATGTTGAAGATAACTTGGATAAAGTGAAGTATTGTTGTCACCTTGAGAAAACAAGTTAGTTCACTTGGACGTAAGAGACCTGTATCCGTCATAGGATTAAGTTAAGGAAATGATTGAGGCACTTTCCGAGGGTCTCACACATCCATAATATCCAGATTAGGTCTGGATTATGTGAAGCATTGTTGTCGCTTTGGGAAACAAGTAAGTTCACATGGAAATATAAAGACCTAGATTCTTCACAGGATTAAGTTGAAGAAATGTTTGAAGCATGTTCCGAGGTCTTACATATCCATTATATCGAAGTTGTGTCCATGACTAAAGTCGAAAAAACTTGCATCTTGTGGCTGTAGTCTTGCTTTACGAGAAAGTCAAAGGAATGAGTTTTCTAGAAAACATAGAATAAGCCAGATACTTTTTTCAGGGCTAGTGGGAGCTTTATGTGTTCCTAGTAAAATATACTCAAATGAAAATAATGTCCTAATTTAGGGTTGTTTTCAACCTATTGATGGAATTATTGTTCTACGAGTATAAAAATGAATATGAAGCAAAGTGGATTCTAAAATTCAAGAAATACTGAAGTATGTTCTTGATATTCGATGAAAATAGAGTTGCCTTGAGTAAGTTTTTACTGCAAGCCAATCTATATTAAATAAGACTGTCGATTTTAATCAAAGTTTTGGATAAACAAATATGTGGTGTAGATACGACATTTAAATAAACATGAGTGTCAGTGACTTTATTATCAAATTTGGTTACATTGAGGGTATGTCGACTCTAATAATCATAAGTGTCATTAATCCTATTGTAGACTTCGGTAACATTGAGGATATGATGACTGTGATAACATTATGTATGATCTCTTTGATAAACACTATGCAAGTGGTTTAATAAGAGAATACAAAAGAGTACAAAGGGATATTGTGTTGATGATCCCATCATTAAGCCGTTGTCAAATACTAGTGATGAATTTCATACTAGGTATAATAGCATTGTTTATGCTAATGACTAGGTTTGAATATCGTTTTAGTAAATGTTTGATTTACATATTAGCTTTGGGAACTGTAATCAGTACTGCTAACCGATGATTGTATCGATATATAGTGGAGACTATATATACGCATGATGCGGTTACCTTCATTGGTCTTTACTGTGTTCTATCTTAGCATGTTTAACCACTTTCCAGAATGTTTATACATTCTAAATTTCCACAGTCAGTCATTCTTCAAGGGAAGGAAGTTTGAATTAAGGCTGAGGTTAGGTGTTGGTTGTGCATTGATCAAGGATTGAATGCATGAAACGCAACAGTAACTTGTGCTTGAAAGGAGTTTCAAGTGACTGGAAGACCCACACCTGAGTTCACTTCATGGATCATGGTCACAAGTAACTCGGGGTGGTAATATCATTACGTCCTTCGACCTGAGATGTATGAATTACTATAGCATGAAACTTTCTTACTTTGGCTATTTCAAAACGTAGTTCGTAACTGGCTATTATAAAGGGAATAGTTAAGTAAGATAAGGTTCACGCTATGGGATTGTACAGTCAACGGAATTTGTTCCTCTGATATGTGAGATATCCCTGGGCTCCTCGATGATTGGGCGCTGACACCAAAACTAGCATGGCCATGCGCAAAGGAATATTGATTGAGAATCAGATATGTCCTTAAATTTTGGTCACCACCAATCAAGATCGAGAAACATAATCGTGAACGATCTGGAGATTGGCATATTAATCCATGTCTCGTATTCACAAGGATATCGCGAACAAAAGGATGTTTGATCACTTATCTATATGACCTCTGCGTTCTTGTAGGTTATGGATTTCTGCAAGGAAGCGGAACCCATACTAACTTGGGGGCATCGATGCTTTGCTAGAGGCCACTCTTTGTCTGTGGTTACATGGGTACGGTGCATTATGTGCAAGTGGGAGTTTGTTAGAAATATGCCCACTAATGCACGTACGCCATATAGACCGCTGCTGATGATGTATGGGCCTATTGGGTCATACACCGGGGTCTAACCTGATAGCAACTAAAGTTAAGGGACCAAATATGACAAAAGACAAAAATTGACATCACAGGCCGCGATAGTGCAGCTAACGTTAAGGGTTTAGCGCCGCTAAACCTTAAAGGTTAGCGCCGCTAAGGCTGCATGTACTTTGTGTCATGTCACTGACAGGCCGCGTTAGCGCCGCTAACTTTAAGGGGTTAGCGCCACTACGGCTGCATGTGTTTTTTTGTCAAATCACCTCCAAAGCTAGCCAATGCATGTGCATCACTTCATCAAGTCTTTGGCCGGCTAAGGAGAGATATATGTGTATCTGGAACTTAATTAGAGAGAGTTGGTTATTGTTTTTCGCTCAAGGTGAAAAACACACACACATATCATACTCTAAAGTGCAAGATTGACTTTGAGAGTTTGTAAGAGAGAGTTCCAGAGATTTGGTCTCATTGTTGCTGTTCCTGAGTGATATTCAAGTTGAAGTATCACAAAGGCTTGCTAGCACTTGAGGTTGGCATGTTACCGGGGTATACTTTAATAGTTGATCCGTGTTTCGTTCTTGGAGCATCACCACCATGAGGATTGAAGATATATGGAGCTAAGGAGAGAGGTATAATCCTCTTTCCTTCTTGCATGTTGCATTTCTTTACATAGAGTATGGTCCTCTTTTGGGATTTCCTGTTTTGTGCTTTGGTGTGTTGTACATTGGGCTTTAAATCTTGTACTTTGCTTCCGCTGCTAGCCCACGAAATCCCAACAGATATAACCAAGGAGTTTATGGAAATGTCACGTTTTTGCCCCGAATAGGTAGCTACAAAGCAGATGAAGATGCAGAGGTACATTTCCATATTGAAAGATGATATTTTTAGAGTATGCCCACTGACACACGTATATTAGTAATGCTACTGATGATACACAAGCCTATTGGGTCACACGCCAAGGATTGATCCCGATAACCCGCAACAGGAAGAGAGATATATATATTCTGGAAACGGTGTTTCCGCGACTTGACTTTTTGGTTATTGCTTGGCTCAAGTTATTGACTTATGGGACATTTAGGAATGGGATGCACGACTTTGTTGCCTTGCATATCTGTTGTAGAAGGTGATAAAGTCTTTGGATGTCTTTCATATGTTTATAAGGTTGAATTATTTGATCAAGTATCAAAGAGGAATTCTCTCTCTCTCAAGAACACTTGCATACACTTTTCTAAGTGTTCTTGTGTATCTCCAGAAAATCATAAGTATGTTTAGTGATTTTATGGAAGTTGTGAGTTGTTCCAAAGAATGATTTCAAGTCTTGAAGATCACAAATTGGCATACTAGCATTTGGGGATCAAACAAACTTGGTGTGGACTATCAATAGAGAGTTGTTCTCTTGTGACTTAGAGTTCATCCCAACTTGAAGATCTCAGAAGATGGAGCATGATATAATTTCTTATTCCATCTCTTCCTTTTACATGTTGCATTTTATAGTTATAGAGTTCTTGGTCCATTTTGGGTTTCGAGTCTTTTATGCTTCATATTCTTGAGCTATGCTTCCGCTGCTGTGTTCAGGAAACCCCAACAGTGGTATCAGAGTCACCTCTATACTAAAAATGCACATGGTGGCTTGAAAAACCCGATACCGAAAAACTGGTTTAGCTATCAGGTAGTTTACGCGGCGCGGAACCAATTGGGTTACGCGGCGTGTAAAATTATTCTGACAGATTAAAAAAAAACAGTTTTGCAGTCAGGTTTTTGGCATCCAAAATGGTTTCTGGAATTTTGTTCTAGAAATTATTTTTGGTATATTAAGATTCCTTGTATCTTGGTTGGTGTATTTATATGTATATTATTATTTTTGGCATAAAAATAATAATTGCATATACTTACATTATGTATATATGAATATGTTTCATAAAAAATGGTTTGTTGTTATCAATGCATATATACATGGGATTATTTAGTGCCTTGAGGTTTGAGAAATAATCATAATCAAGATACATAAGTTTACATGGTTTTGTGTGGCACACCATGTTGTTCATGTGATGTTAGTAACCAATAGATGCCCTAGACCTTATGGATGTTTGGTTGTGTTAAATTAGTTATTCATTCATTTGGTGACTATATGTCACATGGTATGTAATAATTAATTTATTTAATTTATTTGGTATGTAAATTATTTTATGGCTTGCATGCCATTTAAATTCCATGTTATGTATTTTGTACTAGATTATAGGATTTGTGGCTTGTATGCCATTTATTTCATTTTCTATGTAAAATTAATATGGAGGCAACCATCGGGAGTCAAGGAGTGACGTCTTGGCAAACACGAAACATAGAGGTCCAATGGAGGTAGCGGGCTTAGTGGGAGCACATCCAAGTCAAGGATATGTCCTTAGATGACTTCGTTTTTCCATAGTGGCTCATGGGAAAACGCATAGGTTTTAGGGGCATGGTTACCAATCTTATTGTATGCGTGTGGTTGTATTATTATTTATTGTTTATGCATGGATTATAGGATTGCATGCTAGACAATTTTTGACAAATAATAAAACAAAAGAGTTTTTAACAATGGTTTAACAAACTCTCGCGCGTATACTTGATTAACAAGACGGATATAAAATTGGTTTAGTATCCGATTAGTGAAAACTTTTGGTTATTGTCACTTTTGTTAATCAAACTCAAAATGGTTTTATAACCGGAAAACTAAATCCAGTTTTCTAGATGTAAATTGCACACCACCCATATGATGACACCGTCCGAATCTAGCCGTGCAAAGGTTGATTGTCGAGCTCTAACCGAGTTGACCCTTGTATGTGTTGTGTGGAAGGCGCGTGTGGCAACTCGCAAGGTCGATTGCCGAGCTCTATCCGAGTCGATCATTGGCAAGAGTACCACCGTGTATCTTAATGGTTGATTTACGATTTCAAAAATAACATTTTGGATGATTGTCGAGCTCTAGCCGAGTTATTCAAAATCTTAGTTTGAAATTGGTGTGGAGGGATCAAACATGCCAAACTAGAAACAATGGTTGTCTAGTAGGATCCCGCAAGGAACTAAGAGTTGCAATAATGGATTGCAATCGGTCAATGGTTGCCGGCCTAAATAGCTTTGCCACGTGATCCGCGGAAAACCCGTCACGGTGCAAGGTGAAATAGGGTTCTTAAACCTTGTCAAAATAGTTGTTTTTAAACACATGGGGTAATTATTTTAAAGGTTTATTAAACCAACTAAAACTACTCTGCGTTTATAGATGATATCGACAAACATCAACAACACCGACTTTACTCTACGTATGTTTCTTGAGAAGGAGAAACTCGATGGAAGTAACTTTATGGATTGGTCTAGGCAATTGAATATTGTCCTACGACGCGAAGAAAAGTTACACACCATTGAGAAGCCCCTTCCAGAAGCCCCTGTAACCAACGCAAGTAAGACCGTTCATGATGCGTATGATAAACGCGTCAAGGACACCAACGAGGTATCTTGCCTCATGTTAAGCATGATGAGCTCCAAATTGCAAATAAAATTGGAGCATCTGAGTGCTTACGAGATAATGCTTGTGTTGAAGGATGATATATGCGTTTTTATGTATGATTTACATGCTGGAATACCCCGTACTTAGCCCAAATACAAGGTGATTACTCCTATTATTGATCTAATATGCTTAACATTCACCATGCAGGTTACAAAGAGCTTTAAGTAAGATAAAGGGGAAAACAAGGGAAGAATAGAAGAAAAATGAAGATTAGTGAAAAAGACACCCTACGGCTGTAGAAGCTATTTCCTACGGCCGTAGGACATATTCTTCTAGAAGATTGAAAAAGTCACCCTACGGCCGCAGTAGATAATTCCTACGACCGTAGGGACCCCTAATCAGTAGTAATCATTTCCTGGCAGATTTCTTGCGTGTGTCGGATTGGTGGCAGAATATTGCGTGTGGAGAAACTACGTCCCAGCCACCCAACAGCCGTAGAGGATACTTCCTACGGCCGTAGGAAGTTCTGTTACAGCACATTAAATGACAGAATCTGCCATTTGCACAAGGGTCCGGATTTTTCACCACTTTTCGGTCCAACACCCCCAAACACTCTCTCTAAACACCCTAACACTCCAGGGGACTTCTCTTGGTGATTCTAAGGTGGAGAGCTAGGATTTGAAGGCTTGGAACAACATCTTGGAGCTTGGATTCCTTAGTTTTATCATTGCTTAGCTTGGGTATACTCTTTCCATTTCTTATTTCAATCATGTACCCATGTGTTCCAGATGTTGTAGTGCTAATATTATTGTATATGGATAACTAAACTCATTTCACTTGGGCCAAGATGATTCTTGGCTAGTTATGGCAATATATTTGACTTTTATGTTGACTTGATTCATATATGCATGTTTGATCTTGAATACAAGTGTGTTTTATCAACTTAGTATGTTTAATCTTACCATGTTCATGTGTGATAATGTGTATATGATAACTCCTTCATGTTTAAGCATGTGGATGTTCAATGATGATGTTTGTATATTCTTAATGTCATGTTAAGTTTGTTATTAGAAATGATACATCTTGCATGATTGTCATTAGAAATCATTGTTGGGATATGTTTTGAATCATTTCAGGTTCATCCATTATTGGTCAGTTTATTCATATGTTGGTTTTATGCATGCCTTATGATATCCGAAGAAATTCTAGTCATTTGGTGTATTTATGGGTTAAACATGCTACTAATAATTAAAGGATTTACAAAGATGTTTGTTGGTATGTTTAGATGGTGAAATGAACTCACATGTATGCCTTTGTTATGCTTGTCTTAGTGTTCAATGTGCATATAACACGATTCATGTTTTAAGAAGTGTTGGCTATACTAGAAATGATAGTTTTAACATGTTCATATCTTTAGTAATCATGTGGCTAAATATTAAAATCCCTTAATTGTGAGGTTTGAGTTTAGAGGAGTTTGTGACCCCATTGTACCAGTTTACATGTGTTTAAGATCTGAGATTAAAGTCTAGATTGTAATTTTTTGTTGAATGCCTTTATGTTAGATTTGAATATTCTGTCGTACTGGTTCCTACGGCCGCAGGAAGAAATTCCTATGACCGTAGGACAGTACACTTCTACGGCCGTAGGAAGAAATTCATACGGCTGTAGGAGGCAATTTTACCTCAGTGTGCTGTTTTTGCTTGTTTTAACCATTTTAACTGCTTTGCCACCTTTTTGGGTTCTGAGGACTACTGGACATGTCATTTGAAAAGATGTTTGTCTTTGTAGTCTGATTTGGACGAGATCTGGTGAATCTGTAGTTGAATTCTGATATGCCGTTACTTGCTTAATCATGTTTAAGTGTTGAGTCTGAGTCTTGATAACTCGAGTGATGATTCTTGCATGATAATGTGGTTTTGTTGAGTATTAGAACAGCATGCTATGCGCTCAATCAATTCAAGTCTTCATATTATGTGTTGTATTATGTTATTGTCATTATTAGTCTTGATGATTCGAAAGCCTAAGTGATCTGTTATCCTGCTGTTGCCTTCGGTGTTAATCTGTGTTAGTTGCTGTAGTTCTTGATTAATTTAGTTCATTCTGTCACTTGCTTTAATTAATTCTGCTGATCAAACAACAATGAGACTTAAGTATTGGTAACTTCCTGTCCTGATGAAACGTATCCGGTCTTACCGAGTCTATACTACTATTGACCAGGTTATACTTTCCTGAGTCGTGTGTAGTATCTGCTTAGTAACATCGTTTTTATAAATTTAAAACGAGGTTGTGTCCCAAGATTTTATTACAACAAAAACCCAGCGGTCGGAACACACCAAGTTTTTGGCGCCGCTGCCGGGGACAGGCAATAGTAAGAAATAGTTTAATTGTTGTTTTGATCTTGTTACTTGTTACTTAAGTTAGGTGTGCCTGATTAGGTAGTCACTTGCATTTTCTACCTCTTTCTCGCACCCTCTGTCAGTTTGTTCTATTCTGAGCAAATTGAGCCTTTTCAAGAATCGGAGCGTGAGTTTCGACGACGCCGACGCCGTCAATGCCAACGTCAAAGAGAATGTTTACTAAACATGGCGGAAGAACCACCACCACCACCTAGGACACTTAACGACTATGTTCGTCCGGATATTAACAATATCCAGAACACCATCATTTGACCTAGGGTGGCAGCAAACAATTTTGAAATCAAACCAAACGTAATTCAGATGGTTCAAAATTCCGTTCAATTTCATGGATTACTCGACGAGGATCCTAACGCTCACATCCGCAGTTTTCTAGAAATCTGCGATATGTTTAAAATCAATGGTGTTACTGATGATTTGTTTGCGTTTATTCCCGTTTTCTCTAAAAGACAAAGCCAAGCTTTGGCTTAATTCTCTCCAAGTGAATTCCATCATTACATGGAATGATCTTGTTGCCAAATTTCTAGCTAAATGCTACCCGCCGGCCAAAACGGGCAAGCTGCGTAATGATATCTCATCGCTTCAGCAGACTGACGGGGAAAGTATTTATGATGCCTGGGAGAGATACAAGGATCTCATGAGGAGATGTCCTTCACACGGATACGAGCTATGGAATCAAATTTTTATATTTTATAATGGCTTATCCGTTGTCACTTGGCAAATGATCAATGCAGCCGCAGGAGGTGCATTGGGTAGCAAAGACCCACAAACATTCTATGATCTTATCGAAGATATGGCAACCAACAACTACCAATGGAACCCCTCCGCTAGACTAAAACCGCCAAAGAACGGTGGAGTTTTCAATGTGGATGATTTATCTGATCATTCTGCACAGGTAGAGAAGTTGACAAAGAAAATGGATCAGATGTGTGCTCTTCCTAAACAGGTTACTTGTAATATCTGCTCAGGGGCACATCCTAGTGACCATTGCCAGGAGAAAACTCCTGCTCACGAGGAAGTCGATTTTATTACTAATCAGCCGAGGTATCAGTATAATCCCAATGCAACCAACTATAATCATGCATGGAGGGATCACGCGAACTTCAGTTATCATAACCAAACCACTAAACCCCCTCTAGGGATTCCATACCCACAGAGATTTAATCGTCAACCACAACCATATGAGCAACCACGTCAATACAACACTCAACCACCGCTTCCCAATCAATCTGCATCATCATCATCTTCTTCAGTATCTTCCAATCTGGAGGATCTTGTGAAGCAATATCTGGCACAATCCGAGTTGCGTTTCAACCAAACAGATGTTAGACTCAATCAAACGAAAGCAACTCTGAGAAATCAACAAGCTTCACTTCAAAATCTAGAAAATCAAGTTGGCCAGATATCTAAGCTCTTGTCAGAGCGACCACCGGGAGGTCTCCCGAGCAATACGGATGCGAATCCGAGAGCACACGTGAAGGCAATCACTTTGCGTAGTGGGACGACCACGGTACCACCACCGTTTCCCTCTCAATCCAAAGAAACTGAAAAACAGGTCCAATAGAAGGATTCTGACGAGGCGCATAACAGGCTAGACCTAGTAAGTACCGCACAAGTCGAACCTCCGGTCAAAATATTTCAAGCTACCATTCCTTTCCCCCAGAGATTAAGGAAAGAGAAAACGGAGGAACAATATGGTAAGTTCCTAGAGCTATTCAAACAACTCCATGTGAACATTCCATTTGTTGAGGCACTCGCACAGATGCCTAAATATGCCAAATTTCTTAAGGATTTGCTCAGCAACAAGAAGAAATTGGAGGACCTGTCGTTGGTGACTTTAAACGAGGAGTGCTCAGCCATTCTTCAAAATAAGTTGACAGCAAAGAAAACCGATCCTGGGAGCTTTACAATCCCATGTCTGATTGGTAATCTCACTGTAAACAACGCTCTAGCTGATCTAGGTGCCAGCATCAACTTGATGCCATACTCTGTATTTTCCAGACTGGGCCTAGGAGAACAAAAACCGACTCGTATGTCACTTCAGCTAGCTGATCATTCTGTCAAATATCCACGTGGGATAGTCGAAAACATCTTGGTCAAGGTTGACAAATTTGTGTTTCCTGCAGATTTTGTCATCCTAGATATGGACGAGGACAAAAACGTCCCACTCATTCTTGGTCGTCCATTCCTAGCCACTGCTCGAGCATTAACTGACGTTTGCAACGGAAAGCTTACGCTTTGAGTAGATAAGGATGAAGTGACTTTTGACATCCAAAAGTCAATGAAACACTCAGCTAGCCAGGATGACACTCTCTATTTCGTTGATATATTTCATCGTTATCCCGTGGATCACATTGTTCCAACTCTAGAGAAGGATACGTTTGACACGCAAATCTTAGATGAGGTTATCCTGGATGAAGAACAGGTAAAGCTTGTATCTTATGAGCTAACCAGCACTATTCCACCTGATGACACACCTATCTAAGATGTTTTTGAGGTCCTTGAAAAATCCGAGAGCTCAGCTTCTCGACCATCTATTGTGGACCCACCTTCTCTTGAACTCAAAGAACTTCCTTCCCATCTTGAATATGCATTCTTGAAGAAAGATTCTAAGCTACCTGTGATAATAGCTTCTAACCTTACTTCTGATGAGAAAAGTAAGCTATTACATGTTCTGAAAAATCATAAAACTGCCCTTGCATGGAAAATTTCTGACATCAAGGGGATTAGTCCATCCTTCTGCACACATAAGATTCTCATGGAGGATAATTATAAGCCGTGTGTGCAGCATCAGAGACGTTTAAATCCCAACATGCAAGAAGTAGTTAAGAAAGAAGTTATAAAGCTGCTGGATGCTGGCTTGATCTACCCTATCTCCGATAGTTCGTGGGTCAGTCCAGTCCAGGTTGTTCCCAAAAAGGGAGGAATGACCGTTATCTGAACGATAAAAACGAGTTAATCCCAACTCGTACTGTCACGGGGTGGCGTGTGTGCATTGATTATCGCAAACTCAATGATGCCACACGTAAATATCACTTTCCCCTTCCTTTCATTGATCAAATGTTGGAGCGTTTGGCTGGAAACGCTTTTTATTGCTTCCTTGATGGATTCTCCGGATACTTTCAGATTCCTATCCAACCGGAGGACCAAGAGAAGACAACTTTTACATGCCCTTATGGTACTTTCGCCTACAGGCGTATGCCTTTTGGGTTATGTAACGCTCCTGCAACATTTCAGCGATGCATGACGGCTATATTTCATGACATGATTGAGGATTGTGTCGAGGTATTAATGGATGACTTTTCAGTCTTGGGTAACTCCTTTGATACATGTCTTCATAATTTAGAAAAAATGTTGTGTGAAGAAATTAACCTCGTACTTAACTGGGAAAAATGTCATTTTATGGTACACGAAGGTATAGTTTTGGGTCATAAAATCTCATATGAGGGAATCGAGGTTGACAAAGCTAAAATCGATGTTATTGCAAAGCTACCTCCACCCTCCAATGTCAAAGGCATTAGGAGCTTTCTCGGACACGCAGGGTTTTACCGGCGCTTCATAAAGGATTTTTCAAAAATCACTCGGCCGTTAACCCATCTCCTTGAGAAAGACGCTCCTTTCATCTTTTCTCCTGAGTGCGATCACGCATTTAAGTTTCTGAAGGAGAAATTGACAGATGCTCCCATCCTGACGAGCCCAGATTGGTCGCAACCATTTGAGCTTATGTGCGATGCCAGTAATTTTGTTGTTGGTGCTGTCTTGGGCCAACGGATAAATAATCACTTTCAGCCGATTTATTACGCCAGCAAGACACTGACTGACGCTTAAGAAAACTATACAGTCACTGAAAAGGAATTGTTAGTAGTGGTCTTTGCGTTCGACAAATTCAGATCTTATTTGGTGTTATCGAAAACCGTGGTCTACACTGACCACTCTGCTCTTCGTTATCTCTTTGCAAAGCAAGATGCGAAGCCCCGTCTCATTCGGTGGATTTTGCTCTTGCAGGATTGCTAAGATAACTATGATAAGGTTGAGAGAGAATCTCGTTTTCACCTTTGAACACACATAGTGTTGGTCCCGAATGGATACTACAATAACAAATGTTTGTAGAAGGGGGGGTTGAATACAAACTTTAGCAGATTAAAATTTAAGAGACACACTGTTTACTTTTATATAATTCTTATTGATGTTAATCAAGAATTACATGAACTAGATGCGGAAAATCTAAGTTCAATAAAAGGTGGCAACTAATTTTGTCTAACACATAGACAATGCTAATCTTAAACAACTAATGTTTAAGACGTTCAACACATGAACAAGTTTGTTACACTGAAAGTAAAATGCTAACTCTTCTAATTCTCAACTTATGAGATTTCAGTGCTTCGTCAACGCATACTTAGCATGTTTCCATGCATGAGTATATATAAGCAAGGTGTGTCCGAGTTGATGAAGAGAGAAGGAGACAAAGGTACTTGGTTTAATAATATTATAACAGATAAAGTTAGTGGGTGAAAAGTAATTTAACTTTATACACAAAGTGTGTAAAGTGAAAGTACTTTTCAGTAATGAGTATACCCACTATCTATTATTATATTATTAAATTACTACCTTTATGTCTTGAGACGGTAACCTTATCCTTCCATGCTTGTGCTTTAATCGACACCATGCTTTCTGAAGATGTGACTTTACCAAGTATGGAGTTGCCAGCCATACTTAACATCATATCTTCGAGATCTTCTTTTCAAGAGTATCTTTCTCCTTTTCCAGGGGATAAAGATCTATCCTTTTTGTATCTTTGCAGATCCAAAAAGTGCTAAGTACTTTTACAAAAGAAAGATCTAAGGCAAAATAAGAACAACACATGTTCTGCCTTTGACTAAAGAAAATATTACATAGAAAAGTTATTAACTGAGATATACAATAAAGACTCGGTTAACGGACACTGAACTGCAAATATAGTTTTGCTCAGCTAAGGATAAAGGTGAAAGACTCAGCTGACTAGACTTGCTCAGCTGATCAAATTGCTTAGCTGATAATACAAATCATAGCAGCAGCTAATAAACTGATTAACTCAACTGTCAGCTGTTCCCAAGGGCTCAGCTAATCATTTGAGTATAGTCAGCTTATAAAGAGAAGACTGGATAAGTAGGAAATACCTTATCTGACAGATGGAAGGCATCAGCTGATAACTGTGATTGTGTCGGCTGATCCTTGACTGCTCAGCTGATCTTGAAATCTTCATCAGCTGATGGTTCTAGACTATCAGCTGATCCAGTGTGACTCCTTAGCTGATGCTCTTTGACTGATCTTTTCTTCTCAGCTGATCTTTCTGAAGCTGGTCCTTTGGCTGATACTCAGTGTTCAGCTGACACTTGGATTCGTCAGCGGACATTTCTTACGTAGAAATTCTTTAAGTCTAAATATGAAAAACAACACATGTTTTTCATTGATCTAAGTCCAAAACTGAATATATGATTTTGTTAACATCAAATCCTATTTTACTTAATAGACAGGTTTGATTTAGGTTTGATATTGCTATCTCCCCAACAATCTGCCCCTATTTGATGATGACAAAACCTTATCTTGTTTAAGAAGAATCAGTTTGACTCGAATTTGTAAAGATAAAACTTTTAAGTGCATTTTGGTTACCTAGCTATCTGTTTTTGGTAACTCTTTAATATATGTTCCCTGGTATTCTGTTTTTGGGAATCTTTTCATTTATGAAGTACCATAGTTCTGTTTTTGTGGTATCTTTTCTATCCTTTTTCTGTTTTTAGGATTTTTGATCTTTTCTATATTTACACTATGTGAGCTATCTACTAAGAGTCATTTATACTAGCATTTTAGCTAAGTAGTCCATGATCAAAGTTTCAAGCTTGATTACAGAACAAAGTATTTACATCAGAGTTTGTACAATGTAATCTAACTATGAGTTAAACTAACTACAGAAGTTGAACTATTCTAGAAATTGAAATTACATCTACTCTAGTTATGAAGTTGTCTTCATTCCCACCAAGGTTCTTCTCTGATGTCTGGACGATGTTCAACTGGAATGGTAGCAACTAGTTCATCAGCTCTAGTCTTCATCAAACTTTCAAAGTATTGACTTCCTGTCTGTCCTCTTGCCAGTCTTCTAGCTTGAAAAATTAAAGCTCTTGGCGTTCTTCCTATGTCAGCTTCTCTTAGGAATCTCCAATCACCAGCTCTGTTTTTGAAAAACATCCCTCTTTCAGGCTCAGTTATGTACTTAAACATTTCTGGCTCAATATTGGAGGGCAGAGTAGTGTTGAGACTTTCATAAGCAGAAAGAAAAGGATAGTCAGGATTGACAATGATCTGTTCAATGGTGACAAAAGCTTTTGAGTTCTTTTTGAAAGCATCTTCAATTAGATTGATGTGTTCAATGAATTGATCATGTGTGAAGAGCCTATTGCAGATTGACATCCGAATCCAGTATTCAAATTTTGTCATGAACCTTTGAACAATTTCACTTTTGGACTTGAGGAGATGGTACAGGACCTCTATCATTTCAAAGAAGGAGAGTAGTTTGCAGTGTTGAAGATAGGTATCTTCATAAGTCTTTCTTTCATCTCTTCTCACAACTCTGAGATAAGGACCCTCATCAGTACCTTTGTATGGAGTAACCCTTGAGATGATGTCTGCACATCTTCTATTGACCAAGTTTTCTTTGTTGTCTCTGAACTCCTTGGATTGCCTTTCAGTTTGCTGAGCTAATCCTCCAAAGTTGAAGTTCAGCAGAGCTTGAATGGCTTCCCTGTGAGTCTTTCCTCTCTTAAGAGCTTTCTTGGTAGAAGGGTCACTTTGCAGTGGTGCTTCTTGTTCTTTAGGAGCTTGAGATGATAGGAAGATCATTTCTTCTTCTTGTATATCTCTTATCTCATCATCTGTAACTCCAACTGCAGCAGCAAGATCCTCAGTTGCAGCGAATTCTTCCTGGTGCCTTTTCCTGGCTTCTATTACTTCTTCAATTGTTGTACCCAGGGCAGCAGCTAGATCACTGAATTCTTTGAGATCTTCCTCATTTTTCTGTAATTCTTCCTCTCTCTTTTCTTCTTCTTCAATCTCCTCAGCTGACATTATCTTCATTCCTTTTCTCCTTGATGAACTGCTGGGAGTTGGTTGACTTGATTGAACTGGAGAGGAAGCTTGGACTGTTGGAGCTGTAGTGGAGGGGCTCTGCTTCTTTAAGTTTAACAGAGAGGACAGGGGAATTTCATCTTCATCATCATCATCAGAATCATCAGATGGTAGTTCAATTGGAGCACAGGATTCACCTTGCTTTGATTTCTTTGTCCTTCTAGCCATTTGCTTTAGCCTTCTCTTTGGCCTCTGCTCTTCTTGAGCAGGTTGCTCCCCCTCAGATTTATTCTCCCCCTCAACATCTGATCCTATTTCATCAGGGGTTGATGCATCCTCTGTTTGTAAAACTGACTTTGTCCTAACTGACTTCTCCCCCTTTTTGTCATCATCAGAGGAGGGAAAAACAGCAGGCTTTAGAGGGGCATCAGGAGTGGTGAAAGAATAAGGAGTTGGGGTAGGTGTAGAGGTAAAGGGTGGTATGGTTGAGGATGAATGTGAGATAAGAGATTTTAGGCTGTTGATAGCGTCAGTGAGATTGGAGAATTCTCTCAGAATATCACTGTGCCTTATCTTAGCAGAAAAGCTGGACCTATTGACCTCAGTATCAATGTCTTTTAAGAGAGTGGGGATAGTTAGAAGAGATTCAGGAATGGTAATGGAGATATCAGGGGGTGAGGGTCGAAGGGTTTGAAGTTGGGAAAGGAGATTGGAAATGGTATGGTTTAAGGTAGAAATGGTTTGGGCAGGTATAGGAGGGGAGGATGTAGGAATAGGAGTAGAGGTTTGGTTTAGAAGTTGATCTAGTTTGGTAAGAATAGGGGAAAGATCAACAGGGGCAGGGGTGGGTTGGGGTTTGGGTTGGTTGGCTTTAAGTGACTCAATCTCATTGGTTAGGTGAGAGATTTGAGTTTCTGTCTGAGTTTGGAAAGAGGTAAAGGAGGCTTGAAGACTATCCATCTTTTGAGAGATAGATAGTAAGGTTTGAAGAATTTGAGGTGAGGGTTCAGAAGTAGTAGAGGGAATGGGTTGAGTCGTAAGTGATTGAGATATGGTGCCACGAACTGGAATGGATTGTGGTCCCTCACTTAGACCTTGGTTTATAGGCCTAAGATCACTGGGAGCAGAAATGGTACCCTGTACCAATGGCTGGTTTATGCCACTAGTATTGACAGATAGTGCACTAATATGTGTAAGAATTGAATCAAAAACATGTGCAAGTAAGTGAGTGTGAGTGAGGGTTGCACTCAAAGGGGTATCCCTTATTACAGTAGCAAGTTGTTGTGAACTTACTAAGGGAAAGGCTTGACTCAATTGGGGTGTAGACACAGTATGACCTTGGGAGAAGGTCTGTCTTTCAATGGCATCACCCTATTGGGAGGGTGACCCAGATTGCAGCAATCCCATATTTACAGATGTGTCCTGTTGTGAGGACACATCCACTGGTTGAAGGGTTATGTCAACTTCCATGAGCTCCCCCTCAAAATAAGAGGTAGCTATAAGAGTTGAGGTCAGAGGTGCAGTGTGCAATCCCTCTGAGATAAGTGCAGTGTGCACCATCTCTAATGACCTTGTTTCTATGTGGGTTACTAAGGGAGTAGAACTAGTGACTGTTGGGAGTACACTAGAGCTTGGCTGTTGTGGGGGTGTTACAACTAGGGGTGAGGATGGGTTCTCATTGGTGAGGTCAACCAAATGAGTGTCCTCAGAGATTGAGAGTGTACCTGTGATGTGTCTTGTTTTGCTTATCTCAATGAGCTCCTCCAGCTTATCAGAGACCTCTTCATCATCAGGGACATCTTCATTTCCATTACTTGATGCTCTATGAACAGAGTCACTTGATCCTAGTTGTTGATCAGGGTTGGGATATGCAATAGTACCTCCAAGAGTTCTACTTGGAGAATCATCATCAGATTCTTCATCACTTTCATCAGTGCTTAGGTGTCCGGACCTCTTTGAAGTAGAGGAACTAGAGGGAAACATTTGTAATGGCATTCCATGTTGACTGGACGAAGTAGAACCAGATTGATAAGGCTCATTTCTCATGTAAAATTCACCAGCATCATCATTATGGCCATTACCACCATCACTGTCATCTAAATTTTCTCCTTCAAATGTGGCTTCATCATGAGTAACAGATTGAGCCACTTCCTCAGTTACAACATCAGGGGACTCAGAATCATGAGCCACTTCTTCTTCATGCACTTCATCCTCATCATTATCATTAGCAATATCAATGAGCTCTTGCATCTGTGCAGTGATTGCTGGACCCTGATCTTCCCTTATCAGATGAAAGATCTTTTGACCCATTTGTGGAATGGTCATTGTGTCCAAAACAGAAGCAATCCCAGTGTATTGTTCCCATTGAAGATGATGAAGTACAAGTAAGCTTAGGTACCTGATATAGGGAACAATAGTTCTGGTGGATTTCTTTGCAGTGCCAAGACTGATCTTGTCCACCATCTCCGAGAATATGACTTGGGCAAAGTCAATATTCCTCCATGTGACCAAGGCGTGCAGAATCATCAGTTCAGTTTGATTCATTTGGTCAAATCTTCCAGACATATGGCCAAAGCATCCAGTGATTACACTTGCCAGGTACTTCCATGGGTGTCCCAGCACAGACAACTTATATTGACCATGGGTGACAACTTCATTGTAGCCAATCAGGGGTAAGACCTCTAAGACTTGATCCATTTGAGCAAAAGGTTGATATGGAGCTAAGTTGGGCAGAGAGACGGCTTGACGAAGAGTATTGACATTGATGTTGATGTTGATTGTGCCATTTAGACAGGTACATGTAATGAGTTCTTGATCCGTATGGTACCTTGCAGTGTACCACATCTAACCGACAATGTTTGGAAAGATGAAGAAAGGATGGGTAGAGAGACATGGAAACAGGGGATGAGCATTTATGAATACTACCATTTGTTCGTATCCCTGGTTTGATTTATTTGTGGGAATGTCAGTGTTGATTATGAAGTTGTTTGGGCGAATGTTGATTTCTGATTTTGGAGCGACGTTCTCACCAGCAATGGCAAGAGGAGTGGAAGTAGAGTTGAAAGTTACCATGATTACAGAGTGAATAAAGTTTGAGTAACGAGAGTTTAGGGTTTAGAGGAGTTCTAATTAGGGTTTAGGTTTTACTTGGTCCTACGACCGTAGGAACTTTAACCTACGGCCGTAGGACCCCTTTTTAGGCTTTCTATTTGGTTTTGCTTCTACATACGTAGTAACACTATCTTACGGCCGTAGAGCCCCCTGTTTCAAATGTTTTCAAACTTGTTCATCTTTTGAACATTTTCAATACACGGGGTCACGTAGCATGCCAAAGCAAGCCTGTTTCGATCGATAGGATGTGTAAGATCAATCGTGCGCGTGTCTTACTTAGATTTCTGTTCATTTCAGCTATGCCTCCTAGACGTCCTCGCAGACAGGCTTCGCCTGAGCCACGTACTGACCCTCGTCATTTTCCGAGGCTAGTCAACCCAGACAGGGTTCCGGTCGAGCGGCCAGCTGATGCCGCGCTTCCTTCTTTTCTCCGCTTCGACCACGAGGAGGATCGTACAGACAGGGATACCCTGATGGCGCGTGCTGACAGTCACGGATACGAGCCCATCAGGTATCTGGTGTGGGATGATTTATCTACACTGTGCATCCGAGGCAGAACAGACGCCGCCTGTGGCCCACATTGGCGGCGGTTATTCAGTCTGCAGGGGGCGGTCTACCATGAGCTTGCACTGGAGTTCTTCTCCACTATACATCTGGTTACCCCGCTGACAGACTTCGAGCGGGAGGACGCCCTGACTTTCCGACTACTGGGGGCTGAGAGGCAGCTGTCTCTACGGCAGTTTGCTGTCCACATGGGGCTGTACACATATGATGAGTTGGATATTCCGACATTTACTGATGGCATCATTGATTGGCCGGAGGGGGTTACTGGTATTTCCTTTTGGCAGGAGGTGGGCACTGGCGCCTACAACACTGCCAGCGTGCCCAAGAGCACGAAGCTCCGGGATCCTCTACATCGGATTCTGCACAGAGCCATTGTCCATAGCATGACATCATGACATCACGAAGCTCTGGTATTTCCTCTGGGTCCGTTACTTTCACTGACCTATTTTATCTTTACACCATGGTTCACCAGAGGCCCTGCAAGATTGCTCTTTGTCTGACCCGTTTTCTATTTCATATCCGTACCACCCGTGTTTCTCAGGCTATCTATGGAGGGGGTACGTGACTATCTTGGCGGAGGCTATGGGCCTCCTGACCGGAGAGATTACTGATGATCTCGCCTGTTCTGCCCGTGCCGTTCCGATTGATCTAGCAGTCCTGCAGCGCATGAGGGTCGCTGCCAGGATCAACAACCGGATGACTCTGATAAACCCGAACGGTACAGTTTGGGAACCACCGAGGGTGGTTGAGGAGGAGGCAGCAAGTGGTGGAGCAGAAGGAGGAGAGGCAACAGAGGGAGGAGCCGGTGGAGGTGCCCCAGAGCAGGGACCCCCTGAGTTTACTATTGAGGAGCTATTTGGGACGACGCCAGCTCCCCCACGTCAGCCAGCCCAGGTTTACACGAGAGATTATCGGGCTAGGCTTGGGAGGTTGGAGTGGTCAGTCTCTGAGATCCGCGAGATGCAGCGGGAGTCCAGAGAGATTCAGAGAGCTGAGCTTGCACATGCCGAGGCTCATCGTCAGTACATGATCAGCATGATGCAGCTTTTCGCGGCAGATACTATGATTTCTTCACAGCAGTTACCACAGTCGCCAGCCTATCCGCAGAGGCTCCGGGACTTCACTGATGAAGCCAGGCCTTCGCAGCCGCCTCCGCCGTAGTTATATTTTGGGGATAGTTTAGTAGTTTTCTTTGTATGTATTTCTAGATTAGTTTGGCTGTACACTTTTGTTCTGTTGTAGTACATGCCACATTTTGATGTGTTTAATGTTCTTGTACTTATATTGTCTATCTGTATGACATCAAAACACTTGTACACATTCGGATATATTTTTATTGTATTTAGTTCCTTTTGCTTGCCATAGCTTGTGATAATTTTTGTCTCTCTCTATGTTTCACTTTTGGTTGAGTTGTTGTTTTGCAAAAATATTCGTGATATCTTGGTAGCTCAACTTAAGTGTGGGGAGGAAGCCAACGCCTTCAGAGTTTAATAAGTACAGACACACTTGCTGTTCAGGGAGTTCTTAAAGCTCTTTTCTCGCACTTTATCGCTTACTATTAGTACATTGGGGACAATGTACACTTTTAAGTGTGGAAAGGGGATTAATATAACATGCCTGCTTTTCTGTGTCTTGTTGAAAACTCTTGTATGCTAACTATGCTTTAAACCGTAGAATTGAGTTAGGCATAAATTTTTCGCAAAATTATATCATTTTGGACATGTTTAGATCTTCTCGCATGATAGACTTTAAACAAGTCACATTTCAGCTTTTATGTAGTAGATTTTGCACAAATACTTGAGTTTTAACAATTGTTTGACTTCAATTGCACAAGCCACACCTGATATGCATTCCTGAGCATTTGAGCCACTACACTTCATTTCTTACATGATTAGCTCATGGAATTGCCCACTTATATGCTGATTGTTGCTTTGATTGTAGAACTTTCTTACTAGTATGCATGTCGAGATCATGAACTAAACTGTTGTAGTTAAGTGATAGAAGCACTAGGAAACCCCAATTCAGCCTATATACTTTTGTTTTTAGCCAATTTCTATATTTTAACCCCTAGTTATCCAATTTGAGCCTAAGCCTTTCATTTCGTTACCCATGTTTATCCTGTTTTAGTCTTTTTTTATTTTTAAGCTTGCAGAGTCAGTTTGACCCGTTTCATGCTGCTTAGTTCCGTTGTATTTTGTTCGTCAGTTGTTCATGCACCGATTAGTGGGATATGAAAAATACATATGTCCCTTGGTTTGTTCTGGTTATGCTGCATACAGCTGAGTTTTCTGAGAAAATCCAAAAAAATTAGAAAATGAGAAAAATGAGAGATTCAGTTACTTGGCATGCTTTCCTTGGCTATTTTTGAGCCTGTCATACATTGAGTAGTAGTTCTTTGTCGGTATTACCTGGTTGTTAGCCATAATTCAGAGAATTCTGATTCCACTTCTACTTGATTTCTGGATTCTATTTTTGCCACTTTTATATATTCCCATTCCTACCCTTAGCCCTAGCCACGTTATAACCCGAACAAAGTTTTCTTGATAATTGCATATGTTTATGTTAATTGGTGGAGATGTGATCTGTGATCAAGCTTATGCTAATCTTAGCTTCAATCTAGAACACACGCACTTATACACTTAACCCTAATACACATTGAGTGCTAGAGTGATCTCCGGTGAGGTATGAAGTCAGACACTTGTCATAATTCATCTATTCGTGGTTAAATTTTCTATTCATAAAAGTTTGTTTTCGTTGTTGTGTTTGGCTGTCTGTTGTGCTTTTAGATCTCTTCTATGTCGGAATGATACATGTTTGCACTAATTTGCTGCCTTTAGAAATTCTTTGGTTTTAGCTATTGCATTAGAGTTTGCTTGAGGACAAGCAAAGCTTAAATGTGGGGACTTTGATATATGCGTTTTTATGCATGTTTTACATGCTGAAATACCCCGTACTTAGCCCAAATACAAGGTGATTACACCTATTATTGATCTAATATGCTTAACATTCACCATGCAGGTTACAAAGAGCTTTAAGTAAGATAAAGGGGCAAAACAAGGGAAGAATAGAAGAAAAATGAAGATTGGTGAAAAAGACACCCTACGGCCGTAGAAGCTATTTCCTATGGCCATAGGACCTATTCTTCTAGAAGATTAAAAAAGACACCCTACGGCCGCAGTAGATAATTCCTACGGCCGTAGGGACCCCTAATCAGTAGTAATCATTTCCTGGAAGATTTCTTGCGTGTGTCGGATTGGTGGCAGAATATTGCGTGTGGAGAAACTCCGTCCCAGCCACCCTACGGCCGTAGAGGATACTTCCTACGGCCGTAGGAAGTTCTGTTACAGCACATTAAATGACAGAAGCTGCCATTTGCACAAGGGTCCGGATTTTTCACCACTTTTCTTTCCAACACCCCCAAACACTCTCTCTAAATACCCTAACATTCCAGGGGACTTCTCTTGGTAATTCTAAGGTGGAGAGCTTGGATTTGAAGGCTTGGAACAACATCTTGGAGCTTGGATTCCTTAGTTTTATCATTGCTTAGCTTGGGTATACTCTTTCCATTTCTTATTTCAATCATGTACCCATGTGTTCCAGATGTTGTAGTGCTAATATTATTGTATATGGATAACTAAACTCATTTCACTTGGGCCAAGATGATTCTTGGCTAGTTATGGCAATATATTTGACTTTTATGTTGACTTGATTCATATATGCATGTTTGATCTTGAATACAAGTGTGTTTTATCAACTTAGTATGTTTAATCTTACCATGTTCATGTGTGATAATGTGTATAGGATAACTCCTTCATGTTTAAGCATGTGGATGTTCAATGATGATGTTTGTATATTCTTAATGTCATGTTAAGTTTGTTATTAGAAATGATACATCTTGCATGATTGTCATTAGAAATCATTGTTGGGATATGTTTTGAATCATTTCAGGTTCATCCATTATTGGTCATTTTATTCATATGTTGGTTTTATGCATGCCTTATGATATCCGAAGAAATTCTAGTCATTTGGTGTATTTATGGGTTAAACATGCTACTAATAATTAAAGGATTCACAAAGATGTTTGTTGGTATGTTTAGATGGTGAAATGAACTCACATGTATGCCTTTGTTATGCTTGTCTTAGTGTTCAATGTGCATATAACACGATTCATGTTTTAAGAAGTGTTGGCTATACTAGATTCATGCATGTCTTTAGTAATCATGTGGCTAAATATTAAAATCCCTTAATTGTGAGGTTTGAGTTTAGAGGAGTTTGTGACCCCATTGTACCAGTTTACATGTGTTTAAGATCTGAGATTAAAGTCTAGATTGTAATTTTTTGCTGAATGCCTTTATGTTAGATTTGAATGTTCTGTCGTACTGGTTCCTACGGCCGCAGGAAGAAATTCCTATGACCGTAGGACAGTACACTTCTACGGCCGTAGGAAGAAATTCATACGGCTGTAGGAGGCAATTTTACCTCAGTGTGTTGTTTTTGCTTGTTTTAACCATTTTAACTGCTTTGACACCTTTTTGGGTTCTGAGGACTACTGGACATGTCATTTAAAAAGATGTTTGTCTTTGTAGTCTGATTTGGACGAGATCTGGTGAATCTGTAGTTGAATTCTGATATGCCGTTACTTGCTTAATCATGTTTAAGTGTTGAGTCTGAGTCTTGATAACTCGAGTGATGATTCTTGCATGATAATGTGGTTTTGTTGAGTATTAGAACAGCATGCTATGCGCTCAATCAATTCAAGTCTTCATATTATGTGTTGTATTATGTTATTGTCATTATTAGTCTTGATGATTCGAAAGCCTAAGTGATCTGTTATCCTGCTGTTGCCTTCGGTGTTAATCTGTGTTAGTTGCTGTAGTTCTTGATTAATTTAGTTCATTCTGTCACTTGCTTTAATTAATTCTGCTGATCAAACAACAATGAGACTTAAGTATTGGTAACTTCCTGTCCTGATGAAACGTATCCGGTCTTACCGAGTCTATACTACTATTGACCAGGTTATACTTTCCTGAGTCGTGTGTAGTATCTGCTTAGTAACATCGTTTTTATAAATTTAAAACGAGGTTGTGTCCCAAAATTTTATTACAACAAAAACCCAGCGGTCGGAACACACCAAGTTTTTGGCGCCGCTGCCGGGGACAGGCAATAGTAAGAAATAGTTTAATTGTTGTTTTGATCTTGTTACTTGTTACTTAAGTTAGGTGTGCCTGATTAGGTAGTCACTTGCATTTTCTACCTCTTTCTCGCACCCTCTGTCAGTTTGTTCTATTCTGAGCAAATTGAGCCTTTTCAAGAATCGGAGCGTGAGTTTCGACGACGCCGACGCCGTCAATGCCAACGTCAAAGAGAATGTTTACTAAACATGGCGGAAGAACCACCACCACCACCTAGGACACTTAACGACTATGTTCGTCCGGATATTAACAATATCCAGAACACCATCATTTGACCTAGGGTGGCAGCAAACAATTTTGAAATCAAACCAAACGTAATTCAGATGGTTCAAAATTCCGTTCAATTTCATGGATTACTCGACGAGGATCCTAACGCTCACATCCGCAGTTTTCTAGAAATCTGCGATATGTTTAAAATCAATGGTGTTACTGATGACGCCATTTGTTTGCGTTTATTCCCGTTTTCTCTAAAAGACAAACCCAAGCTTTGGCTTAATTCTCTCCAAGTGAATTCCATCACTACATGGAATGATCTTGTTGCCAAATTTCTAGCTAAATGCTACCCGCCGGCCAAAACGGGCAAGCTGCGTAATGATATCTCATCGCTTCAGCAGACTGACGGGGAAAGTATTTATGATGCCTGGGAGAGATACAAGGATCTCATGAGGAGATGTCCTTCACACGGATACGAGTTATGGAATCAAATTTTTATATTTTATAATGGCTTATCTGTTGTCACTTGGCAGATGATCAATGCAGCCGCAGGAGGTGCATTGGGTAGCAAAGACCCACAAACATTCTATGATCTTATCGAAGATATGGCAACCAACAACTACCAATGGAACCCCTCCGCTAGACTGAAACCGCCAAAGAACGGTGGAGTTTTCAATGTGGATGATTTATCTGATCATTCTGCACAGGTAGAGATGTTGACAAAGAAAATGGATCAGATGTGTGCTCTTCCTAAACAGGTTACTTGTAATATCTGCTCAGGGGCACATCCTAGTGACCAATGCCAGGAGAAAACTCCTGCTCACGAGGAAGTCGATTTTATTACTAATCAGCCGAGGTCTCAGTATAATCCCAATGCAACCAACTATAATCATGCATGGAGGGATCACGCGAACTTCAGTTATCATAACCAAACCACTAAACCCCCTCTAGGGATTCCATACCCACAGAGATTTAATCGTCAACCGCAACCATATGAGCAACCACGTCAATACAACACTCAACCACCGCTTCCCAATCAATCTGCATCATCATCATCTTCTTCAGTATCTTCCAATCTGGAGGATCTTGTGAAGCAATATCTGGCACAATCCGAGTTGCGTTTCAACCAAACAGATGTTAGACTCAATCAAACGAAAGCAACTCTATGAAATCAACAAGCTTCACTTCAAAATCTAGAAAATCAAGTTGGCCAGATATCTAAGCTCTTGTTAGAGCGACCACCGGGAGGTCTCCCGAGCAATACGGATGCGAATCCGAGAGCACACGTGAAGGCAATCACTTTGCGTAGTGGGACGACCACGGTACCACCACCGTTTCCCTCTCAATCCAAAGAAACTGAAAAACAGGTCCAATAGAAGGATTCTGACGAGGCGCATAACAGGCTAGACCTAGCAAGTACCGCACAAGTCGAACCTCCGGTCAAAATATTTCAAGCTACCATTCCTTTCCCCCAGAGATTAAGGAAAGAGAAAACGGAGGAACAATATGGTAAGTTCCTAGAGCTATTCAAACAGCTCCATGTGAACATTCCATTTGTTGAGGCACTCGCACAGATGCCTAAATATGCCAAATTTCTTAAGGATTTGCTCAGCAATAAGAAGAAATTGGAGGACCTGTCGTTGGTGACTTTAAACGAGGAGTGCTCAGCCATTCTTCAAAATAAGTTGACAGCAAAGAAAACCGATCCTGGGAGCTTTACAATCCCATGTCTGATTGGTAATCTCACTGTAAACAACGCTCTAGCTGATCTAGGTGCCAGCATCAACTTGATGCCATACTCTGTATTTTTCAGACTGGGCCTAGGAGAACCAAAACCGACTCGTATGTCACTTCAGCTAGCTGATCATTCTGTCAAATATCCACGTGGGATAGTCGAAAACATCTTGGTCAAGGTTGACAAATTTGTTTTTCCTGCAGATTTTGTCATCCTAGATATGGATGAGGACAAAAACGTCCCACTCATTCTTGGTCGTCCATTCCTAGCCACTGCTCGAGCATTAATTGACGTTTGCAGCGGAAAGCTTACGCTTCGAGTAGATAAGGATGGAGTGACTTTTGACATCCAAAAGTCAATGAAACACTCAGCTAGCCAGGATGACACTCTCTATTTTGTTGATATATTTCATCGTTATCCCGTGGATCACATTGTTCCAACTCTAGAGAAGGATACGTTTGACACGCAAATCTTAGATGAGGTTATCCTGGATGAAGAACAGGTAAAGCTTGTATCTTATGAGCTAACCAGCACTATTCCACCTGATGACACACCTATCTAAGATGTTTTTGAGGTCCTTGAAAAATCCGAGAGCTCAGCTTCTCGACCATCTATTGTGGACCCACCTTCTCTTGAACTCAAAGAACTTCCTTCCCATCTTGAATATGCATTCTTGAAGAAAGATTCTAAGCTACCTGTGATAATAGCTTCTAACCTTACTTCTGATGAGAAAAGTAAGCTATTACATGTTCTGAAAAATCATAAAACTGCCCTTGCATGGAAAATTTCTGACATCAAGGGGATTAGTCCATCCTTCTGCACACATAAGATTCTCATGGAGGATAATTATAAGCCGTGTGTGCAGCATCAGAGACGTTTAAATCTCAACATGCAAGAAGTAGTTAAGAAAGAAGTTATAAAGTTGCTGAATGCTGGCTTGATCTATCCTATCTCCGATAGTTCGTGGGTCAGTCCAGTCCAGGTTGTTCCCAAAAAGGGAGGAATGACCGTCATCTGAACGATAAAAACGAGTTAATCCCAACTCGTACTGTCACGGGGTGGCGTGTGTGCATTGATTATCGCAAACTCAATGATGCCACACGTAAATATCACTTTCCCCTTCCTTTCATCGATCAAATGTTGGAGCGTTTGGCTGGAAACGCTTTTTATTGCTTCCTTGATGGATTCTCCGGATACTTTCAGATTCCTATCCAACCGGAGGACCAAGAGAAGACAACTTTTACATGCCCCTATGGTACTTTCGCCTACAGGCGTATGCCTTTTGGGTTATGTAACGCTCCTGCAACATTTCAGCGATGCATGACGGCTATATTTCATGACATGATTGAGGATTGTGTCGAGGTATTAATGGATGACTTTTCAGTCTTCGGTAACTCCTTTGATACATGTCTTCATAATTTAGAAAAAATGTTGTCTCGCTGTGAAGAAATTAACCTCGTACTTAACTGGGAAAAATGTCATTTTATGGTACACGAAGGTATAGTTTTGGGTCATAAAATCTCATATGAGGGAATCGAGGTTGACAAAGCTAAAATCGATGTTATTGCAAAGCTACCTCCACCCTCCAATGTCAAAGGCATTAGGAGCTTTCTCGGACACGCAGGGTTTTACCGGCGCTTCATAAAGGATTTTTCAAAAATCACTCGGCCGTTAACCCATCTCCTTGAGAAAGACGCTCCTTTCATATTTTCTCCTGAGTGCGATCACGCATTTAAGTTTCTGATTGAGAAATTGACAGATGCTCCCATCCTGACGAGCCCAGATTGGTCGCAACCATTTGAGCTTATGTGCGATGCCAGTAATTTTGTTGTTGGTGCTGTCTTGGGCCAACGGATAAATAATCACTTTCAGCCGATTTATTACGCTAGCAAGACACTGACTGACGCTTAAGAAAACTATACAGTCACTGAAAAGGAATTGTTAGCAGTGGTCTTTGCGTTCGACAAATTCAGATCTTATTTGGTGTTATCGAAAACCGTGGTCTACACTGACCACTCTGCTCTTCGTTATCTCTTTGCAAAGCAAGATGCGAAGCCCCGTCTCATTCGGTGGATTTTGCTCTTGCAGGAATTTGACATTGAGATCAAAGACAAAAAGGGAGCAGAAAATCTGGCTGCTGACCATCTCTCTCGTCTTGAAAATCCAAATCTTGAGGTGCTAATTGAGTCCGGAATAAAAGGTAACTTTCCTGATGAATTTTTATTCACCATGACTAGCACTGAAGAGATCCCCTGGTACGCTGACATAGCAAACTATTTAGCAGCAGGGGTGATGATCAAAGGTCTCACACACCAACAGAGGAGAAAATTTATCTCCGAGCTTAAATACTACTTCTGGGAGGATCCTTATCTGTTTCGGGTAGAAGCCGACCAAGTCATCCGTAGATGTGTGAGTAACTCTAAAGCTGTTGACATCCTTCAGCATTGCCATGCAGGCCCGACAGGAGGCCATTACAGACCTAGCTACACAGCTAAAAAGGTTCTTGATGCAGGTTTTTTCTGGCCTACCCTGTTCAAGGATGCTCACCTTTTCGTAAAATCGTGCGACTCATGCCAGAAAATTGGAAACATCTCATCCCGAAATGAGATTCCCCAAAATCCAATTCAAGTTTGTGAAATATTTGACATTTGGGGAATAGATTTCATGGGTCCTTTCCCTGGTTCACACAGAAACAAATATATCCTTGTAGCAGTCGATTATCTATCAAAATGGGCTGAGGCGCAAGCCTTGCCTACAAATTACGCAAGGGTAGTTTGTAAATTTCTGAAAAGATTATTTTCATGATTCTGTACCCCCAGAGCACTGATAAACGATAGGGGTACACATTTCTGTAACGCACCGTTAGAGAATACGCACAGCCCGAAAGATTGGGCAGAGAAATTAGACGACGCACTTTGGGCGTTCCGCATTGCTTTCAAGACACCTATCGGTGTTATGGATAAACAAGTGGTAGATTGAAGGATTGCTAAGATAACTATGATAAGGTTGAGAGAGAATCTCGTTTTCACCTTTGAACACACATAGTGTTGGTCCCGAATGGATACTACAATAACAAATGTTTGTAGAAGGGGGGGGTTGAATACAAACTTTAGCAGATTAAAATTTAAGAGACACACTGTTTACTTTTATATAATTCTTATTGATGTTAATCAAGAATTACATGAACTAGATGCGGAAAATCTAAGTTCAATAAAAGGTGGCAACTAATTTTGTCTAACACATAGACAATGCTAATCTTAAACAACTAATGTTTAAGACGTTCAACACATGAACAAGTTTGTTACACTGAAAGTAAAATGCTAACTCTTCTAATTCTCAACTTATGAGATTTCAGTGCTTCGTCAACGCATACTTAGCATGTTTCCATGCATGAGTATATATAAGCAAGGTGTGTCCGAGTTGATGAAGAGAGAAGGAGACAAAGGTACTTGGTTTAATAATATTATAACAGATAAAGTTAGTGGGTGAAAAGTAATTTAACTTTATACACAAAGTGTGTAAAGTGAAAGTACTTTTCAGTAATGAGTATACCCACTATCTATTATTATATTATTAAATTACTACCTTTATGTCTTGAGACGGTAACCTTATCCTTCCATGCTTGTGCTTTAATCGACACCATGCTTTCTGAAGATGTGACTTTACCAAGTATGGAGTTGCCAGCCATACTTAACATCATATCTTCGAGATCTTCTTTTCAAGAGTATCTTTCTCCTTTTCCAGGGGATAAAGATCTATCCTTTTTGTATCTTTGCAGATCCAAAAAGTGCTAAGTACTTTTACAAAAGAAAGATCTAAGGCAAAATAAGAACAACACATGTTCTGCCTTTGACTAAAGAAAATATTACATAGAAAAGTTATTAACTGAGATATACAATAAAGACTCGGTTAACGGACACTGAACTGCAAATATAATTTTGCTCAGCTAAGGATAAAGGTGAAAGACTCAGCTGACTAGACTTGCTCAGCTGATCAAATTGCTTAGCTGATAATACAAATCATAGCAGCAGCTAATAAACTGATTAACTCAACTGTCAGCTGTTCCCAAGGGCTCAGCTAATCATTTGAGTATAGTCAGCTTATAAAGAGAAGACTGGATAAGTAGGAAATACCTTATCTGACAGATGGAAGGCATCAGCTGATAACTGTGATTGTGTCGGCTGATCCTTGACTGCTCAGCTGATCTTGAAATCTTCATCAGCTGATGGTTCTAGACTATCAGCTGATCCAGTGTGACTCCTCAGCTGATGCTCTTTGACTGATCTTTTCTTCTCAGCTGATCTTTCTGAAGCTGGTCCTTTGGCTGATACTCAGTGTTCAGCTGACACTTGGATTCGTCAGCTGACATTTCTTACTTAGAAATTCTTTAAGTCTAAATATGAAAAACAACACATGTTTTTCATTGATCTAAGTCCAATACTGAATATATGATTTTGTTAACATCAAATCCTATTTTACTTAATAGACAGGTTTGATTTAGGTTTGATATTGCTATCTCCCCAACAATCTGCCCCTATTTGATGATGACAAAACCTTATCTTGTTTAAGAAGAATCAGTTTGACTCGAATTTGTAAAGATAAAACTTTTAAGTGCATTTTTGTTACCTAGCTATCTGTTTTTGGTAACTCTTTAATATATGTTCCCTGGTATTCTGTTTTTGGGAATCTTTTCATTTATGAAGTACCATAGTTCTGTTTTTGTGGTATCTTTTCTATCCTTTTTCTGTTTTTAGGATTTTTGATCTTTTCTATATTTACACTATGTGAGCTATCTACTAAGAGTCATTTATACTAGCATTTTAGCTAAGTAGTCCATGATCAAAGTTTCAAGCTTGATTACAGAACAAAGTATTTACATCAGAGTTTGTACAATGTAATCTAACTATGAGTTAAACTAACTACAGAAGTTGAACTATTCTAGAAATTGAAATTACATCTACTCTAGTTATGAAGTTGTCTTCATTCCCACCAAGGTTCTTCTTTGATGTCTGGACGATGTTCAACTGGAATGGTAGCAACTAGTTCATCAGCTCTAGTCTCCATCAAACTTTCAAAGTGTTGACTTCCTGTCTGTCCTCTTGCCAGTCTTATAGCTTGAAAAATTAAAGCTCTTGGCGCTCTTCCTATGTCAGCTTCTCTTAGGAATCTCCAATCACCAGCTCTGTTTTTGAAAAACATCCCTCTTTCAGGCTCAGTTATGTACTTAAACATTTCTGGCTCAATATTGGAGGGCAGAGTAGTGTTGAGACTTTCATAAGCAGAAAGAAAAGGATAGTCAGGATTGACAATGATCTGTTCAATGGTGACAAAAGCTTTTGAGTTCTTTTTGAAAGCATCTTCAATTAGATTGATGTGTTCAATGAATTGATCATGTGTGAACAGCCTATTGCAGATTGACATCCGAATCCAGTATTCAAATTTTGTCATGAACCTTTGAACAATTTCACTTTTGGACTTGAGGAGATGGTACAGGATCTCTATCATTTCAAAGAAGGAGAGTAGTTTGCAGTGTTGAAGATAGGTATCTTCATAAGTCTTTCTTTCATCTCTTCTCACAACTCTGAGATAAGGACCCTCATCAGTACCTTTGTATGGAGTAACCCTTGATATGATGTCTGCACATCTTCTATTGACCAAGTTTTCTTTGTTGTCTCTGAACTCCTTGGATTGCCTTTCAGTTTGCTGAGCTAATCCTCTAAAGTTGAAGTTCAGCAGAGCTTGAATGGCTTCCCTGTGAGTCTTTCCTCTCTTAAGAGCTTTCTTGGTAGAAGGGTCACTTTGCAGTGGTGCTTCTTGTTCTTGAGGAGCTTGAGATGATAGGAAGATCATTTCTTCTTCTTGTATTTCTCTTATCTCATCATCTGTAACTCCAACTGTAGCAGCAAGATCCTCAGTTGCAACGAAGTCTTCCTGGTGCCTTTTCCTGGCTTCTATTACTTCTTCAATTGTTGTACCCAGGGCAGCAGCTAGATCACTGAATTCTTTGAGATCTTCCTCATTTTTCTGTAATTCTTCCTCTCACTTTTCTTCCTCTTCAATCTCCTCAGCTGACATTATCTTCATTCCTTTTCTCCTTGATGAACTGCTGGGAGTTGGTTGACTTGATTGAACTGGAGAGGAAGCTTGGACTGTTGGAGCTGTAGTGGAGGGGCTCTGCTTCTTTAAGTTTAACAGAGAGGACAGGGGAATTTCATCTTCATCATCATCATCAGAATCATCAGATGGTAGTTCAATTGGAGCACAGGATTCACCTTGCTTTGATTTCTTTGTCCTTCTAGCCATTTTCTTTAGCCTTCTCTTTGGCCTCTGCTCTTCTTGAGCAGGTTGCTCCCCCTCAGATTTATTCTCCCCCTCAACATCTGATCCTATTTCATCAGGGGTTGATGCATCCTCTGTTTGTAAAACTGACTTTGTCCTAACTGACTTCTCCCCCTTTTTGTCATCATCAGAGGAGGGAAAAACAGCAGGCTTTAGAGGGGCATCAGGAGTGGTGAAAGAATAAGGAGTTGGGGTAGGTGTAGAGGTAAAGGGTGGTATGGTTGAGGATGAATGTGAGATAAGAGATTTTAGGCTGTTGATAGCGTCAGTGAGATTGGAGAATTCTCTCAGAATATCACTGTGCCTTATCTTAGCAGAAAAGCTGGACCTATTGACCTCAGTATCAATGTCTTTTAAGAGAGTGGGGATAGTTAGAAGAGATTCAGGAATGGTAATGGAGATATCAGGGGGTGAGGGTCGAAGGGTTTGAAGTTGGGAAAGGAGATTGGAAATGGTATGGTTTAAGGTAGAAATGGTTTGGGCAGGTATAGGAGGGGAGGATGTAGGAATAGGAGTAGAGGTTTGGTTTAGAAGTTGATCTAGTTTGGTAAGAATAGGGGAAAGATCAACAGGGGCAGGGGTGGGTTGGGGTTTGGGTTGGTTGGCTTTAAGTGACTCAATCTCATTGGTTAGGTGAGAGATTTGAGTTTCTGTCTGAGTTTGGAAAGAGGTAAAGGAGGCTTGAAGACTATCCATCTTTTGAGAGATAGATAGTAAGGTTTGAAGAATTTGAGGTGAGGGTTCAGAAGTAGTAGAGGGAATGGGTTGAGTCGTAAGTGATTGAGATATGGTGCCACGAACTGGAATGGATTGTGGTCCCTCACTTAGACCTTGGTTTATAGGCCTAAGATCACTGGGAGCAGAAATGGAACCCTGTACCAATGGCTGGTTTATGCCACTAGTATTGACAGATAGTGCACTAATATGTGTAAGAATTGAATCAAAAACATGTGCAAGTAAGTGAGTGTGAGTGAGGGTTGCACTCAAAGGGGTATCCCTTATTACAGTAGCAAGTTGTTGTGAACTTACTAAGGGAAAGGCTTGACTCAATTGGGGTGTAGACACAGTATGACCTTGGGAGAAGGTCTGTCTTTCAATGGCATCACCCTGTTGGGAGGGTGACCCAGATTGCAGCAATCCCATATTTACAGATGTGTCCTGTTGTGAGGACACATCCACTGGTTGAAGGGTTATGTCAACTTCCATGAGCTCCCCCTCAAAATAAGAGGTAGCTATAAGAGTTGAGGTCAGAGGAGCAGTGTGCAATCCCTCTGAGATAAGTGCAGTGTGCACCATCTCTAATGACCTTGTTTCTATGTGGGTTACTAAGGGAGTAGAACTAGTGACTGTTGGGAGTACACTAGAGCTTGGCTGTTGTGGGGGTGTTACAACTAGGGGTGAGGATGGGTTCTCATTGGTGAGGTCAACCAAATGAGTGTCCTCAGAGATTGAGAGTGTACCTGTGATGTGTCTTGTTTTGCTTATCTCAATGAGCTCCTCCAGCTTATCAGAGACCTCTTCATCATCAGGGACATCTTCATTTCCATTACTTGATGCTCTATGAACAGAGTCACTTGATCCTAGTTGTTGATCAGGGTTGGGATATGCAATAGTACCTCCAAGAGTTCTACTTGGAGAATCATCATCAGATTCTTCATCACTTTCATCAGTGCTTTGGTGTCCGGACCTCTTTGAAGTAGAGGAACTAGAGGGAAACATTTGTAATGGCATTCCATGTTGACTGGATGAAGTAGAACCAGATTGATAAGGCTCATTTCTCATGTAAAATTCACCAGCATCATCATTATGGCCATTACCACCATCACTGTCATCTAAATTTTCTCCTTCAAATGTGGCTTCATCATGAGTAACAGATTGAGCCACTTCCTCAGTTACAACATCAGGGGACTCAGAATCATGAGCCACTTCTTCTTCATGCACTTCATCCTCATCATTATCATTAGCAATATCAATGAGCTCTTGCATCTGTGCAGTGATTGCTGGACCCTGATCTTCCCTTATCAGATGAAAGATCTTTTGACCCATTTGTGGAATGGTCATTGTGTCCAAAACAGAAGCAATCCCAGTGTATTGTTCCCATTGAAGATGATGAAGTACAAGTAAGCTTAGGTACCTGATATAGGGAACAATAGTTCTGGTGGATTTCTTTGCAGTGCCAAGACTGATCTTGTCCACCATCTCCGAGAATATGACTTGGGCAAAGTCAATATTCCTCCATGTGACCAAGGCGTGCAGAATCATCAGTTCAGTTTGATTCATTTGGTCAAATCTTCCAGACATATGGCCAAAGCATCGAGTGATTACACTTGCCAGGTACTTCCATGGGTGTCCCAGCACAGACAACTTATATTGACCATGGGTGACAACTTCATTGTAGCCAATCAGGGGTAAGACCTCTAAGACTTGATCCATTTGAGCAAAAGGTTGATATGGAGCTAAGTTGGGCAGAGAGACGGCTTGACGAAGAGTATTGACATTGATGTTGATGTTGATTGTGCCATTTAGACAGGTACATGTAATGAGTTCTTGATCCGTATGGTACCTTGCAGTGTACCACATCTAACCGACAATGTTTGGAAAGATGAAGAAAGGATGGGCAGAGAGACATGGAAACAGGGGATGAGCATTTATGAATACTACCATTTGTTCGTATCCCTGGTTTGATTTATTTGTGGGAATGTCAGTGTTGATTATGAAGTTGTTTGGGCGAATGTTGATTTCTGATTTTGGAGCGACGTTCTCACCAGCAATGGCAAGAGGAGTGGAAGTAGAGTTGAAAGTTACCATGATTACAGAGTGAATAAAGTTTGAGTAACGAGAGTTTAGGGTTTAGAGGAGTTCTAATTAGGGTTTAGGTTTTACTTGGTCCTACGACCGTAGGAACTTTAACCTACGGCCGTAGGACCCCTTTTTAGGCTTTCTATTTGGTTTTGCTTCTACATACGTAGTAACACTATCTTACGGCCGTAGAGCCCCCTGTTTCAAATGTTTTCAAACTTGTTCATCTTTTGAACATTTTCAATACACGGGGTCACGTAGCATGCCAAAGCAAGCCTGTTTCGATCGATAGGATGTGTAAGATCAATCGTGCGCGTGTCTTACTTAGATTTCTGTTCATTTCAGCTATGCCTCCTAGACGTCCTCGCAGACAGGCTTCGCCTGAGCCACGTACTGACCCTCGTCATTTTCCGAGGCTAGTCGACCCAGACAGGGTTCCGGTCGAGCGGCCAGCTGATGCCGCACTTCCTTCTTTTCTCCGCTTCGACCACGAGGAGGATCGTACAGACAGGGATACCCTGATGGCGCGTGCTGACAGTCACGGATACGAGCCCATCAGGTATCTGGTGTGGGATGATTTATCTACACTGTGCATCCGAGGCAGAACAGACGCCGCCTGTGGCCCACATTGGCGGCGGTTATTCAGTCTGCAGGGGGCGGTCTACCATGAGCTTGCACTGGAGTTCTTCTCCACTATACATCTGGTTACCCCGCTGACAGACTTCGAGCGGGAGGACGCCCTGACTTTCCGACTACTGGGGGCTGAGAGGCAGCTGTCTCTACGGCAGTTTGTTGTCCACATGGGGCTGTACACATATGATGAGTTGGATATTCCGACATTTACTGATGGCATCATTGATTGGCCGGAGGGGGTTACTGGTATTTCCTTTTGGCAGGAGGTGGGCACTGGCGCCTACAACACTGCCAGCGTGCCCAAGAGCACAAAGCTCCGGGATCCTCTACATCGGATTCTGCACAGAGCCATTGTCCATAGCATGACATCATGACATCACGAAGCTCTGGTATTTCCTCTGGGTCCGTTACTTTCACTGACCTATTTTATCTTTACACCATGGTTCACCAGAGGCCCTGCAAGATTGCTCTTTGTCTGACCCGTTTTCTATTTCAGATCCGTACCACCCGTGTTTCTCAGGCTATCTATGGAGGGGGTACGTGACTATCTTGGCGGAGGCTATGGGCCTCCTAACCGGAGAGATTACTGATGATCTCGCCTGTTCTGCCAGTGCCGTTCCGATTGATCTAGCAGTCCTGCAGCGCATGAGGGTCGCTGCCAGGATCAACAACCAGATGACTCTGATAAACCCGAACGGTACAGTTTGGGAACCACCGAGGGTGGTTGAGGAGGAGGCAGCAGGTGGTGGAGCAGAAGGAGGAGAGGCAACAGAGGGAGGAGCCGGTGGAGGTGCCCCAGAGTAGGGACCCCCTGAGTTTACTATTGAGGAGCTATTTGGGACGACGCCAGCTCCCCCACGTCAGCCAGCCCAGGTTTACACGAGAGATTATCGGTCTAGGCTTGGGAGGTTGGAGTGGTCAGTCTCTGAGATCCGCGAGATGCAGCGGGAGTCCAGAGAGATTCAGAGAGCTGAGCTTGCACATGCCGAGGCTCATCGTCAGTACATGATCAGCATGATGCAGCTTTTCACGGCAGATACTATGATTTCTTCACAGCAGTTACCACAGTCGCCAGCCTATCCGCAGAGGCTCCGGGACTTCACTGATGAAGCCGGGCCTTCGCAGCCGCCTCCGCCGTAGTTATATTTTGGGGATAGTTTAGTAGTTTTCTTTGTATGTATTTCTAGATTAGTTTGGCTGTACACTTTTGTTCTGTTGTAGTACATGCCACATTTTGATGTGTTTATTGTTCTTGTACTTATATTGTCTATCTGTATGACATCAAAACACTTGTACACATTCGGATATATTTTTATTGTATTTAGTTCCTTTTGCTTGCCATAGCTTGTGATAATTTTTGTCTCTCTCTATGTTTCACTTTTGGTTGAGTTGTTGTTTTGCAAGAATATTCGTGATATCTTGGTAGCTCAACTTAAGTGTGGGGAGGAAGCCAACGCCTTCAGAGTTTAATAAATACAGACACACTTGCTGTTCAGGGAGTTCTTAAAGCTCTTTTCTCGCACTTTATCGCTTACTATTAGTACATTGGGGACAATGTACACTTTTAAGTGTGGAAAGGGGATTAATATAACATGCCCGCTTTTCTGTGTCTTGTTGAAAACTCTTGTATGCTAACTATGCTTTAAACCGTAGAATTGAGTTAGGCATAAATTTTTCGCAAAATTATATCATTTTGGACATGTTTAGATCTTCTCGCATGATAGACTTTAAACAAGTCACATTTCAGCTTTTATGTAGTAGATTTTGCACAAATACTTGAGTTTTAACAATTGTTTGACTTCAATTGCACAAGCCACACCTGCTATGCATTCCTGAGCATTTGAGCCACTACACTTCATTTCTTACATGATTAGCTCATGGAATTGCCCACTTATATGCTGATTGTTGCTTTGATTGTAGAACTTTCTTACTAGTATGCATGTCGAGATCATGAACTAAACTGTTGTAGTTAAGTGATAGAAGCACTAGGAAACCCCAATTCAGCCTATATACTTTTGTTTTTAGCCAATTTCTATATTTTAACCCCTAGTTATCCAATTTGAGCCTAAGCCTTTCATTTCGTTACCCATGTTTATCATGTTTTAGTCTTTTTTTATTTTTAAGCTTGCAGAGTCAGTTTGACCCGTTTCATGCTGCTTAGTTCCGTTGTATTTTGTTCGTCAGTTGTTCATGCACCGATTAGTGGGATATGAAAAATACATATGTCCCTTGGTTTGTTCTGGTTATGCTGCATACAGCTGAGTTTTCTGAGAAAATCCAAAAAAATTAGAAAATGAGAAAAATGAGAGATTCAGTTACTTGGCATGCTTTCCTTGGCTATTTTTGAGCCTGTCATACATTGAGTAGTAGTTCTTTGTCGGTATTACCTGGTTGTTAGCCATAATTCAGAGAATTCTGATTCCACTTCTACTTGATTTCTGGATTCTATTTTTGCCACTTTTATATATTCCCATTCCTACCCTTAGCCCTAGCCACGTTATAACCCGAACAAAGTTTTCTTGATAATTGCATATGTTTATGTTAATTGGTGGAGATGTGATCTGTGATCAAGCTTATGCTAATCTTAGCTTCAATCTAGAACACACGCACTTATACACTTAACCCTAATACACATTGAGTGCTAGAGTGATCTCCGGTGAGGTATGAAGTCAGACACTTGTCATAATTCATCTATTCGTGGTTAAATTTTCTATTCATAAAAGTTTGTTTTCGTTGTTGTGTTTGGCTGTCTGTTGTGCTTTTAGATCTCTTCTATGTCGGAATGATACATGTTTGCACTAATTTGCTGCCTTTAGAAATTCTTTGGTTTTAGCTATTGCATTAGAGTTTGCTTGAGGACAAGCAAAGCTTAAATGTGGGGACTTTGATATATGCGTTTTTATGCATGTTTTACATGCTGAAATACCCCGTACTTAGCCCAAATACAAGGTGATTACACCTATTATTGATCTAATATGCTTAACATTCACCATGCAGGTTACAAAGAGCTTTAAGTAAGATAAAGGGGCAAAACAAGGGAAGAATAGAAGAAAAATGAAGATTGGTGAAAAAGACACCCTACGGCCGTAGAAGCTATTTCCTATGGCCATAGGACCTATTCTTCTAGAAGATTAAAAAAGACACCCTACGGCCGCAGTAGATAATTCCTACGGCCGTAGGGACCCCTAATCAGTAGTAATCATTTCCTGGAAGATTTCTTGCGTGTGTCGGATTGGTGGCAGAATATTGCGTGTGGAGAAACTCCGTCCCAGCCACCCTACGGCCGTAGAGGATACTTCCTACGGCCGTAGGAAGTTCTGTTACAGCACATTAAATGACAGAAGCTGCCATTTGCACAAGGGTCCGGATTTTTCACCACTTTTCTTTCCAACACCCCCAAACACTCTCTCTAAATACCCTAACATTCCAGGGGACTTCTCTTGGTAATTCTAAGGTGGAGAGCTTGGATTTGAAGGCTTGGAACAACATCTTGGAGCTTGGATTCCTTAGTTTTATCATTGCTTAGCTTGGGTATACTCTTTCCATTTCTTATTTCAATCATGTACCCATGTGTTCCAGATGTTGTAGTGCTAATATTATTGTATATGGATAACTAAACTCATTTCACTTGGGCCAAGATGATTCTTGGCTAGTTATGGCAATATATTTGACTTTTATGTTGACTTGATTCATATATGCATGTTTGATCTTGAATACAAGTGTGTTTTATCAACTTAGTATGTTTAATCTTACCATGTTCATGTGTGATAATGTGTATAGGATAACTCCTTCATGTTTAAGCATGTGGATGTTCAATGATGATGTTTGTATATTCTTAATGTCATGTTAAGTTTGTTATTAGAAATGATACATCTTGCATGATTGTCATTAGAAATCATTGTTGGGATATGTTTTGAATCATTTCAGGTTCATCCATTATTGGTCATTTTATTCATATGTTGGTTTTATGCATGCCTTATGATATCCGAAGAAATTCTAGTCATTTGGTGTATTTATGGGTTAAACATGCTACTAAAGGATTCACAAAGATGTTTGTTGGTATGTTTAGATGGTGAAATGAACTCACATGTATGCCTTTGTTATGCTTGTCTTAGTGTTCAATGTGCATATCACATGATTCATGTTTTAAGAAGTGTTGGCTATACTAGAAATGGTAGGTTTAACATGTTCATATCTTTAGTAATCATGTGGCTAAATATTAAAATCCCTTAATTGTGAGGTTTGTGTTTAGAGGAGTTTGTGACCCCATTGTACCAGTTTACATGTGTTTATGATCTGAGATTAAAGTCTAGATTGTAATTTGTTGTTGAATGCCTTTATGTTAGATTTGAATGTTCTGTCGTACTGGTTCCTACGGCCGCAGGAAGAAATTCCTACGACCATAGGACAGTACACTTCTACGGCCGTAGGAAGAAATTCATACGTCCGTAGGAGGCAATTTTACCTCAGTGTGTTGTTTTTGCTTGTTTTAACCATTTTAACTACTTTGACACCTTTTTGGGTTCTGAGGACTATTGGACATGTCATTTGAAAAGATGTTTGTCTTTGTAGTCTGATTTGGACGCGATCTGGTGAATCTGTAGTTGAATTATGATATGCCGTTACTTGCTTAATCATGTTTAAGTGTTGAGTCTGAGTCTTGATAACTCGAGTGATGATTCTTGCATGATAATGTGGTTTTGTTGAGTATTAGAACAGCATGCTATGCGCTCAATCTATTCAAGTCTTCATATTATGTGTTGTATTGTGTTATTGTCATTATTAGTCTCGATGATTCGAAAGCCTAAGTGATCTATTATCCTGATGTTGCCTTCGGTGTTAATCTATGTTAGTTGCTGTAGTTCTTAATTAATTTAGTTCATTATGTCACTTGCTTTAATTAATTCTGCTGATCAAACAACAATGAGACTTAAGTATTGGTAGCTTCCTGTCCTGGTGGAACGATATCCGGTCTTACCGAGTCTATACTACTATTGACCAGGTTATACTTGCCTGAGTCGTGTGTAGTATCTGCTTAGTAACATCGTTTTTATAAATTTAAAACAAGGTTGTGTCCCAAGATTTTATTACAACAAAAACCCAGAGGTCGGAACACACCAAAGGACATGTTTCAACAGCAAGCGAGGCAAGAACGGTTTGGGTGTTTGAACGACCTACTTGGTTGCCGGCTGCAGGATGGTGAGAACATAAGCATTCACGTGCTTGAGATGAAAGCACTTATGGAGTGCTTGGAAAGGTTAGGATTTACCATTGAAAGGGAGATGACGGTAGATATTATCCTACGATCCCTTCCACAATCATATGAGCAATTCATTGTGAATTATCACAAGCATGGTATGGTCACTTTTAGGTCTAACATGGCCAAAGGTAAGCTCACCTTGTCCACTCTTCCTAAGGCTACCAACAAGCAAACTACCTCAAATGGGAAGCTTGGTCTAACTAAGCTCACTATGACCATGGAGTCTGAGGGCAATGAGATTGCGTCTCTTGATGAGACTCATAATGGGGAAGTTTTCTACTTTTGTGGGAAGATTGGAAATTGGCGCCACCACGCCTGCCCTAAGTGCCTGGAAGAACTAAGGACACACAAAATGAGAAATGGTGGTTCCTCGGCTTCAGATACATTCATGACCAAACTCCACTAATCTTATACTTTTATAGGCAAGTTTTGGATACTGGCCATAATACTCACGTTTGTTACAATCTTGATTGTTGCAAAGTGTAGGTAGGAAGTAGAAATATAAGATGTGGAGAGCTGGACTTCATAACGGGAAACAAGACAGTTGTCCCCTATTGAAAAGGATTGGAAGACAGGATCTTGCCACTCCTTCCAGCTAAACTATTACTTTACAAGATCTATGTTTTATGCCCTGCGTGGCAAGAAACCATAAATCTATTATGCCGTTGATAACGATGGATATTGCTTTAAATTATGTATTTTTCGTGGTTTATTTCAAAGTTCATCCATGTTGTGGCATTTGCTTAAGAAGTAATAGAATGATCATGAATGGTTTATATAAGTTACTCTTATGACAATAGTCAATTTAACCATATAAACAAGGCTTGCATCACCAAGCTCCATGTGGTTAGGAACTTGGGATCTTTTGATCTAAAATCAATTATTGAGTGCAAATCCTGTTTATTAGGCTAAGATGACTTAGACATCCTTCACTTATGTATGTGAGAGGAATGAAGTCTTGTTGGTTAGCATTCATAATTTTGTGAAGACTATTCAAGCAAATCATAAGGGGTAATTTTGGATACTTTGTTACCTTTACCAATGAAGGTAGAAGGGATGGGAATGTCTAACTTGTTAGACACGCGTCTGAAACCTTGAAGAGGTGTTCAAGACACACCTATGACAAAGTATATGAATCAGAGGGCAAAAGGACTACAATACTCAAATCTAATAGAGATGTTGAGTGTTTTAGTTCTGGATTTTAAATGACCATCATAAGAGTTATGATGTTATCTCATAATTCATTCCTCCTAGGACACATTGTGATATGAGTCGCTAAGTGGAAGAATCGGAAATTTTAGATATGGTCCGTCTTTGATGGAGTATATTATGAAAGTGGTGGGCAATGTTCTTAATCTCATACCAACAAAGATGGTTAAATACGCACCTTAGATGATGAGACTAGAAAGAATGTCTTTGCTAGTTCATCACGAAGTCTGGATTATCCAGCCTGCGTTTAGACGTGAGGTGGAGGAACCCGGAATCTAGAGGTGCTACTGTGTTAGGTATTTTACTAAGGTAAATGAGAGTAAATATACCTTAAACATAAGAACCTGATGTTGGCACAAGCACACAATCAGAAATGATTGTAACTCAGCATGGCAATGCTGGAGTACCTGACATTAAATTCATTACCTCTCTATAGAATCAGTAGAAGTTGTCATAAGGCCAGAAAGATATAGTTTTATATCTGAGGGAGACAACTTAATGATGAATACATCAACTACTAATAAACCAGAGTGGGCACAAAGTCCACTAGGAGAAAACAGGTAATGATAGTGAGATGCAATCCATGTGGATACCCAAGTATTGGACTTGGTTAATCCTACACCAAGGTGGCAACCCAAAGGGTGAAATTGGTTCTTTGTAGAAAGAGACCAACGTGGATAAATTTGCAAGTTCGAATACTGACTGATAAGAAAATTTTTAGTGATGATTGACCATTTGGAAGGTATCATCTGGAAACTTTATCTCAGTGGTTATGTCGAATAATAAGTTTGTAGACAACTTCAAAAACCGACTAGTAGGAGATGGTTTTACGATAATTAACCATGAGGAAGGTATTATTTAAAACTCTCTACTGGTGGTTATGTCGAAGTTTACTCGGATACTAATTGTACCTTTTTATGGCCGTGACAATTTGATGTGAAAACCACATTCCTTAATAGGAATTCTCTGAGGAAGTGCTGACAACACTTTCCGAGGGTCTGTTACATCAAGCGTATCCTTCTAAAGTCTACAAACGAAAAGGAGTCCACTGAAGGACTTATATATATATATATATATATATATATATATATATATATATATATATATGTGTGTGTGTGTGTGTGTGTGTGTGTGTGTGTGTGTGTGTGTGTGCATCTCAAAGTTCAAATACTTGCTTTAATATGAAAATCAATAATTTGAGTTTTCAATAAGCAAGAATGAAACATGTATGAATGTCAGGGCTAGTGGGAGCGTTGTTGTAATTCTATATTTGTACGCACATACAACGTAATGGAGATAATGTCCTGACCTTACTTTAAAAGATAAGTTAAGGAATTATGCATCCATAACGACTATAGAATATATAAAACAAGTTTAGGGAATCAAGAAATATTGAGATATGCTCTTGGTGCTCTATACAAGAAGAAGCTAGGAGTAAATTATTACTCAAGTGCTGTCTTCTGAATAGAGTGGGATAACTGCCGATTTTAATCGGAGATTATGATCCAACAAGATTTGGTGTTGCTGATCAAAAAATGTTCTTAAAGCATCGCTAACCGTATTGGGATCTTTTGAAACAACGAGGGTATGATGGATTTTATATAAGAACTAAAATCCCAAGCATCATTTACCTTATTGGGCTTTTGAGATAATTAAGGTATCATGGCTTGGAGTTCGAGCTTCATTTACCTTATTGGGATCTTCTGAAACAATGAAGGTAAAATGGCTTGAACGAAGGACCATAATCTCTCCAACGCATACTTTATGAGTGATCGGTTGAGGAAGAGATATGATCACTGTCAGAGAACAAACGGATAGCTTTATGGTGGATCCGTTAACTAAGCTGTTGTTACAGGCTAGTGATGATTGTCATACTAGGCCTAGGTGAACAAGGCTTGAGTTTGTTTTGGTTATAAGTTTAATACATATATTTCTTTGGGGAACGTTAAGCAGTATTGTACTTTATACTATATCGATTATTAAATAAGGATTTAATAAGGCAGTGAGGGCGGATATTTTTATGAATCCTTACTGTGTTCCATCTTAGCATGTTTAATACTTCCCAGAATGTTTTTTTCATTCTAAATGTCCACAGTCGGTCATTTTTCATGAGGAGTAAGTTTGAGATAAGGCTGAGGGAAGTGGTTGGTCGCTATCTAATTATGGATTAGATAAAAAAGACGCAACACTTCGTCTATGCTTGCAATGGTCAAGTGATTGGGCGACCCGCACCTGAGATTACTTCATGGTTTCTGTCACGAGTAACTCAGGATGATAATATCATTTCGTCCTTAGACCGGAGATACATGTGTTCCAAAGCATGGTCCAGCTTTGCTTTGATTGCTTTCTAACGCAGTTCGTAACTGGCTGTTATAAGGGGAGCTTTTGGGTAAAGTATGGGATATGTGGCGGAGCAATGTAGTCAAAGGGATTTGTTCCTCTAGTTTTAGAGAGATATCCATGGGGCCCTCGATGATTGAGCGCTGACGTAAAATGCATGGCCATGCTCAAGCTGCAATGATATTTGATCGATTGCAACTAGATTTTGGGTCACCATCAATCAAGATCGAGAAACATAATCGTGAACGATCTGGAGATTGACATCTAACCATGTCTCGTGTTCACTTGGATATCGCGAAAGAAAGGATGATTGATCACTTATCAATAGGGCCATATCAAACCTATAGGGTTGTGATTTGGTACTTGTCTTGGGATGACATAACTCGCGTTGACTTGGGTGGCAGAGATTCTTTGCTAGAGGCCGCTCTCTGTATGTGTCACTTATCGATATGCTGTGTCATGTGCAAGTGGGAGTTTGTTGGAGTATGCCCACTGACACACGTATATTAGTAATGCTACTGATGATACACGAGCCTATTGGGTCACACGCCAAGGATTGATCCCGACAACCCGCAACAGGGAGATATATATATATATATATATATATATATTCTGGAAACGGTGTATCCACGCCGCGTAACCTTTTGGTTTCCACGCCGCGGAAACCGTCTGACACCTACTTGACTTTTTGGTTATTGCTTGGCTCAAGTTATTGACTTATGGGACATCTAGGAATGGGATGCACGACTTTGTTGCCTTGCATATCTGTTGTAGAAGGTGATAAAGTCTTTGGATGCCTTTCATATGTTTATAAGGTTGAACTATTTGATCAAGTATCAAAGAGGAATTCTCTCTCTCTCTCTCTCAAGAACACTTGCATACACTTTTCTAAGTGTTCTTGAGTGTTCTTGTGTATCTCCAGAAAATCATAAGTGTGTTTAGTGATTTTATAGAAGTTGTGAGTTGTTCCAAAGAGTGATTTCAAGTCTTGAAGATCAAAAATTGGCATACTAGCAATTGGGGATCAAACAAACTTGGTGTGGACTATCAATAGAGAGTTGCTCTCTTGTGACTTAGAGTTCATCCCAACTTGAAGATTTCAGAAGCTGGAGCATGGTATAATTTCTTATTCCATCTCTTCCTTTTACATGTTGCATTTTATAGTTATAGAGTTCTTGGTCCATTTTGGGTTTCAAGCCTTTTATGCTTCATATTCTTGAGCTATGCTTCCGCTGCTGTGTTCATGAAACCCCAACAGATATTAGAGAGATACTGACGACAACAAAATGTTAAAATTTGGATGATATGATTGAAATGGCTTGGAAGATGGAACAAGAGCTGTTAAGGCAAGCTGCTATAGGAGAGAAGAGAAAAGTAAAAAATATCAATGATGATCATAAGTAACTTAAGCAAGGTAAAAAGAAGGGATAAACTCAGGATACTTTGTGTAGAAAATGTGGAAAGAAGCATACTGGAATTTGTAAAAAAGGATTAGATGGATGTTTTCAATATGGAAAGCAAGTACACAACATCAAGGATTGTCCTACACTAATACGAGTTTCCTATTCTTGCTATCAGCTAGGGCATACCAGGAATCAATGCCCAAATAGGTCCACAACCGAAGGTAAACCAGTAGTTCCCTCTACGAATCACTGAAGAAAAGGAGAAGAAATGTTAGAAGTTTTGAGAAAGGAGAAACTATATCTCAAATTTTCTAAATGCGAATTTTGGTTGCAAGAAGTTTAATTTCTCGGTTACGTAGCTAATAAAGAAGAAGTTAAGTGGATCTAAACAAAGTAGCGACAGTGATGAAGTATGAATCACCTACGAACACCACTGAAGTTAGACGTATTCTTAGTATGGTAGGTTGTTATTATAGATTCATCCAAGATTTTTAATTATTACAGTTCTATTAATAAAATTAACTAAAAGGAATGTAGAATTCAGATGAGGTGAGGAGAAATAAAGAGCCTTTGAGATGGTAAGTAAGAAATTTTGTGAAGATTTGGTGATCTATTATGATGCATCATACCACGTTTTAGGATGTGTTTTGATGCAAAGGGGACGAGTAATCACATATGCCTCTGATAGCTCAAAAACACATGAGTGTAACTATCCTACTCATAAACCGGAGTTAGCAATTGTAATTTTTGCACTCAAATTTTGAAAGCACCATCTGTAGGGAGCCAAGTGTATATTATATACGGATTATAATAGTTTGATGTACTTTGATGAATAGAAGGATTTAAGTATGCAATAGAGGAAATGGTTAGAGCTACTTAGAGATTATGATTGTAAAATACCTTACCATCTTGGTAAAGTAAAGGAAGTAGCAGATGCTTTGAGTAAAAAAAGCATGTTATACTCAGTTAAGAGTACGATCTCTGAGAATGTCTATAATAACACATGTACTGAATAGGATTCGGGAAGCGTAGTTGGAAGATGTGAGGACAGGAAACCAGAACGAAGAATGGATAAAAGGTACAACAAAGATGTACAGAGATCTGAAGCGAGATTATTGGAGGACAGGAAAGAAATGAGATATAACCAAAAGTGCTCAATTTATACCGATTAAGGAAGCTATTATTTCAGAAAAAAAAGACAGATGTGCATGAAAAAAAAGACTGTGGTCTAGCATAGTGTGCCAGTATCAATAGTGTCTGATAGAGATACTCAGTTCTCAACTAGATTTGGAGCAAGATTCACGCAAATATGAGAATGAAACAATATCTGACCACTGCTTTTATCCCAAAGAAACTAATAAGAGTAAGAGAATCACTCAGGTTTTAAAAGATGAGCTTGAGCCTATATAATTAATTTTGGTAGCATTTGAAAGGCATGCCTATCCATAGCGAAATGTTTTACTATAACAACTATTATTACAACATAGATATGTCACAGTATGACGGCGGAAAGTGTATAACTCCTGTTTGTTAGAAAGAAACTGATTAGAAGGAACTGGGTAGTACATAAATAGAGCAAAAGACAATCGAGCATATCCAAAAAATTTGAGAATTTTTCATAGAAGCCTAGAGTAGCTAAAGAGCTAAGTTGATTAGAAGAGATCACCGTTAGAGTTTTAGGTTGTGGATAGTGTAGTGTCGAAGGTTTCACCGCGGAAGGGAGTTATTCGGTCAGAAAGAAAGGAAAGTTGAATCCAAGGTTCATTGGCTCTTTCAAAATAGTTCAGTGTTCTAGAGATATTAGAAGAATTATTAGATTTATAATACCTTCCACGAGTTTCATCTAAAGAAGTGTTTAGCAGATGAGTCAGCCTAAGAACCAATACAAGATACTGTTATTGATGAAAGGCTGAGTTATATTGAGAAGTTTGTAGCAATGTTTATAAAGGAAAGTTAAGAAGTCACGTAACAAGCATATTGAGTTATTGAAAGTACAATTGAAGCATAAAAAAGAATCAGAATATACATGGGAATCTAAAAAAGAGATAATGACAAGACTATTGGTTATCAACAAGTTAGATTTTGAGGATGAAATTTTTTAAGTGGGGAAGAGTTGTAACACCCCAATTTTAGAAATATTAATTATAAATTAATATTAATATTATAGAAGTTATTTCTTATATATAAGATGTGAATAGTAATTAGTAGAAGGACCATATGTAGCAAAAATGAATAAAAGGTATTTTTTTTTTTTGAAAAGCATGAATAAAAGGTATTAACACCTTGTTATTAGAACACCTATATAAAGGGGGAGATGAAGACATAACACACTATTAAGTGTGTGAGTTGGAGTGTGTGCCTTGTGTGTGTTCTTGAAGAAAGAAAGAGGTGTTAGAGAGAGAAACAACTTCTAGTGAGAGAAAGTGAAGATCAATGAGAGATTAAGCCATGCATGTGCAAGATTTAGCATGAATCAAGTGTTGTTCTTCATCTAGAACAAGATTTGGAAGATATTTTTCATCAAATTCAGATCTGGAAAACACATACTTAGTGTGTGTTCTTGGTGTGAGAGAAAGTTAGAGAGAGGAAGTGCTTAAATCAAGGATTTAAGCAAGGATTCTTGCATGCATGTGAAGATCAAGTGTTATTACAAAGATTTCAACTTCAACAAGTGATTAACACAAGAAATCAAGGTAAGAAATCTCTAAACTCTTGTGTTCTTATGTTTCTAGAGAGAGAAAGTTTGATTTAAGCTTGGATTTGAGTTGCATGTTATATTTTTATGATGATTTGGTGTTTATACACCTAATAGAACATGTATTAATTGTTGCATGTCAATATTTGAAGTTAGAAGTAGTTATTTTTGAATTTGGTATAAATGGTACAAGTGTTTAAAGCATGAGATGGAGTTAATTGATTAGAATGGGTCAAATTGGTATTGTTTGTATAACCATTTTGACATTAATGTATTGGTATCAAATTGGGGATTAAAACATGTTAAGAAGAGTATATTGTAATACCAATAATCCGTATTGGAAGTATTTCAAGCAATAGGTTTGAAATGGGTTGAAATTACACAAGTTCGATGCAAACCTGTTGCTACATTAATTCTGCACAGGTCAGCATGTTTTACTAGTTTTCAAAAAATACTAAAAATCAAAGAAAAATCGATAGAGGTCGTACTATATATCGTTGGAAAGGTCTGGATGTCTAGTTTCTTTCTTATGTTGGACATAGAAACTAATCCGGAACATAGGATAATTAAAAATACGAGATACTATAGAAGGCTCAAGTTGGAAGTATACATTTTTGCTTACAAGTTGAGATTTTAGATGATTTGGACAATAAGACTCTTTGAGCTGACTTGGAAAGCTTTAGTGTCAAGTTTTAGTTAATGTTGAGGATATTTTATGCCACTTGATCAAGTGTGTTGCTCGGTTATTTGTATGAGCTGAGTTTGACTAAATAATATTATTGTTCTTATACTTGTTTAGGCATGTAAATTTACTTTTGCCTAGATTTGGCTATGAATATTCGGGTGTTGATTCTCATCACACCAACAGGTGAGTATACTTGACCTTCTTTTACAATGACCATGTTGTATGAATGGTATGCATATGTGATTATGCTCTTTGAGCATTTGAGAAAATGTGCTCCTTAGAGCATTTGAGTATTTGCCTTGGTACCAAGTATAGAGATGAGATTCCAGTATTTATTATTGGATCCTTTGAGATTATTTCATGCGAATCATTATACTTGTGAGTTATTGTATGTGTTTGTTAGGTATGCTCACTAAGCAATCTGCTTATCAGAGTTGTTACCATATTTTTCAGGTGGTAAGAAAAAAGACAAAGACAATGCCCCGGCTCCAATGAATTGATGGATAGAAGATGGCTCTATAATGTTTTTAAAACTCCACGTCTTTTGAACACTATTAATGATGTTTCTAAGTTTGATAGTAGTCGGCTATAACTATTGTGATTTGAACAAATTCTCTATTTTGTATATCCTTTTATTCAAGTTTTTATATCACTAAACATATTTTGAGTATAAAATTTGTTTAAAAAATATTTAGGTCTTTACACTTGTGTAACACCTCACGTTAGTGTGAGGAGGTACTTAAAGGTTGAAGTACGGTTACTACATTCATTTGAACGACTCGTTATCTTGAGTGGTCGGAGTAGCAATAGAACGGACATAAATCCATGTTTTCCTAGGAGTAGCGCCCCAACGTGCACATGTGGTTGCCAAATACGTGAATAGTGAACAAGATTTAAAGGTTGCATCGTTCCAAATCCCATATATCTTTGAAAAAATTTGTTAAAAGATTTGTTTGTGGTTTGTTTGTTTGCGGTTGGTAATGGTTTGTCGGGAATGTATGTTTTTGATATATTCACCATTAATTATAGTATGTTTTAGTTGAAATCGTCTGTTTTGTTTATATATTATTAACTCATGAGACGTTAGATGACAACTGTTTCTTGAATGATGTCTTGTACTCATGCGAGTAAACTAGCGCTTGGACTTGGTGATAAGGGGATATTTATTAATTATGAAGTTAGTGTTTTCAGAGTAAAAATATGGTTTTGTGAAGATATTTTGTGTAAGTAATGATTGTCGGTTTACTTTTCGTGAATTTTAGGTCTCCCATTGCTACAAATCCTATTGAAGGTTGAAAAAGTTTTGAAAGTCGTAGATTTTGGAAAACCACATCGTTATAATTAATATGCTCGAAGTTGAGTAATGAGCAGAATTAGACGACATGATTAGATATGAGAGATGGTATTTCCACTTATAAATTTGATTCATCCACTACAAACTCATGTTTCACTAACTTGTAAGATAACTTCAAAGATGTTGTACCTTTAGTAGATGAATCAAATTTATAAGTGGAAGAATCAACTCCCATTAGATATATAGACACATTTGGGTATTATCCATACCTCTATATGGTAGGATTGTATTGCAACTAGGTTTTGAATTTTTGATGTATGATATGTATTTATTTTGAAGAAATGTAGTCCTGCCGAATACGTTAGAGTGAAGATATGTGTTGCATTGTAATATACTAATATGGCATAGATGATTGGAGATTGGATTAAGAAATGAAAATAACTTTTGAAGAATTAGTTAGACACAATTAATATTATTATATAATTGAGATTACTATATTTGGTAAGTTAACAAAATAATTCATACCATGCTTTTTTTGATGTTCCATGAACAAGATAAGAGTGTTGGTATCGCTTATCCTTTAACTTATGAAATTCCATTTCGATCACATAAACCATTCCCTTTTTAGGTAGTTTTTTTAATAAATGGTACTTTGAGTTCCCAGTGTGATTTAATAATTTATTTAGACTTGATAATTTGGGTTGTATTCAGGTTGACATAACTTGTGCTGTTGTACTCATCAACGTAAGTTATTTCATATCGACCCATTTTGACCAAAATCAATTTCATGTCAAGTTCATTTCATATCACTCTACTCGTGTCGGTTCGAGTGGTATTTTATGTACATCCATTTTCAAAGAAAATTTTGCATCTATATATAACTAATTATGACAAACATTTTTAATTTTAAATTATCAAAAAAATAGAAGTTACAAGTTTCTTCATAATTAAACTACTAGCTAGAAAATAAAAAAAATCAACATTTAACAAATTGAACAACATAGATGTCTCAAAAAGTATAAGTTGGAAAGTAATTCAAATCTACATTATAATCTAAAAGTCCAAAACCATTAGGAATATGTACACAAAACTAATGTAGGTTTTAAAGATTTTGAGTAACTTAACAACAATATTTGGAGGGTATGATAAAAAAAAGTAGAAAAACTTACAAAGAATGTATTTAAAATGTTATACAAGACTTATTAGGATAGAACAACAAGAGAATAATAGAAAACCATGGATGTCTTGATGATTATATAGACCCATGTGATCTATATAATAGAAATAATTTATTATATTAACTCAATTAACAATTAAGTGGGAATCAAATCCAGAATTAGTGGAGTGCTTGTTTAGTGCCTCTTTTCTACTTTCACCCCTAAAAAAATATAGGAAGGATTCAACTAATAAATGATTTTTGAAAACAATGAGAATAAATGATTTTTGAAAACAATGAGAATCAATGTTAGTTATTACTTGAAACATATTAAAGACTAGAAATTATATAGTTATTAGTAACTTATTAATAAGGGGTTTTTGAGAAATTTAAGATGATCAAATTATAACTCATTCACCAAACGCAATCAACGATTAAGAATAAATATGAATGTCCGAAATTCCACTATTAATCTTTTGTTAATGGTGTTACAAACACTACTCGCAATTCTCATACGAAAAACATTTTTCGTTTAAACTTTTCTCATAATACATATTTCCTAAATACAAAATTTTCACTTTTATTATCATACATTATCTGACTTTTAAGATATTAGTAAAATGTAATAACTATTAAGGCAATTATGTCAACTTCGACTTCACCGAAGCCTTGGTCGAAACTTATCGTATTATTTTCGTATAGATTTATTTTTTCCCCTACTTAGTTTACGTCTGTGTTAATCAACTTCATGTTTGTTTCACGTCGTGTGTCGAAAAGGTGAATAGCTACATACAATTGAGAACATTTATTATGGGTTTAGTCACCAAAATAATTTTTAAAAATATATCATTTAATTATTTGTAAGTACAAGAACATGTCCACAATATATATCTTTCATGTAAGAATAAATTTTAGACTTTTTTAGCCATAAGAATTGAGAAAAATGATGTATCGAAATTACATATACCCCAGTCGAATAAAGCTAAAAGAGAACACAACAAACGAACAAACTTTTTATACAAGTCTCACAGGGTCTAGTCCAACTCATGATAGAACCACTATTTTGTTTATACACACACACACACACACAATTATACAAGAAAAAAAAACACACACACACATAGTTTTCAGATTTACATATAACATTATTTTTCTTATTTTCTTAATACATCCAACCATTCCTTTTAACCAAATAACTAAATATCAGGCTCATGTAGCCTATTATCTTTAACATATCTAAAAAAATACGAACCATATTGGAAAATGGCTCCATTAAGAGTTAAGACTTGGATCCTGAATGAATCCTCCGTCCAGAAGTCAGAGTGTGACGGTCCGCTGGAACCAGAATTGGAAGTTATGATTTCTCTACCCGACGGACTCACCCATGGCGCCAGATAGGAGCTTGCTTCCGTAGTTACGCGTGCTTATGACGGGTAAAAAGCACCTAGCTAGGTCTTAGCATATGATATGCTAAGCCTTAGACCTTTGCCCGGCTTTTTGGTCAACCCTTAGATTTTGATGAAGCCACAACAAGCATTTTATAATCTTACATGAAATAGGAGGAAATAAAATTACTTATAATTTATTAGTAAAAAAATAATAAATATATAAAATGAGGATATATATCATATTAAATATTCCTATCCATCCTCTACCTTATTATATTAATACATGTTCTAACATAAAAAGAAAAAAAGAAAAAAATTAATAAATTCTAATATGTTATCGTATATTTAAGAGACAAATACATAAAGCCCTATAGCCTAGCGGCATAAGTTGTGAGAAGTTGTTTTTCATTAGCTTTGATCATGAGTTTAAGTTTTGTTGTAAACAAAAAATATAGATTTAAAAATAGATTAGCTTTGATTCGATTAACATTCCATATAATGACTTTTTCCAGGTGAATGATCAAGGTGCTTGTTGGGCTCTCGAACCATCTGGGACCTTCTCTGTTTCTTCATTAAGAGTTGAGTATGATGTTTTGTTCCTCAAAGAAGTCGAAAATTTCAGTTTCCAATGGTGTAAATTGGTCCCCTCGAAAGTAGGCATCAATGCATTGAGAGCCATGCACCGTCGCCTTCCTACTAAGATGAACCTTCACAAAAGAGGTATTATTCTGCTATCATGTTCATGCCCCTTATGTGGCGGCGAGGATGAGTTGGAAGACCACATATTCGTGAGATGCCCGGTTGCAAAAATTACTCATGCTGATATATGTAGGTGGTGGAATGTCAATTTGGTTGATTTCGCTGACATCGAAAGTTTATTAAACTGGGGTGGTTCTTTGGGGTATAAAGGTAACACTTACTTTACCTTCTTGGGCGTAATTCATACCTACTTATGGTGCTTTGGAAGATCAGAAATCAGGTAGTATTTTCAAAACAAACGGGTGGTGACTTAAACAGCTTCTGTCGTATTCAAGCTTACTCCTATATTTGGTTAAAGAATAGGATGGGTGGTGACAATCTGGATCAATCGTGGAGCAGCTGGTGTCTTCTCCTACCCACTTGTTTTTAAGCTTATTATGGTGTTGTTTACTCGTGTATCTCATTTAGTTCCTGCTTGTAATTCGTCACACTAGCTGCTTGCTAGTGGGCTGTTGTACTTCTTTTCGATTATTAATAATATCTGGTTATATTTGGGGGTGATAACTGAACCGAAGCTTTCCTAAGTATAACCTTTTGTCGTTCAAAAAAATGTATGTTCTGTTTTAAAAAATGACATAATTGTTCACATAAAAATTCACTATAAGTGAAATTAATTTAGTAGGTCTGGTCCAAGATCCAAACATTTTTTTGACCTGAAAGTATGAAGTGGTGTTAATGCATTTTCTTTTTTTACCCTTGGATGCCCTGATCGTGTACGGTGGGGTACACCGATCCTTCCTGTGATCTCCAAGATATGTCTTGTTTGACTTTCTTGGTCCACCATCTTCACAATTAACCACTTTCTATCATCACCCTGTTCACATTTTCATCATCTTCTTCTTTATTAACCCACCCACTCCATCTTTCCTTTTGTTTTCTTCCTTATGAATTTCTAATCCCACAAAATCATCGTTTTTTGGATGGGATATCTGTCTTGTAACGCTGAATCCGCCATCGCTGTTCAAACCCCATCGAGAAAATCTGAAAAAACTGGCGAATTTCTTCAAAAAAACGATGATTTACGACAACCCATCAGCAAGAAAATTCAACATTTTGATTACAGTGATATACAGGCCGCTACGAATAATTTCTCCGATCAGAAGCTTCTCGGCCGTGGCAGCCATGGATTAGTTTACAAAGCACTCCTCCGCAACGGCCGTCTCGTAGCTGTGAAGAAACCCTCACACCATAACCACCGCCACTCCGCTTTGCCGGAAAATGAAGTGGAGAACGAAATCGACATCCTGTCGAAAATTCATAGCCCTCGTCTTGTTAATTTAGTCGGATTTACAAAAACCCCAAATCAAAATCGATTATTAGTTGTTGAATTCATGAGTAATGGAACGCTTTACGACGCTCTTCATGGTAATAATCAGCCGCCGAATTGGGGCCGGAGAATTCGGTTAGCTTTACAGACGGCGAAAGCAATCGAAACCCTTCATTCCTCTGTTCCGCCGGTGATTCACCGTGATATTAAATCGGCTAACGTTCTAATCGACCGGAATTTCAACGCCCGATTGGGCGATTTCGGATTAGCTCTCCGGTGCCACGTGGATGATTACCGGCTATTATCAACACCGCCGGCGGGTACAATGGGATATCTTGATCCGGGTTACGTAACCCCAGATAATTTAAGCACAAAAACCGATGTTTTTAGTTTTGGAATTCTTTTATTGGAAATAATTAGCGGCAGAAAAGCAATTGACGTCAGCCACTCGCCGCCGTCGATTGTCGATTGGGCGATTCCATTAATTAGAAGAGGTAAACTTTTGACTATTTTTGACCCTCGAATTCCGCCGCCGAAAGATTCAATTGTAAGAAAGCAATTGGCGGTAATTGCAGCTAAATGCGTTAGATCTTGTAGGGAAAGAAGGCCGTCGATGAATGAAATTGTTGAATCGATTAGTTTCTTGACGAAATTGGTTCCTCTCCGATCATGGAACGGGATAACTAATCCTTGTTTAATGGTTGAAAATGTCGGCAAACCAGTAGAACTCGTTCCTTCACGGCAAACCCACGGCGGCGGTGGTGGTGGCGGTAGTGGTGGCGGGAGGACATTGAGTAATCCAAGAAGGGTTTATTCTGATTTGGGCTCCCGGAATAATTTGATGGATCTTATGGCCGGAAAAGTTGAGAATAATCAAGATGAGACCGGAAAACATAAAGTTCACCGGAGATCAAGATTTAAAGATGAGAGTTCTAGTTTTAAGAGTGTTGTTAGTGGAAGTAAGTTACAACATAATCGCTCTATTGGGGAAACTACAAGTAGAATTTACTCAGTCGCTCGATCACACTCGTGTGTTCAATCGACTGTGTAACATCTGTTTGTGTCAAAAGGTAATCTTTATTGCGGATGATTTAGGTTACATTGGTTGTTTATTTGAAATGTATGTAATTCAAGAGATCATTTTTCAATTGTGTTATCTTTGTTGTAATTGGATCGGCAAAATATCGTCTTTAGCATTTGTTTGTCGAGTTAACAAAAATATCTTCTTTTGTTTTTTTTTTCCGAATAGGTTTTTGGTTCTTTTTCAGTTAAAGAATGTAACATTATCTCAAAGTGATTAAAAGGTTAGAAGGAGGACATTTATTAATTCTTTTTTATTTTAAGTTGTATGGTTTAAAAAGACTAAAAGAAGTAGGAATAATATTGTTCAATAAACCACTTTATGATATTGTGTATATGTGACCATGATCTACCTCTAGGTATTTATTACACTTAAAACATCATAGGAATAAAATGATGACTTCCTAGAGCTATAATGTTGCATCTCCAAACTTTTGGTTCAAACTACATGATGATATGAAGTTAAATTATACGCCTAAGACTTTCTTTAAATGATATATGCTTTGTATACTATATAAATTTGTGGTATATAATAAAAATGTATGATTGAACGATAATATTTTTAATAATACGAGTGAGACAATTGATAGTGAATGTGTAAAAATATAAAGTCACAATTGTTGTTTATGACAAATTAGTGTTGTATGAAATTGTAAGTTTGTGGGGGATTGGGGGGTTACAACTCAAAACCAATTGCCAATAAGTGAAAAACGCATGATCTTTATTAATCATATTAAAAAGTCACTTTTTTTCCGATGTGAAACATGACTTAACACGCCTCTTCCATTGTGACGTTCCTTTTTTTCGCATGTAACATATGGATACTTATGAGTTACGTAAAATCCGTAGACCTTTGACTACTTGCTCTGATACAACGCACTAGTAGCTAGGATGTTGAGTTACTTCAACAAAGATGTTCGAGCAAACATGAACCCTCATAAATGTTGTCCAACATAAAACATTAACTTAATAGAAATCATCTCCCTTATAAATACACAACATCTTATAAAGGAAGTTGAACTTCCTTTAATCCTCTCTATATTGAGTAACACACTCTACTGCTTTAAAATCCAAATTACTAATTTAACCCATTAAACTATTAAGTTTGAAAATTCTATTTCTTTTTGTTGAATTCTCTACCTAATCTACTATTATGTTTTCACTATCTCCTTTCAAGATTTTAATATTTATCTTAATTTAGTAAGTAGAAAGATGAATATACAGATTTTATAAAATGATATAAAAACATCTAAAAAAATATATAATTGTCAAAAAAAAAAAAAAAAAACATCCACCAAACCCTAATTCACCTACAACGAAGTGAAATAGAGGATCCGTGTTAGGCCATGATTATACATCTTGTTTTACTTTTCCTTACTCAATCTCACATCAATGCCACAACATTTTCTCTTTCATTTTCTTCTTCTTACCCGAATTAAGTGTTATACCTCTCATTTTTTTTCCTAAACTTCCCCCACTTTTTTTTATTTTTATATTAACAAATAATTATTAAAGTAAATAATTTAATTCATTAATTTATTAACTAATAACATTTTCATACAAGACTAATACTAAAAACTTGGTAAAAAACCTAAAACTGTAAAATAAAAATAAAAAATTACATAATTTTAAATTTAGAACCAAACCATAATATTCTAGTCAAGTGGAGGCCACCCATGCTTGGCTCGTATCTTCTCATTCAACAGCAACTTCGTCGTCAATGCACCTCCCATAAGATGATTCGTCGGCTTCATGTAAAATTCGTAGTCTTTGACAGTCTGACCCGCTTCTTGTACTTCCAATTGTTTTTCACGATCATTTTCCGAATATATCAACGCTAGTTCGTCCACCAACGATGTGATTCTCTCTTCTTTCGACCTGGTTCCGGTTGATGTCGATGTCAACCACTTCCCCCGTTCCTACCCATGGGTCGTATAGGTTTGTTTGCCTCAACATCCTCGTCGTCTTCTCGTCATCGTCTTCATTGAGGTTGATAAGAGCGTGTGCATCGGAAGACCTTGTAGTAGATCGAGGATAGGATTCCAAAGTTTTGCTTTTTTTTAGGAAGGGGTGTCTTCCACGGGAGGAACTTTGTGCAGTTCGGGAGATCTCCTTAGAATTTCCCAACATTTCGTGACTAAAAGTTGTGTCATGATTATCATCTAGGTAACGGTTGAGCGCGGTTTTTAATATATCCGCGTCACTCATTCCACTACCTCTTGTATTGAGGAGGGTATTGTACATCCCAGCAAACTTTGATAGTTTAGCGTTTATAACTTTGAACACCCTCTCTACCGGTCTAGAATAATAAGGTAATTAACATTGAGATTAAATTTTGATTACATATCATTATGTATTAATTATAATTGATGATTAAATGTGATTATTATATGATTTATTTTTACTCATAGTTTATTAATATAAAAATTAATTAGTGGATTATAGGTGTCCTTATTGTAGGCACTTAGTCACCAACACATACACCTCATTCTCATTTCATGCAAATTAGAAACATTGTGTGTGTGTGTGTGTGTTTCCTTGTGTGCTCTCGGCCGAAAGAAGACAAGAGAGGATCAAGAACAATCATCTTTATATTTGATTATTGATTTGAATTCAACAGTGTTTGATCTTTAAGGTTAGCATAAATTGATTTAAATTTGTTAATTTTATTCGGATTTACGAATTATGTATGAAATTCGCATGCTTCTTGAATTAATTGATATTATAATGATTGCATGTTAGATTTTGATGAGAATTCATGTTAATTATGTGTTTAAATTGCTTTCTGGAAATATATTAATGTGTATATGATCATCGATTAGGCAAGAATTGAAACATCCGAAATTCCTAACTTTGAATCATTCGGGATTTGTTTTGAATAATCCGGAATTAGTGAAAAACCGAATATATATTCGGGATTATATGAATACCGCATGAACTATATCCGGAATTTGAAGAAACCGAATGTATGATACGGGAATTGGAGTAAAACCGAATGAAGCTGAATTATTGCCCAACACTTGGAGAAATCCGTATGAATATCCGGTTTTTTAGGAAACCGCATGTGATGCGGGATTTATAGAAAACCGAATGAATGCCTATGCTTATAAGGAATTATGACTTATCCGGTTTTTGAGTAAAACCGCATGACATCCGGAATTTGTATAATACCGCATGGAATTTCCTTTGCTTATTCGGAATTGTTGATTGGATCCGGAATTGTAATAAAACCGCATGGTTTATCCGGGACTTAGGACTTGGACATTTTCCTTAACTTTTATCCGGTTTTGGGCTTATCCGGTTTTTGGGATATGTGATGATTAAACCACATGATGAAGAAACCACATGGCTTATACGGTTTTGTTATAACTTGGAATTTCCTATGCTTGTGAAACCTTAACTTGGAGGATGATCATTGTGATTTTTACCTAAGCTAAGGGGAAGCTTTTGAGGATATATAAGCACTTTGGTGAATAGTATGGTACTTGTTTGTGCATATGTGAATGACTATGTGCTTTATGAGATAATAAGTGTGTTTACTTATTTTAGAAGCAGTATTAAGAGACAATACTGACTTATATTTATATTCTCAGGAACTGAGAAGACTCAGTGAGTTAGTCACTGGAGTGTACTATAGATGTGCAGACTGTCGTGAGTGATTCATATTTTTGGATATGCAGGATGTAATATCCTAATTGTAACTATGCTCATTGGACTTTATGTCTTGTTTGATATGTATACATGTTTGTTTGGATATCAGCATGAGCTGTGGGCTGGGCCTGTTGCTTGGGGATTTACAGTATCTGATCTTGATGTGCATTTGTTGTACGCAAGGGTGCTGGTACTGTTGTCCATGTTAGCAGGGCTATCGGTAAACCTATGATTTGGCCGGCATATGGTTATAGGTGGTTGCAACACCGCCGATTCTCTTGGGTTATGAGCTTTGTGTTTGAGCATATTTGCCTTGTATATGTTTAGATATTAATTCCTTCACTTAGCTTTGTGCTAATTCCCCACTATCATATTTTTGCAGATTCAATTGGAGTAGCAACAGTAGCAAACCCAATCCTCACAGCAAACCCAAACCATCCACATGCCCAGAGAATCAACTATGTTTACTCAACCCATACCACCACCTGTTTACACTACCACTCCATTCAGTACTATGTCAACACCCTTCGGATCTTTGCCTTTTATGCCTATTCCACAAGGTACCCAACCTCATCAACCACAACCACAAAATATCTTTATTCCATGGTATCCACCCCAGGAAAGTTATAAGCCCAGGTGTCAATACAAGAATTTCATGGATTACCAGCCGCTGGAGTATTCTGGAAGCTCCGACCCTACTGTTACCTTAAATTGACCGAGGGAGACTGTTAAGGCATTGGAAACTTGTAACTGTGAGGAGTCTGAGATAGTAAAGTTTGCAACTCGAAGGCTAAAAGGTCAAGCAGCTACGTGGAGGGATTCTTTGACCAAACATCTATCTAGGGAGACTGTGAACTCTATAACTTGGGAACAATTTCAAAATAAGTTTTATGAACACTTCTGTAATGCTTTTGATTTAGCAAAGGTGACGCGGGATTTCATGGATTTTTCACAGAACGATAGGATGTCCGTTGATGAACTGATAACCAAGTTTTGTGAGACTTTGTGGTTTGCAAAGCAGTAGGTACCTGATGAACCCGCACAGATCCAACATTTCGTTCAAACATTACTGCCTGAATATCGGGGCAACACCCGTTTAACAACATCTTTGGTCCAGACGTTCATTCTAGCTAGGGCTGCTAAAGGTGATGTGAGGGCTAGAGAAAAGATGAATCGAGAGAAAGGATAGTCTCACAAATCTGGTGGGATTCAAAGTGGGCATCAGAATAAGAGCATATGGCAGAGCAACTAGAACAGAGGATACCGGAAATCTAAGGGATCGGGGTCGAATCAGGGTAAGTCATGGTCTTTCTGCTAGACCTTGGTGTGTAGGCCTAAGATTGGTTTTGAATTTCTGCTTCATTGAGGGCTGATGTTTCTGCTGCTCTTTCTGCTGCTTGTAGAGCTTCAACTTGAGCAGTATATAAATCACATGTTGCTCTAACAGAGGCTGGAGATAAAGAGCTAGAGCTTGAGGAGCCTGACTTCTCCCCCCTTTTTATCATCATCAAATGTAGGGAAGACAGTAGGCTTAGCAGGAGCACTTGTGGTGAAAAAGGAATAAGGAGATGGAGAAGGTGTAGAAGTAGAGGGTGGTATGGTTGTGGGTGAAGGAGAGGTAGTAGGGATAGGAGGCTGAGTGAAAGGTGGAGATGGGGCTTTTTGGTGATATGGGATAGGTGAGAAGGAAGGAATAAAGGTAGAGGTGAGAGGTCTAAGCCTAATGATAGCATCAGTAATATTGGTAAACTCTTTAAGAGTTTCTATGTGCTTTTGCCTAGAGTAATGACTTAATTTGGTGACCTCATCATCTATGGTTTTAAGTAGGGAAGGAACTCTGAGAATAGAGTCAGGAATGGGTACATAGATGTTAGGAGGGGAAGGTCTGAGAGTTTGAAGTTGGGTAAGAAGGTTTGAAATGGTTTGGTTGAGAGAAGTAAGTGTTTGGTTTGAAATAGCAGGAGGTAGGGTAGGAATAGAAGTAGAGGATTGGGATAACAGTTGATCCAATTTGGTAAGAATTGGAGAAAGATCAACTGGGCAGGGGTGGGTTGGGGTGTGGTTTGAGTTTGAGAGGCTTTAAGTTGCTCAACCTCTTGGGTTAGAGATGAAAGTTGAGCTTCTGTTTTTGTCTGGAAAGAAGTAAAAGAGGCATGAAGGCTATCCATCTTTTGAGAGATGGATAGGAGTTGTTGAAGGATTTAAGGAGAGGGTTCAGAAGAGGTAGAGGGAATGGGTTGTACTAGGAGTGATTGAGAAAGATTGCAAATTTCAGAAGTGGATTGAGGTCCCTCACCTAGACCTTGGTGTGTAGGCCTAAGATCACTGGGATCAGAAGTTGTACCTTGTACCAATGGCTGGTTTATGCCACTAGCATTGACAGGTAATGCACTAGCATGTGTTAGAAGTGAATTAAATGTGGGTGCAAGTATGTGAGTGTGAGTGAGGGTTGCACGCAGTGGGGTTTCCCTTATTACATCAGTAAGCTGTTGGGAGCTTACCAAAGGTAAAGGCAGACTCAATGTAGGTATAGACACAGTATGATCTTGGGAGAAGGTCTGTCTTTCAATGGTATCACCCTGTTGGGAGGGTGACCCAGATTGTAGGAGTCCCATATTTACAAATGTGACCTGTTGTGAGGGCACATCCACTGGCAATTGGGTAAAAGCAACTTCCATTTCCTTCCCTCAACATAAGAGGGACCTATTGGAGTTGAGGTCAGAGGTGTGGATAACACTACCTCAGAGACTTGTGTAAAAGGCACAAGCTCTTGTGACCTTGGTTCTATATGGGTGTAGTGGGAGTAAAACTAGTGACTGTTGGGAGTGCACTAGAGCTTGGCTGTTGTGAAGGGGTTACAACTGGAAGAGAGGATGGGTTCTCACTGGTGGGGTTTACCAAGTGAGTGTCCTCAAGGGTAGTAGAAATTATACCTGAGATGTGCTGAGTTTTGCTGATTTTAATAAGTTGAATGAGATTATCAGAGATGGTATCATCCTCAGCATCATCACTATCAGCTGTACCTCCACTTTGTTGATTCTGTGTTGTGCTAGAACTGGAACTGACAGAGAATTCAGTCAATGGCATCCCTATTTGAGAAGATGAGGTGGTGGAGTCTTGAACAGTTTCAACAGGAACATAACCACCATCACCACCATAGAAATCATCATCTCTTCCACCACTGTCAGCACCAACATCATCCACATCCTCTTGGGTTTCTTGATCCTCTGGAGTAGCAGGATCATCTTGATGGACACCCTCAGATCTAACAGATCCTTCACTAACAGGATTATCAGCAACTAACACTTCATTCAAAACAACATCCTCTATTGGATGTTTAGCAGCAATCACTTCCTCATCTATTGGTTCACCTATTACATTATCTTCTTCAACCACAAGTTCTGCTGGTTGTTCAGCTATTACTTCCTCATCCACAACCACATGCTCCTCCTCCTCCTCATTACCACTATCCTCTGCATCATTAATTAACTCCTGCATTTCTGGAGTGAGAGCAAGACCAGCATCATCCCTTATCAAATGAAACACCCTTTGACCCATCTGTGGGATTGGCATTGTGTTAAGTGTGACATTTAGATATGTGTATGCCTCCCATTGCGGAGCTTGAAGTGCAACCAAGCTAAGATATCTAATGTATTGTGGTCTTTTTAGCAGTGGCCAAGGTGATCTTATCAACTAACTCAGTAAAGATTACCTGAGCGAAGTCCACATTCCTTCCAGTTACCAAAGCATGAAGAACCATCAGTTCAGTCTGATTGAGTAGGTCATGGCTACCTAACTTGTGACCAAAGCATCGTTTTATGACACTTGCCAAATATTTCCAAGGGTGACCCAAAACTTACAGTTTGTATCTCCCGTGAGACACAAGTTCATTGTAGCCAATCAGTGGCAGAACCTCCAGGGTTTGATCAGTAGTGGCAAATGGTTGGTATGGGGCAAAATTGGGTATGGATATGGCTTTTCTAAGGGTTTCAACAGAAATGATGATGGGGGTTTGGTTATTTTGGATAGTGCAGGTAATGGTTTGGTTATTTGGATGGTATGTAGCAGTGTACCACATCTCCCCAATAATGCGATGGAAGATGAACAGACAAGGAAACATGGGATGTGCTCTTATGAAGTTAACCATGGGTTCAAAGCCCTGGTTTACCTTGGATTGTGGGATATCAGTGTTGATTAGGATGTTGTTTGGGGTAATAGTGAAGGGAGAGTTAAGAATAACATTCTCACATGGAATAGCATTTGGAACCTCAATAGGGTTGAACATCACCATTGTTGTAGAGCTTGTTTTCACAAAGACGAAGATACTTGAGAGCAGTGAAAGAGAAGGATTTCGTAAGATAGAAGTTTTGAGAATTTTGAAAGCATAAGAATTTAAAACCGCTCAAATCATCATTTATATCTTTTTGGAAAAACAAAACTGACAATGGTTAACTTTTTGAAAAAGTAACTGTCACGTCTGCGAAAAAGAAGCTTTTAACGGAGTGCAATATAATACACGGACAATAAACGGACAAAGATAAAGAATTAAATACAACCTAGGAACGAAATAAATACAAATGAGAAATTAATAAAATATTTGTGTGGACACGAGTTTGACTCTGTGGGCCATCAGCAGAAGAAATGAAATGTATCAGCTGAAGGAATTAAAGGTATCAGCTAATGGAGTTAAATGTATCAGCTGATCAGTTAAGGAAGAGCAACAAGCATTAGTTGATGAATTTATTTAGCTGAGCTTCTAGTCATCAGTTGAAGGTTGATCAGCTTAGGGATTGTATCAGTGGATGGGCATCAGCTGACAGAATTCCCTTAGCTGATTCAATATAAGTAAGAAAAAGAGAAGCTTAGATAAGTATGTCATGCAGCAAATACACAAAAAATGAAATTATTTTCTCACACAAGCTAACTACCTAGGAAAGGAATATTTTACAAATTTAACATGCCAAGTTTGGATATTAGGAAGTTGAACCGAAACTCATCCAAAGGTTTTGTAAAAAGATCAGCTAATTGAAAATCAGTGCTAATGTAGTGCATGGATACTTTCTTTTTCTGCACATTATCTCTTAAAAAGTGATGTCTGATTTCAATGTGCTTTGTTTTGGAATGTAAAACTGGATTGTTAGAGATGGAAATGGCACTAGTGTTTTCACAAAGAATTGGTGAGTTTTCAAACTGTATGTCATAATCAAGTAGTTGGTTTTGCAGCCATAAGAGTTGAGCACAACAGCTTCCAGCAGCAATGTATTCTGCCTCAGCTGTAGAAGTTGAAACTGAGTTCTGCTTCTTTCTTGACCAGCTAACTAACCTTCCACCTAATAACTGACAACCACCAGATATACTCTTTCTGTCCAACGTTCAACTTGCAAAATCAGAATCAGTGTATCAAACTAACTCAAAATCTGAATCCTTGGGGTACCAAAGACCTAAATTAGGAGTTCCTTTGAGATACCTGAAAATTCTTTTTACTGTAGCTAAGTGATATTCTTTGGGATCAGCTTAATATCTAGCACATAGACATGTTGAAAACATAATATCGGGTCTACTTGTAGTAAGGTACAAAAGTGACCCTATCATACCTCTATAAGCTGTAATGTTAACTGATTTACCATCAGTGTCCTTTCCAAGCTTTAAAGCAGTGGACATAGCTGTTTTCATTGAAGACCTAGAAAATAGTTTAGTTCACCCATCATACTCATCTGATAATTGTCAGACATGAGTTTAGAAAACTTTTTGCAAAGGTCAACATTTGTAAACCCAAATATTATGTCATCTACATATATCTGAACTAGGATAACATCACCCTTGAATTTCCTAATAAACAAAGTTCTATCTACGCTTTCTCTAGTAAATCCTTTAGTGGTTAGAAAAGAATAGAGGGTATCATACCAGGCTCTTGGTGCTTGCTTAAGACCATATAAAGCTTTGTTCAAGAAGTACACATGGTCAGGCTTACTTGCATCCTCAAAGCCAGGAGGTTGTTTGACATACACCTCTTCCTTCAATTCACCATTGAGGAAGGCACTCTTAACATCCATTTGAAACACCTTGAAGTCTTTGAAGGCACCATAAGCTAGAAACAATCTTATTGCTTCAAGTCTTGCAACAGGGGCAAAGGTTTCATCAAAATCAATTCCTTCTTCTTGACAGTATCCCTGAGCAACTAGCCTTGCTTTGTTTCTGATGATCAGCCCTTGTTCATCCATTTTATTTCTGAACACCCACTTGGTACCAATGATGGATTTATCCTTTGGTCTTGGTACCAAAGTCCAAAAATTGTTCCTGGTGAATTCAGCTAATTCTTCTTGCATAGCATTAACCCAGTGGGAATCTTGTAGAGCTTCATCAACCTTCTTTGGTTCAATCATAAAGACAAAACCTGTATATAAACAGAAATTGCATGCTTTTGATCTGGTTAGTACAGGGTCTGCTATGTTACCTATGACCTGATCATGAGGATGATCTCTGAGGTCTTTGTAGGCATTTTGGATTATGGGAGTGTTTGGATTACTTTGGATCTGGGGAGTTGAAATTCCTTGGTTTGGACCAGCTGATGATATTTCTGGTTGATCAGCTGACAGAATTTTATGGTTACAATATGAGGAAACTTCTACTGAAGAAGGAATGTTTGATATGGAATTAGAATCCAGTGATGTTGAGTCATGATTCACATCATTCAGTAAAAGTGTGAGGTGATTTAGGATAGGATGTGTAATGGTTTCTTGTAAGTTTGGAACAAGATCATCTAAATTTTCTACATCAGCTGATGGGATTGGATTAGCTGATGCTGGAATATTGTCTTCAGTATGCAACAAATCATTAAATTCCTCACTTGTAAATGGATTTGTAGAACAGGAAGCAACAAAGTCATTTTCATTAAAACTTACATTGATTGATTCTTCTATGACCTTCGTTCTGATGTTGTACATTCTGTAAGCTTTGGAGATCACAGAATATCCAACAAACACACCTTCATCAGCTTTGGGTGCAAACTTTTGCAATTGATCTTTTTGGTTCAGGATGAAACACTGACACCCAAAAATATGTAGAAAACTGATGTTGGGCTTCCTTCCCTTGAGCACTTCATAGGGAGCTTTGTTGTGCTTCTTGTTTACTAGGGATCTGTTCTGAGTAAAACAAGCACAGCTGACAGCTTCAGCCCAAAAGTTGAATCCTAACCCACTCTCATACAACATAGTTCTTGCAGCTTCAATCAAAGTTCTATTTCTTCTTTCAACTACACCATTATGTTGTGGAGTCCTTGGAGCAGAGAAATTTTGAGATATTCCTTTCTCATCACATAAATCTTCTAGAGTTTGATTTCTAAACTCAGTTCCATGATCACTTCTAAGCATCCTTACCAGATTGCCATTTAGCACTTCCATCTTTTTGATAAAGCTAATTATCTCTTCAGCAGCCTCACTCTTTGCTTTAAGGAAGATAATCCAGGTATATCTTGAGAATTCATCAACCAAAACTAGTGCGTACTTACTTCCACCAATACTTGTAGTTGCAACAGGACCAAAATAAATCCATGTGCTGCATGTAGAATCGTTCAGTAATGGAGAAGGCTTGCTTAAATGGAAAATATGTCTTGTGTTGCTTTCCCTTCTCACAAGCAGAGTAAGGTTTAGGCTTAACATAAGTTAGTGAAGGTAGTCCTGACACTAGATCACCCTTGCTCAGCTTGTTGATATTTTTGAAGTTTAAATGAGAAAGCCTTTTATGCCATAACCAGTTTGTGTCAGTTACAGATTTTGTATACAAACAGGTTAACTTAGATAGATCACCAGAGGACATATCAAGAGTATATACATCCTTGGTTATCTTTGCATAAATAATTGTTTCACCTTCTTGATTTAAAATGGAACCACCTATCTTAGTAAAGAGGACCTTGTGATCACCATCACATAACTGACTTATACTGATGAGATTGTACTTGATCCCTTTAACATATGATACCCTGGACAGGGTTAAGTTCCCATTATGAAGTTCACCATAGCCTTTTGTTTGCCCACAGTTGTTATCACCGAAGGTCACTCTTGGACCCTTTTCCTTCTTGTAGTTACTAAGCAAAGCTTTACAACCAGTCATAGTTCTTGAACATCCACTGTCAAGATACCATGTGTTCAGACCCTGCATAGATAAAATTGAAAGAAGGTTAGTAACATTTGGGCATCCACAGTTAAGTGGACCCCTGTGGATTGCACCTTGCCATCCACTTCATATTAGGTTGTTTATGTATGAAAGAAACAACTGTGTTATCAAAATCAGTCCACTGTCTTGAGTTACTTTCAAGAGAACAATTACTTGCCTTATGTTCTTTGCTCCCACATTTGTAACATTTTTTATTTTTGTAGCCTTTAACATGTTTTGGTAATTGCCCATGAGATGTCTTAACTATCTTCTGATGACTATGGGTCATCAGCTAACAGATTTCACCATTCAGCTGTTGCAACTGATTATGTAAACTAATAAGGTCTTTGTTTACAGTCACCTTAGGTTGACCTTTAGTTAAACTGATTTTCTGATCAGCCTTAGGTGTGGTAGACTTAGACTTTATGAGAGCATTAAGTCCTTTTCTCTTGGTTTCCTTTATTGAAAGAGTTTGAAATGATACTTCATCAGCTAAACAATTTACAGAGGATTTTTGATCAGCTGACAGGCTATCAGTTGAGCAACTATCATCTGTTCTTTGATCAGATGATTGAGGATCATCAGCTAATGATATGTCCGTCAGCTGAGTACTTATATTTGATGTATCAGCTTTCAAGGTTTGACAACATAATGTCTCTTTGGTATCAACAAATGATTCCATTCCTTTACTGACTTCCTTTAACATTAAATTTTCAGTATTTTTGCTTTCTGACAATACAATAGAATTTGAACCAACTTTTGAAGTGGTTAAGTCTTTCAGCTGAGTACATTTACTTTTGACAAATCTGTTAGTGATAATATTTTTTCCTTTTACAATTTTTTGAAAAGTAAGAGGTAAAATATCAGCCTTTTCTAAGATATTTATGTCCTTGCTAAAATCAACACAATTAGCAGCTTGGGAATAATTTCCACCAATAATAGCTTGAACTTGTTTTGGAATCTGCTCATTGACACACTGAGTGGCCTTCTCAGCAGACACACACCAAGATTTAACTACTTTTTGAAGGTCATTAAACTTTATTGTAGCTTCATTGGTCTCTTTTACCAAGATCTGATTAAGTATCTGTTGATTAGCTAAATCATCTTCCAGTTTTGTCATTTGTTTCAGTTTCTCATCTTTAAGACTTAACTTCTTTTTTAGTGATTCTATTTCTAATTTTAGCTTCTTTTCTCTTTGAATATTTGACTGAAACTCAACACACAGATAATCAAACATAATGTTCTTTTCATTATCTTCATAATTAATAAATTTTCCAACCTGATACATAGAAGAAGGATCCTAGTCAGGAGAAGTACAAGCTTTAGCAGCTTTCCTCATGTCCTCATCAAAAGAACTTGTACTTTCTGTGTTGGCCATCAAGCTGAGCTAAGCAGTAAGGACCTCATCTTCATCACTTGAGAGATCTTCCTCAGCCCAATATTCTTCTTCAGCTACCAACACCCTGTTCTGAGCTTTCTTATTTTTCTTGTCAAGTACAGCAGCAAGAAGCTTTTTATACTTAGCTTCATAATCAATCTTGTTGTCTGAGCTTGAGGAACCCTTGAAGCCAGTGTTTCCTCTAGACTTGCACTCACTGGCATAGTGACCAGTCTTGCCACAAGAGAAACAGCCTTCAGAAGCCTTTGATTGAAACTTGGCTTTTTCTCCTTTAAAGGGTTTCTTCTCAAACCTCTTGACACCCTTTCTTTTCAAGAAAGGGTTGAACCTTTTAACCAACATGGCAGCCTGCTCAATAGCAGCTTCAATGTTGTCCATGTCCTCCAGATCTTCATCCCCATCAGCCACTTGCTCTTCATCAGAAGATTCCTCCTCTTCCTCTTCACTAGACTCATTCACCACTGCAGCAAAAATTCTAGATCTTGTATCCTTAGACACAAGGGCATTTGATGGAGCTTTTGCACCCTCTTTCATATCCTTGGTAGAGAGTTTCCTTTGCTTCACTGATTGTTCATGGTTCATAAGGTTTCCATATAAACCAACCAGTGTCAGACCCTTTATCTTCTCACCATGTTTAAACACAGTGATAAATTGATCCCAAGATTATGGGAGAGAGTCTAGAAACTTGTTTACAAGTTCCTTGTTGCTCTTGGGAACATATGCCCTTCTTAAGTCATTAATAAGACAGTTGAACCTGGTGTAGGTTTGAGTAAGACTTTCACCTTTATGAGCAAAGAAGAACTCATATTCTCTAACCAGAAGTAGTTTCTTGTTCTCCTGCACTTCTTCAGTGCCTTCATATGCAACAGTCAAATTGTCTAGCATCTCCTTTGCAAGTTTGCAGTTGAGAACTTGATGATAGACATCATTTTGGAGTGTTGAGACTAAGGCTATCCTGGCTTTGACATCAAGATTAACCAGCCTTTTATCTTCATCAGACCATTGATGAATAGCTTTGACAACATATCTATGTACTGTAGGAGTTGTATCAGTGGCAGCAGTGACTTCCACAGTAGAGGAAGGAACATATGGACCTTCAGTAACAGTCTTGAGCATCACATCATCAAGGCTGGACATGTAGAGAAGAACTCTACTCTTCCAGAGGGAAAAGTTTTCCCCATCAAACATTGGACATCTTGTGAGTGAGCCATTGTTGGAAGAACTGTTAGAAGCAGCAGCAGGAGTAGCCATTTTGTAGTGTTGGGTAGAAGCAATTGAAGAGTAAGCAAAACAGATCTTAGATATGAATTATCTAGCCTGCTCTGATACCAGTTGTTGGTCCCGAATGGATACTACAACAACAAATGTTTGTAAAAGGGGGGGTTGAATACAAACTTTAGCAAATTAAAATTTAAGAGACACACGGTTTACTTTTATATAATTCTTATTGATGTAAATCAAGAATTACATGAACTACATGCGGAAAATCAAGAATTGATGATTTGTTTGATCAACTGCAAGGGGTTTCTTACTTTTCAAAATCTCATTTTCACTTTTCGGTTCTCCTAAAATCTCATTTTCAGTTTTCGGTTCTTTCGGTTACGGTTCCACCGGTTATCGGGTAATTCGGTCTTAGAACCAGAACCGGTTGGTTTGTGATTTTGTATTTGTCATATGGTGGGCTATGAACTATTATTTTTACTGATATGGTTGGTTATTGAAATATTAACGTTAGTGTTGGTCCTGAATGGATACTATAACAACAAATGTTTGTAGAAAGGGGGGGTGGGTTGAATACAAACTTTAGCAAATTAAAATCTAAGAGACACACGGTTTACTTTTATATAATTCTTATTGATGTAAATCAAGAATTACATGAACTAAATTCGTCTAACACATAGACTATGCTAATCTCAAACAACTTATGTCTAAGATGTTCAACACATGAACAAGTTTGTTACACTGAAAGTAAAATGCTAACTCTTCTAATTCTCAACAGATGAGATTTTAGTGTTCAACTATCTATTCGCATACTTAGTATGTTTCCATGCATGTGTATATGTAAGCAATATGTTGTCCGGGTTGATGAAGTGGAGAAGTAGACAAAGGTACTTGATTTAATAATATTATAATAGATAAAGTTAGTGAGTGAAAAGTAAGTTCACTTTATACACAAGGTGTTAAAAGTGAATGTACTGTCTGGTAAAGTATAAACCCATTATCTATTATTATATTATTAAAGTACTATCTTTATGTCTTGGGAGAGTAAACTTCTCTTTCAATGCTTGTACTTTTATCAACGCCATGCTTTTTGAAGACTTGCCTCAACCAAGTATAGAGTTGCCAGCCATACTTAGTTGTTGAAGCATATCTTCGAGATCTTCTCTTCTAAAGTATCTTTCTCCTTTTCCAGAGGATAAAGATCTATTCTTTTTGTCTCTTTGCAGATACAAAAAGTGCTAAGTACTTTTACAAAGAAAGACCTAAGGCATAATATGAACAACACATGTTCTGCCTTTGACTAAAGAAAATATTACAATGAAAAACTATTAACTGAGATTTTGTGTAATGACTCCGCTAACAGACACTGAACTGCAAACATAAATTTGCTCAGCTAAGGATAAATGTGAAAGAGTCAGCTACTCAGATTTGCTCAGCTGATCGAATTTTTCAGCTGCTAATAAAAATCAAAGTACAACAAATAAACTGATTAAACTAAACTATCAGATGATCCCAAGAGCTCAGCTAATCGTTTAAGTATAATCAGCTGAAAAAAGAAGGATTGGAAAAGTAATAAATACCTTATCTGACAGATGGAAGACATTAGCTGATCAATGTGATTGTGTCAGCTGATCCGTGACTGCTCAGCTGATCTTAAAATATTCCTTAGCTGATGGTTCTGGACCATCAGCTGATGCATTGTAGATGTTCAGCTGATGCTTTTTGACTGATCTTTTCCTCTTAACTGATCTTCCTGAAACTGGTCCTTTGGCTGATACTCAGTGTTCAGCTGACACTTTTGTTCTTCAGCTGACATTTCTTACTTAAAAATTTCTTTAAGTCTAACATGAAAAACAACACATGTTTTTCATTAATCCAAGTACAAAACTGAATATGTGGTTTTGTTAGCATCAAATCCTATTTTAATTAATAGACAGGTTTGATTTAGGTTTGATATTGCTATCTCCCCAACAGTTAGTGATATGGTTAATGATTATTGTTTGTAAGAACGAAGTCAACGAACGATTATTTTTTGGTCATATGCTAGTGTCAAAGATGCATGTATGTCTGCTTACGATTTCAAGTTTTTTTTACTGTTAGCTTTAAACCGTTTAGCTTTTGTTGGGAAATTGGCTAAGTCATTGAAACTGTTATACATGCAAAGATCAAAACTGTTAATGGATTTTGTGAAAACAGTTCAAAACTGTTAGAAGAATTCTGATAAAACAGTCGAAGACTGTTAGCTGTAATACGAAGACAGTTGTAACTAATAGTTGTTGTAAGCTTTACAACTGTTAGACCAAGAGATCAGAACTGTTAGTACAAAGCAACTGATGTTCTTCGGGTTCATGATCAACGGCTTCAACAGTCCAAAACAAGTGCAACACCCCTCTCTCAAACCGTTCCAATCAAAAAGGGGGAGAAAACTTTGAAGCAAGTGGAGGTTGAACCAACAGTTGCTGAAGTCTCAAACACAGTTGCAGCTCCAGATCAACAAACAGCTGCCAGTGCTCAAACAGTAGAAGAAGAAGAAGAAGAAAAGTTGTCAACTGTTGACAGGGTGCTAATCAACAAGATGGTTATGACTTGAGACCTTCCAAGTACTGAAATTTTCAAATCATGGTCAAAGGTCAAACAAAATCACTTGATTGAAATAAGTGCTCAAACACTCAACATAAGCACATCAAGAATGGCACAAAAAGTGGATGATGGGTGGCTGGATGGAAAAGTAGCAAAGTTAAAGCCACTGGTACCTAAGAAAGGGTTTAAAGGCATTGCAATTATAGAGGGAAAGAAAGATAATAAGATGCCCCTTGTTCTAGGTAAGGGAAAAGAAGTTGTTTTTGATACTCCAAAGTTAAAACTTACAAAAGAACAACAAGAAGAGCATGATCATGAGATAGCTCTAAGGCTGGAAGCTGAGCTCAAAGAACGAGAGTTGAAAGACTTTGAATTAGCTCAACAGCTGGCTGATGAAATCACTGCTAAGATTGATGAGGAAGAAAAAGAAAAGAAAACTGGCAAGGGAGTAAAAAGAAAAAGAGTTGTAAGGAAGAAACCAGTTCCACCTCCTAAGCCAGCAGCTGAAAAGAAGAAGCAGACAGCTCAACCTCAACAGCATCAACAATTCCAAACAGTCCAAAAGTCTGAAGAGAAAGTTAAAGCTGAAATGGTTCAAACCATCCTTCATGATAGACTTAGAACAGAAGTTGAAGAAAGAATAGATAAACTTGTGGCAGAACAACTAGGTCAAAAATCCCACATCACTGAGTGGAGATTTGAATTTTTGAGGATTGAAACTGGAAAGAAAGGAGTGATAATTGTAAGAGAAGTAGAGCCGATTGAAAGCTATGCCAGTTTCTTACAGTTGATGGATAGTGTGACTAGGAGAGATATTCAAGAAATGTATGAATATGGAGTAAGTCACTACAGGGAAGCTGCTGAAATTGAAATCAAAGTATTGATGAGACACTTAACAAGCATATGTGATGCACTGAAGGTAATGCCCATGGTGATAAGTGATGATGTCTTTCCAATAAGATCTATGAAAGTATATGACAAATCAAGAGTTTATCATATGGTAATGGGAAAGGGACAGACTCAGTGGTTTGATTTTGACTTTGTTGAACATGGTAAAATAAAGCTGATGTATATGTTGAAAACAAAGTTCTTTGGCCCTGCTAAAATGAAGGAAGATTTGATAAAGAGGGTGAAGGAAAGGTTGGAGTTCATAGAATCAAGTAAAAAGTAATTCTTCTTTTAATATTTTGATTGTAACAATTTGACTTTGCATAATTAATGTTAATATTTTCTTTGCTTATGTTAATTTTTCTGTGGTTGAACTCTTAAAACAAACAACTTAAGTGTATTGTTCAATACTTTAAGTTAGGGGGAGATTGTTGGGAAATTGGCTAAGTCATTGAAACTGTTATACATGCAAAGATCAAAACTGTTAATGGATTTTGTGAAAACAGTTCAAAACTGTTAGAAGAATTCTGATAAAACAGTCGAAGACTGTTAGCTGTAATACGAAGACAGTTGTAACTAATAGTTGCTGTAAGCTTTACAACTGTTAGACCAAGAGATCAGAACTGTTAGTACAAAGTTTACGACTGTTAGAAGACCTTGAAGAGAAGACTGTTAGAAGAAGATCAAAACTGTTTCATTCAACAAACAGTTTCGGTTGAGCTATTTATGGAAAATGCTATCTTCGTGGATTTGAAGTATATCTTTATCAAAGTTCGAAGATTATCAAGATTATCTCAGAAGATAGAAGATTACCTAACTGTCAACTTATCAAGGAGGATCAAGAGTCTATAAATACTCTATTAGAATATAGATCTCTTAATAGTATTGTTTTGCATTCATTCGTATTGTTATTTTACTTTCAGAAAATGTTTTAGCCTCTAAGTTTCTTTTGAAACCTAAGAACAAATTGTGTTCTTCGTCTAACATAAAAAGTTAGATTGGAGGTGTAGGTGAATATTGTAATCATCGATTGGTTATCAATAAACATCTTTGTGGCAGTATTACTTTGTGTTTATTGATTGAATTGTTCTTGTGTTCAAAACCTTTATAATCAATTAAGTGTAACTCCGCAACTTCTTAATTGATTGTGATCAAAACTATAGATTGTCTTTTTAACAACTCTGATTTTATTTCAAAAGATAATTCTTGTTATTTGATATTAAGCAATATCCGATCCTGACAAGTGGTATCAGATCCTTATCATTAAGGTTCATTTGATCACTAGTTGAAGGTTTTTGCACCAATCTGCTGTGGTTCATTATTTAAAGTATTTCTAAAGTTTAATTGTGTTTTTCAAACACCTTACTACAATGGAGTCTGTTGGATCTTCTGACAACACTGGATCTGGGTCAAACATTCGTGTTTCCATGCTCAAACCAACTGATTTTGAGATGTGGAAACTGAGAATCAAGTAGCATGTCCAATTAACGGACTATGCTGTTTGGGAAATCATTGAGAGTGTCCCTACTGCTCCTGTTGATCTAGATGAAACAGGAAAACCTAAGAAGAAACCACCACTAAAAACTGATGCCGAAAAGAAAGAAAGAATGATTGAGATGAAAGCACTCAGCATCCTTCAGATTGCTATCCCCAATGAGTATCAGCATCAATTCAAGAAGTTTGATGATGCTCATGAACTGTGGAATGCACTGGAAAAGAGGTTTGCTGGGAATGCTAGTTCCAAAAGGAATCAAAGGGATCTACTGTAACAAGCTTATGAGAACTTTACTAGTGGAAAGAATGAGAGTATTACTTAGATATTTGATAGGTTCTATTAGCTGGTGAGTCAATTGGAGAGTGCTAAGGTTAGATTAGAACAAGATGAGATCAATAGAAAGTTTCTTAGATCCTTGGGTGAGGAGTGGACAGTCTATGCTGCACAATGGAGAACCAAAGATTCTCTAGAGGATATAGAGTTAGATGATCTTTACAACAGTTTGATTGTGTTTGAGGGAGAGATAAAGGGAAAAAGAAAGTCTGTTACCCCTAGCCACAATGCTGCTCTTCTTTCATCCTCAGGTATGAACTCAAACCATTCTTTAACTAACTCTGTTGATGGTTGTGCAGGTACTAGTTCTGCTGTTGGACTAGATGTAAACACTCCTGATGCTATACTTGAAGCCTTTCTTACTAGCCATGCCCATTCAACCCTCACGAATGAGGATCTTGAACAAGTGCATCCTGATGATCTTGAGGAGATGGATCTCAAGTGGCAGATGGCCATGTTAACTGTCAGAGCCAAAAGGTTTATCAAAAGAACTGGAAGGCAGAACATGAACTTCAGAGCTGATGGCAAAGCTGGTTTTGACAAGTCAAAAGTTAGATGTTTTAAATGTCAACAGCTTGGTCACTTTGCCAGAGAGTGCAGATCTGGTGGACAAGGCCAGAATCAAGGACAAAGGCCAACTCAAACCTCCTCAGCATTGGTATCACAAGAAGGCCATGGGTTTGATTGGAGTGATCAAGCAGAGGAAGCCACAAACAACAAGGCATTGATGGCATTAACTGATTCCTCCATCAATCTGGATTCACCAGAATCAGAAGACATTTAGGTATCTTCTAAACTCTGTCCAGGTGAATGTAGAGCCATTGTTAAAAGGTTTAGAGAGCACAACAAAAAGGTATGTGCAGCTCTAAGTAAAATGGAGGAGAGAAGGTATGAAACTAGTGCTGTTATTGAAAGCATTGAAAAGAAAATCAAAGATTATCAAGCTAATGAACTGCAAATGGATTATGATAGAAAGTATCATAAGTGGGAGAAGGAGCAGCTTCAAGAAGAGATTGATAGTCTAAAGATAAAGCTAAGTGACAAGGAAAGTAAGGTTGATGAGTTAACCAAGAAGTTGGAGGGTGTTGATATTGATTTGAGCATGTTCAAGGCAACAAATCTTAAGCTTGAAACCTTGTTACAATCTCAAATCAGAGATAAGGTGAAAACTGGTTTAGGATATAAACAGACCCCACCTCCATACAATCACAATTACATAACTCCCATGTCTGATGTAGCTGATAGGTATGTCAATGAACCATTAGAAGCAGAGTTGAAGTCAGCTGATCCAAAACTTGAAAGTGATGAAGAAGGAGTTGTGTATGAAGTGAGTGATGACAAGAATGAAGGTGTGAAGAAGGAAAAGGTCATTCCATTTGAAAATCACATCTGTTGTGAACCCATAGCCACAAAATCCTCTTTACAACCTGTGGTGTTTGTAAAAGCATCCACTGAACCCTTCACCAATGAGCCAAAACTGTCCAAAGCTGTTCATTCTATAAGCAGTTCCACAACTATTACAAACAGTCCCCACCTTTACACTAACAGTCCCAAAAGGAACCCAAATAGTTCTAACCCAAACAGCTCAACTGTTAGTGTTAAGTCAAAAGGAAAAGTGAAGGTTGATGAAGTTGTGATTAAGAAGCCAAAGAAGGAAGCTTCAAAAGCAAAGTCTCAACCCAAATATGTGAAAAGGCATACTGAAGTGTCTGTCTGCACATGCAAACAGCATGGTGTACAGAAGTTTCCTCAGTCAGCACCAGTGAGAGGAAACCAAAGAAATAGGAACCAGTTCTGGTCACAAAGAACTGGTTTGCCTATTGTCAAAACTAAAAGGTGCTATATATGTGGGAGAACCAATCACTTGGCTAAAAATTGTTATTATAACCCACAGATCTATAGCACCCAGAAACCAAGTTCCAGAAAACAGACTAACAGTTCTAAGACTGCTAAGCCAAAACAGGTTAACAGTTCTACAACTGTTACATCCAAACTGGCTAACAGTTCTACATCTGTTAAGCCAAAATCAAAAACTGTTGGTCTGACTTGGGTGAAATTGCAAAAACAAACAGCTTCTAAAGAGGGTAAAACTGTGAATCAATCTGAAAACCAATCTGAGTTAAAACATGCTTCAACTGTTTTACCAAATCCAAAAACTGTTTGTTCAAAAGACTCAACTGTTAATCACAACAGTTGGAAATCACATGTTATCACAAAATACTCTTCACACAAAATAGAGAAGTCTAATTTGGATGACATCAAGAAAACTCAATCTGTGTTTAAGTATTATGACTTGAATGGTGTACCCAAGACCTGCATGGCCTGGGTACTTCCTGCTACTAATTCATTTTTATTTGTGCAGAGTATTCATATGGCCGATCATGGATCAATTTGTCATGTGGATAGTTGATGCTCAAGGCACATGACTGGAAATCCACACTGTTTGAAGGATTTCAGAAGAATCAATGGAGGATATGTAGCATTTGGAGGAAATGCTAAGGGAGGAAGAATCACAGGTAAAGGAGCTGTGGAGGCAGGTACACTTACATTTAATGATGTTTTCTTTGTTGAACAACTTAAATACAACCTGCTAAGTGTATCTCAAATCTGTGACAATGGAAACAAAGTCATATTTACAGACACTGAATGTATTATCCTGTCCAAAGATTTTGAACTGAATGAGAAGGATGTTCTTTTAAGAACACCTAGAAAGGATAATGTATATTGTCTGGATACACAAAAGATTGCTAAGCAGAATGTATTAAGTTGTCTACTCTCAAAGGCATCTCATGATGAGTCTGCCATTTGGCATAGAAGGATGTGTCACATGAACTTTAAAACCATGAATGTGTTAGTTAAAAACAATCTGGTAAGAGGTTTGCCACAAAAGGAATTCTCATGTGATGATCATTGTGTAGCCTGTCTCAAAGGCAAGCAACACAAAACTTCTTATAAGCCCAAAGAAGTTTCTTCCATTACTGTACCTTTACAACTGTTGCATATGGATCTTTTTGGTCCAACATCTGTGGTCAGTATAGGTAAGAAAGCCTACTGTTTAGTCATAGTTGATGATTTCACCAGATTTACATGGGTTCAATTTCTTAGAACTAAAGATGAAACTGCTGAGTTAGTTAAGTCTCTTATTCTTAGAATTGAAAATCAATCTGATTTAAAGGTGAAAGTCATTAGATCTGATAATGGTTCTGAGTTTAAGAACTATGAGTTAAACAACTTTTGTGAGGAAAAAGGAATTGAAAGACAGTTTAGTGCACCTAGGACTCCTCAACAGAATGGAGTGGTTGAGAGAAGGAATAGGACTTTGATAGAGGCTGCTAGATCCATGTTAGCTTATTCTAGGCTCCCAATGACTTTCTGGGCAGAAGCAGTGAACACTGCCTGCTATGTTCAGAATAGAGTACAAGTTGTCAAGTCTAAAGGGAAAACTCCTTATGAGTTATTCCTTAAACGAAAACCTTTGATCAACTTCTTCAAACCATTTGGTTGTCCATGCACTATCCTGAATACCAAATCACAATTAGGCAAGTTTGAGAATAAAGCAGAAGAAGGATTCTTTGTAGGATATTCCACTCAGAGTAAAGCATACAGAGTTTTTAACAATGTCACTAGGATCATAGAAGAGAGTATGAATGTCTCCTTCAATGAGAATAGGATCAATATTACAGGTAATGGTCCTGATTGGTTATTTCATATTGATACATTGTCTAAATCTCTTTCTTTTGAGTATTCTAAAGAAACAGTTGCAGGTTCTCCTACAGCCGTTAGTGAAAATCAACAAACTGTCTCAAATAGTTTTGAAACTGTTAGCTTAATTCCAACAACTGTTGGTGGAAACAAAGTTACTGAATACTTTGTAGTGATTCCCTTGTTACAACATGACTCTTCCGATGCTGTTTATCCAATAAATGATGCTGAACTTTCAAAGGACATGGAATCTCATGATCCTCAACAAAACACTGATTCTGAACATCAAACAGTTGCAAATCAGGGATGCAAATCTTCTGGGAATGATAGTGAATCTGAGATTGATTTGTCAAATTTAGGGGATGTACTGACTGAAGAAAACATCCCTACATCAAGAATTCACAAGAATCATCCAATAGAACAGATCATTGGTGATCCAACCACTCCTGTTAGAACAAGAGCTATGCTGCAGAATGAAAATAGTGTTGTGGATCTTGAACAATTTGATGTAAATGCCTGCTTTCTATCTAAGATAGAACCAAAGAAAGCAGTAGAGGCATTAAAAGACCCTTCATGGGTGGAAGCAATGCAAGAAGAGCTCTTACAGTTTCAAATTTAGCAAGTTTGGAAGTTAGTTGAACTTCCAAGAGGCAAAAGAGCTATTGGCACCAAGTGGGTGTTCAGAAATAAGAAGGATGAGCGAGGGATTGTAATTAAGAACAAGGCTAGACTTGTTGCACAGGGTTATACACAAGAGGAAGGAATAGACTATGATGATGTCTTTGCACCTGTTGCAAGGATAGAAGCAATCAGACTGTTCCTTGCCTTTGCAAGCTATAAAGGATTTAAGGTGTATCAAATGGATGTCAAGTCAGCTTTTCTCTATGGAACTATTGATGAGGAGGTATATGTGTGTCAACCACCTGGTTTTGAAGACTCAACGTATCCTAATAGGGTATATAGGTTGGATAAAGCTTTGTATGGCTTACATCAGGCTCCTAGAGTTTGGTATGAGACATTATCATCTTATCTGCTTGAGAATGGTTTTAAGAGAGGCACCATTGACAAGACATTGTTTACAAAGATTGTTAAAACAGAGATTTTGCTTGTTCAAATCTATGTTGATGATATAATCTTTGGATCCACGGATGACAGCCTGTGCAAGGAGTTTGAAGTCATCATGCGTAAGAGATTTCAGATGAGTTCCATGGGAGAACTCGCATTTTTCTTGGGATTACAAGTGAAGCAGAAGCCAACTGGCATATTTCTCAGTCAATCAAAGTATGTCAAAGACATTTTGGATAAGTTTGGCTATCAAGATGTGAAGCTGGCAAGTACTCCAATGGAAACACACAAATAGTTGGGAGCAGATCCTGAGGGGGAGGAAGTAGACATACATTTGTACAGGTCTATGATCGGTTCTTTAATGTACTTAACTGCTTCTAGACCAGATATTATGTTTGTTGTGTGTGTTTGTGCTAGGTTTCAATGCAGTCCAAAGATGTCACACCTGTTTGCTGTAAAGAGAATCTTTAGATATCTCAAAGGCCAACCAAAACTGGGTCTTTGGTATCCTAAGGATTCACCTTTTGATTTGGTGGCATACCCTGATAGTGACTATGGTGGAGCTAATGTGGACAGAAAATCAACCTCTGGAGGATGTCAATTCTTTGGCTCAAGATTGGTCTCATGGCAATGCAAGAAACAAACAACAGTTTCAACTTCAACAGCTGAGGCTAAATATATTGCTGCATCAAGCTGCTGTTCTCAAGTGTTGTGGATCCAGAATCAACTTCTGGATTATGGTTTGTCTTTCTTGAATACACCAATTTATGTTGATAACACAAGTGCTATTAGCATTGTCAATAATCCAGTGAAGCATTCTAAAACAAAACACATTGAAATTAGGTTTCACTTCATTAGAGATTGCAATGAGAAAGATTAATTCAAGTTATGAAAGTCCATACTGATGATCAGTTAGCTGATCTGTTCACTAAAGCATTTGATGTGAGCAGGTTCAACTTTTTGATTTCAAACATTGGAATGATTAACCTGGACTAACAGTTGTTTGTTCCTCTATGTTTTCTCACTAACAGTTTGCAAATGTTAGTGTTGATATCTAACAACTGTTGGTTTAAGTGTTCAGAGAAGAGAAGAACTATGTGTCCCACCAACAGTTTTGGAGGTATCTGGCTGCATGTCCCACAAACAGTGTTCCCATCTTTATTGTCTTTGCTGTGTGGTCAAGGTTTATTACTTTATTAAGAACAGTTCTCAACTGGTCAAGGTTTGTTACTTTATTAAGAACAGTTCTCAACTGGTCAAGGTTTGTCACTTTATTGTGTAGTGTGTTGAATGGACATGACAGGTCAGTGCATGCTTATCTATTGGAGATTTCTCAACCACAACTTTGTCTATAAATTAGCATGCTTTTGAATTCCAAAGAGCATAATTTTGTCTACAAATGGCTACTAACCATTTCATCTTGAATTTCAAAGAGATCAATGCTAAGCAGAGTTATGTGACCATTCCAGCTCCCTTTGTTAGGATGCATGAGATTTGGAAGTTCTCCTCATGTATTCTTGAAATGAATGGAGTTCGTGAGATTTTCACTTTAACCCAGCATCCAGACCCACGTAGGCCTTACAAAATGACTGATTATGTTCGAATAAGAGGTGAATTTGCACATTTTATTCAAAGCAACAATTTACCTACCAATTGCTGCTTGTTGTTTGAATTGAATCTGGAAGTCACTGAAGGCTCGGTTGTGTGGTTCAATGTCCAAAGGAATGATGCTGATAATGAAGTCATTGTACTTGATGATGATGAAGTTATTGTAATTGATGACTAGTCATGGTCAAATGAATGTACTTTGTAGTACCTCTGTGTTAAACATGAATAAAATGCATAATTTGATGATGTTTTGTCAGCTAATGGTTTTATCAATGATGTCACAGGTGCTGGTGTTAGCTGATGTTCGCTAATGATTGTTGTCAGCTTATGATCTTTGAAAGTGCTAATGTTTTTGCCAGCTGATGCTTGTTGACTGACAGTTGCACGTGTTCAACTAACTGTTTTTCAAAAAAATGCAACTAACAGTTTTCAACTGTTAGTGAATGGAGTGCACAGCTGTTAGGCAAACTGCATGTTCATCTAAGGGGGATAAATTCTTTTAAGTAACAGTTGTACTTTCCTACGATAACAGTTCTCAACTGTTAGTTCATTTTTATCTATCAACTGTTAGCTTACTTAAGGGTGTTTTAGTCTTTGCAAAATCTGAGGATGTTTGAATTGCATTTAATATTCGAAACATATATAAGGCATTCCCTCCTCACAAATTCATTCACGCCTACTGAACTTTGATCATACACAAACCCTAGAATTTTGCTTTCGACTCACAATGGCTCCCCTTCCCTTCGTGAAAGAACACAACATGCTAGCATATCTTGCCAAACCTGATAACCTGAACGCATTTCATGACATGATCGATTACCTTTCAATGTCCAATCTCAACACTGCTCTCACTATAAACCCAACCATCTACACTTCCCATCTGGATCAATTCTGGAAAAATGAAACGATCAGAGAGGAAGTTGGAGTACAATGGATTGATACAACATTTGATGGTATGGATGTGTCCATCTCTGAAGATATCATCCGCCAACATCTACATCTGAATGGTCGACATGGTGAGTACTCCGACTCTGTGTCTTTAGAATTTTTGCATGCCGAGTTAGTTAAGCTTGGTTATGAGGGCCCTGGGGGTAAGGGTACCTTTTATAAAGGACAGTTCTGCGCACACTGGAAGTATTTAATACATACTCTCCAGCAGTGAATTAGTCCTAAAAGAACAGGGTCGAATGAATTTAGAAGCAACATTGCTTTGGCCTTGATCTGCTTGGCAAACAATCATTGCTCCAACTTTTCCAAAATGATATTTAACGGGATGGTAAAGCATCTAGGGACCAAATATGGTCTATTTTTGATATACCCCAGGTTTGTGCAAGTTTTTCTAAACTTTTTGTTGCCAAACTTTCAAACACACAAGAGGGTGATCATTCCCTCTGCTCATGTGGCCTCCACATTGAGCAAGTTGCAAATAGATGGCAAGAATTTCTCTGGTGCCATAACTCCACCACTCTCTGCAATGGTGGAGTTCATTTCAAGAAACAGGGCTGCTAGAGTTGAGCATGAAGCCCACAGCATTGCTACACCACCAACTCTAGAACCCACAGCTCATGATACTCATATAATCCCTTCTTCTACCTTTGATAGAGCTACAACACAAGCCCCTCCGCTGAAAACATTCCAAAAGAGAAGCAGAACTGTTAGTGCTCCTTCCACCACAGTTCCAGAATCCCAAACTGTTAGCCCTGCACAGGTGCATTCACCTGTGCATAATATCGAAAGGGAACCATTCGTGCTGTCTCCCAGGCACAATGAGGAGGTGATCACTCCATTAGAGGGTGATCATGTGGTTTATGAGGCTGATACTACTGTTTCATCTGCAAGGGATGAACAGGATAGTGTTAACATTGCTAAGACCTCAGCCACGGCAACAGAGGCTGGTAAAACAGCTTCTGGAAATCCCCAGTACCAAGAAAAAAGGGGTACTGGTGTGGAAACTTCTAGGAGTAACCCAACAGTTGTATCTGTCGATGATATGTTCACCATGGCAACATTGGATAAACTTGAGGCAAGTCTGAAACAAAAGGCATTGACGAACTCAGAGCTTGTACCATTCGTTGCTGCTTTCCTCTATCTCAAAAAGAGGAATTTCCAATATGACAGGCTTCTGGAAAAACACAATGAAGTGATCATCAGGCAGGATAAACAGATAAATTTTTTGTCTGAGACACTAAAGAAGGCAACTGATGTTCTTCGGGTTCATGATCAACGGCTCCAACAGTCCAAAACAAGTGCAACACCCCTCTCTCAAACCGTTCCAATCAAAAAGGGGGAGAAAACTTTGAAGCAAGTGGAGGTTGAACCAACAGTTGCTGAAGTCTCAAACACAGTTGCAGCTCCAGATCAACAAACAGCTGCCAGTGCTCAAACAGTAGAAGAAGAAGAAGAAGAAAAGTTGTCAACTGTTGACAGGGTGCTAATCAACAAGATGGTTATGACTTGAGACCTTCCAAGTACTGAAATTTTCAAATCATGGTCAAAGGTCAAACAAAATCACTTGATTGAAATAAGTGCTCAAACACTCAACATAAGCACATCAAGAATGGCACAAAAAGTGGATGATGGGTGGCTGGATGGAAAAGTAGCAAAGTTAAAGCCACTGGTACCTAAGAAAGGGTTTAAAGGCATTGCAATTATAGAGGGAAAGAAAGATAATAAGATGCCCCTTGTTCTAGGTAAGGGAAAAGAAGTTTTTTTTGATACTCCAAAGTTAAAACTTACAAAAGAACAACAAGAAGAGCATGATCATGAGATAGCTCTAAGGCTGGAAGCTGAGCTCAAAGAACGAGAGTTGAAAGACTTTGAATTAGCTCAACAGCTGGCTGATGAAATCACTGCTAAGATTGATGAGGAAGAAAAAGAAAAGAAAACTGGCAAGGGAGTAAAAAGAAAAAGAGTTGTAAGGAAGAAACCAGTTCCACCTCCTAAGCCAGCAGCTGAAAAGAAGAAGCAGACAGCTCAACCTCAACAGCATCAACAATTCCAAACAGTCCAAAAGTCTGAAGAGAAAGTTAAAGCTGAAATGGTTCAAACCATCCTTCATGATAGACTTAGAACAGAAGTTGAAGAAAGAATAGATAAACTTGTGGCAGAACAACTAGGTCAAAAATCCCACATCACTGAGTGGAGATTTGAATTTTTGAGGATTGAAACTGGAAAGAAAGGAGTGATAATTGTAAGAGAAGTAGAGCCGATTGAAAGCTATGCCAGTTTCTTACAGTTGATGGATAGTGTGACTAGGAGAGATATTCAAGAAATGTATGAATATGGAGTAAGTCACTACAGGGAAGCTGCTGAAATTGAAATCAAAGTATTGATGAGACACTTAACAAGCATATGTGATGCACTGAAGGTAATGCCCATGGTGATAAGTGATGATGTCTTTCCAATAAGATCTATGAAAGTATATGACAAATCAAGAGTTTATCATATGGTAATGGGAAAGGGACAGACTCAGTGGTTTGATTTTGACTTTGTTGAACATGGTAAAATAAAGCTGATGTATATGTTGAAAACAAAGTTCTTTGGCCCTGCTAAAATGAAGGAAGATTTGATAAAGAGGGTGAAGGAAAGGTTGGAGTTCATAGAATCAAGTAAAAAGTAATTCTTCTTTTAATATTTTGATTGTAACAATTTGACTTTGCATAATTAATGTTAATATTTTCTTTGCTTATGTTAATTTTTCTGTGGTTGAACTCTTAAAACAAACAACTTAAGTGTATTGTTCAATACTTTAAGTTAGGGGGAGATTGTTGGGAAATTGGCTAAGTCATTGAAACTGTTATACATGCAAAGATCAAAACTGTTAATGGATTTTGTGAAAACAGTTCAAAACTGTTAGAAGAATTCTGATAAAACAGTCGAAGACTGTTAGCTGTAATACGAAGACAGTTGTAACTAATAGTTGCTGTAAGCTTTACAACTGTTAGACCAAGAGATCAGAACTGTTAGTACAAAGTTTACGACTGTTAGAAGACCTTGAAGAGAAGACTGTTAGAAGAAGATCAAAACTGTTTCATTCAACAAACAGTTTCGGTTGAGCTATTTATGGAAAATGCTATCTTCGTGGATTTGAAGTATATCTTTATCAAAGTTCGAAGATTATCAAGATTATCTCAGAAGATAGAAGATTACCTAACTATCAACTTATCAAGGAGGATCAAGAGTCTATAAATACTCTATTAGAATATAGATCTCTTAATAGTATTGTTTTGCATTCATTCGTATTGTTATTTTACTTTCAGAAAATGTTTTAGCCTCTAAGTTTCTTTTGAAACCTAAGAACAAATTGTGTTCTTCGTCTAACATAAAAAGTTAGATTGGAGGTGTAGGTGAATATTGTAATCATCGATTGGTTATCAATAAACATCTTTGTGGCAGTATTACTTTGTGTTTATTGATTGAATTGTTCTTGTGTTCAAAACCTTTATAATCAATTAAGTGTAATTCCGAAACTTCTTAATTGATTGTGATCAAAACTATAGATTGTCTTTTTAACAACTCTGATTTTATTTCAAAAGATAATTCTTGTTATTTGATATTAAGCAATATCCGATCCAGACAGCTTTTTTGTTATTAGTTAACTTTTATGGGTAAAAATCAACTACAACAACAACAACAACAACAAACGATACCCAATCACACAAAAAGCGGGGTATGGGGGAGGTATAAATGTAGACAATCATACCCCCACCAACATGTAGGGAGATTGCTTCCTGCAAATGACCTCCGGCCGCGATAAAGAAAACTAAATAATAAAAAATAACAAAAATAAATATAAAATAAATATAAAAATACTAAATTAAAAAGTAAATAAATTAAAAAATATATAAAAAACTAATAAACACACAACTACTATATATATATATAAGTAAATAAGTAAACTAAAAAAACAAAGGGATGATTCTACTCCCTACACCCTAAGTTGCTAGCAGCAGTCTCTATACCTCCTAACCCTGAATCTTAATCCTCGTTCTCCAAGACACCATATCTGAGATCATGTCTTCGGAAAGAGAAAGCTCGCGTAAATCCGCTCTCACTCTGTCTTCCCACCTCAGAAAAGGACGACCACATCTCCTAGTACCTTCAACTAGAATCACTTCCGTTCTCCTAACTGGTGCAGTTGGTTCTCTCCTTTTAACGTGTCCAAACCACCGTAGTCTACCTTCCATCAGTTTTTTGACTATAGACGTTACTCCTAATTCGTTTCTAAAGACACCCACCGGGATTTTATCCATCAAAGTCTTCCTACAGATCCATCTAAGCATCCTCATTTCGGCCACTTCCAACTTTTCCGCCTGCGCCTTTTTTAGGGGCCAACACTCTGATCCATATAACATGGCCGGTCTAACAGCTAATCTGTAAAATTTTCCCTTAAGTTTAAGGGGTACTTTCTTGTCGCATAACACTCCTGAAGCCGCTCTCCACTTGCTCCACGCCGCTTGGATACGGTTAGTAACGTCCTCGTCTATCCTTCCAGTTTTATGTAAAATGGAGCCCAGGTACCTAAAATAATCCTGGGGTCTTAACACTTGGTCCCCTAGGCGAATGTCTAGACTCCCCTCATTTGCTGTCCTGCTAAAGTTACAATAGAGATATTCGGTCTTACCCCTACTAATCCTTAGTCCTGCGTCTTCTAGCGCCTTCCTCCACTGTTCTAAAAGTCTGTTCAAATCCTCCTTCGAAACAGAAACCAGAACGACGTCGTCGGCAAACATCATACACCATGGTATTCCTCTTTGAATACTAGTCGTAAGCTCGTCTAGGATGATAGCAAAAAGGAAAGGGCTAAGAGCCGACCCCTGGTGCAGGCCCGAATCACAGGAAAGTACTCACTGTCTCCTACCGGGGTGGACACACAAGCCATTGCACCCTCATACATGTCTCTCAAAACCCTAATGTAACTCCCGGGGATTCTTCTATCGTTAAGGGTCTTCCAAATAAGTTCCCTAGGAACACTGTCATATGCTTTCTCTATATCTAAGAACACCATATGCAGATCCCGTTGTCTCTCCCTATGCTTTTCCATTAGGTTTCTAATCAGATGCACTACTTCTATCGAAGAGCTCCCTGGCATAAATCCAAACTGGTTATCCGTAACTCTAGTTTCTCGTCTCAGCCTGTTTTCTATCACCCTTTCCCACAACTTCATAGTATGACTAAGAAGTTTAATGCCACGATAGTTCTCACAGCATTGGGTAAAAATCAACTAATATATGCATATATAATATATTAAACTAGTGCCTCTGCTTCATGGTTCACGAAGAAATATATATATATATATATATATATATATATATATATATATATATATATATATATATATATATAGGGGAGGGTTCCATTGAGAACCGAATTTCTTGCGAGAACCGCGAGAACCAATCTTAGCCGTTGATTTGATAAGTGGAATTCATGGATAGGGAGCGTGGGGGAATCAAGTGTGGCAGTGTGTATGCGAGGAATTCATGGATGGGCAATAACATTGAAAGAGGGGGAATTGGACGGCTCAGATTAGTTCTCGCGGTTCTCGCAATAAAAATGGTTCTCAATAGAACTTCTTCCTATATATATATATATATATATATATATATATATATATATATATATATATATATATATATATATATATATATATATATATATATACTGGATCGTAACTTCAAATATATATATATATATATATATATATATATATACTAATATGTGTATATATAAAATATTAAACTAGTGCTTCTGCTTCATCGATGAAATATATATATATATATATATATATATATATATATATATATATATATATATATATATATATATATATATATATATATATATATATTAAAATAGTGTTCTATCAAATAATTGCACTCCATTATTCATCGATGATATATATGTATTAATACTATTAAATAGTTGATTCATTCTTTATTGTATCGGTTCTTTCGGTTCCTACGCTTGAAACCGGGTCTATAGAAAATTTTTGGTTTTTTCGGTTTTTCCGGTTCTATACCCGAAATAACCGGTTAATAACCGGAACCGAGACCGGAACCGGTTTCCTTATATCGGTCCGGTTATCGGTTCTAGCTCTTGACCAATTTCGGTTCCGGGTTCTTTCGGTTCCAGTCCGGTTCGGTCCAGTTCCAGAACCGAACACACCCCTAGTACAAGGTACAAAGGAATCCCTAAGGGGCCAAACCCAACTATACTAAAAACCCTAATTACATATTTCTCTAATACTCCCCCGCAGTGAGAGCGGTAGGAGATTAGACGCTCACACTAGAGCAAAATATACAATAAAAGTGATAAAGAAAATTAAATACATAAGATAAAAAATGGCAAGAGAAAGCACGACAGCGGCAGGAGACGCGGCTGCGGCAAGAGGAAGAGCGGCCGCGGCAGGAGGTGCGGGTAGGAGAGGAGGCGTGACTGCGGCAAGAGGTGCAGCGGCAAGAGGGGGAGAGGCGACTGCGGCAGGAGGCGCAACGGCGGCATGAGAGAGTGTGGCGGCGGCGGCAAGGGAGGAGGGGTGGCAGCGGCAGGAGGCGCGGTCGCGGCAAAGGAGGAGGTGTGGCGGCGGCAGCAGGAAGAGAGAAGAGTTTATGTACAATGCGTCTCCGGGGCAAGACAAGAGGGTAAGGGAAAGAAAGAAAGTCGTCACAGAAGGGGGACGACGGGGAGAAGGGAGGCGGCAGCTAACCGATGTACAGCGGCGGCGAAGGAGAGAGAAGAGGATATGGCCACAACTTTATGGCTAATACCCCGTAGTTATAATGTATTACAATGAAGACTTATTATAGAATACAAGGTACAAAGGAACCCCTAATTGACCAAGCCCAACTATACTAAAACCGTAATTACATATATTTCCAATAGTACATGTGTAATGGTGCTCCCCCTTCCTCCCCGATGAAATCCGATAAGATCGGATATACCATAACGTATGGTTTACGGCTTTTCGATCAAGTCACCTTACCCAATGTGGCTACCTAATATCCTACCTCATACATGTATAATGGTGTTCCTCTTTCTAGGGCTGGCAAATCCTGACATGACCCGAAACCCAACCCGAACCTAACACGATTTGGGTCGACACGAACACGACACGAAACTGAACTGGGTCAGAAATGGGTCGACCCGAAAATGACACGAAACTTTCGACACGAACACGACACGAACACGATAACCCGAAGGTAACCCGTTTAACACGATCTTTTTATAATAAAACTTAAAAAAACCCAAAAAATATTTAACTTAAAAATATTTATAAATTTTAAATTATAAATATGAACTAAGTCATTAACTAAGTAACTAGTATAGTTAGTATCAAAATGGCAAAACTTATTTTCAGTATTTTCATTTTACCTCCAAAATTGTGAGTCAAATCAAATACCGCCAATCTTAATTTTGATAAAATTAATAATATTCATAAGAAATTAAGAATAGAAATAAGAAATTGTGAGTCAAATCAAATATCGCCAATCTTAATTCGTGTGTTTGATGATTTTTTGTCATATGTTTGAATTCTCAAACTTATGTTGTGAATTTTATTTGTATTTGTGTTTTAAATTCCCAAACATATTTTTGATAACTGTTATAATGGTTTTATATTTTTGATTTTTGATACTTGCGAAGTTGAACAAATAAAGAATTAAAATGCGTAATAAGAAAGCTTAGTAAATTTGATATAAGAAAGTTATACATGCAACATTTTTCTAAAAAATAATTCAATATGAAAACCCGACATGAAAGTCAAGTTATTTGACCGAAAACATAACTTGATTTTTTTCTCCAAAAAATGGGTCGACACGAAAACACGACCCGAACCGAACACGAATTAAGCGACACGAACCGAACACGACACGAAACTAAACCGGGTCAAGAATGGGTCGACACGGAAGTGACACGAAAATGATTGACACGAACACGACCCGAACCATTTAACACGAACACGACCCGAATTGCCAGGCCTACCCGTGACCCCTCTCTCTAACACCTAGGTACGCCCCTGGATATACCATAACGCATGGTATACGGCAGAGAAAAAAATAATCGAACAGACCCACTAAATATTTTATAAAAGCGAAAAAGTATTCTATAAATTGGAAATATGAGGATCCGTGTAATCTTATCTTGCTGGCTTTCTTGCCGTCTAACTTTGATTTATCCTAGATTATATTAAGTTTTAAGTCGTGGGTTGCAACGGGTGTTCAATATATTTTATATAAAAAACATAGTACTAAATTTTAATATTTAATTACATGTGATTCAATATAAAATCACATGTGTTTTACAATACAATCACATGTGATGGTAAAATCATTACATGTTAATTACAAAAATGTCACTTCGCCCAAATTATTAAAATTCAATCCGGACATTGATGAGGCTGATCCAAGAACTAAGATTAGTCCCTTAGGACTATACAATAATTATGGACTATATTAAACATTTCTCGTATTCGAATATAGACAATTTTTTACTCGTATAAGTCGTTATTGATTGATTTCTATATTTAGTTCGTGATAAAGTTTAAGAAATTATATTATTGATTTCTATATTTAGTTCGTGATAAAGTTTAAGAAATTATATTACTATCATAGAGATAAAGTTAACATACAATATTTTTCTTATACTTTTAAAGTACAGTTTTTATACAATCGCGATACTTTGAGTAACAATAGTATGTTATTAACTATAATAACTGTTATATATAAATATATCGAATCACGTAGAAATGAAATATGAATAAAAAATATAAAACTAGAACATCAAGATTTAACGTGGAAAAACCCTTTACGGAAAAAACCACGGGCACAAACGATGATATCACTAGATGAGAAAATATAAGGAAGTTATAAGAACGCAAGTAATCAAACGTAACCTAAACTCGCAAATGACAAAGAAAAGCTACAAACTATAACTTGGTTTCAACATACGATTTCAAGCCGTCTGGTCGTGTGGAAGAAATGAAAAAACTAAGAAACTTAAATTTGTGAAATCTGTCTTACAAACGAGAACTGTTTTTCGTACGAGAACCGCGAGAACTAATCTGAGCCGTCCAATTTCCCCTTCTTCAATGTCATTGCCGACCCATGAATTCAGCACATGCACTCTGCCACACTTGATCCCCGCACGCTCTACATCCATGAGTTCCACTTTATCAAATCAACGGCTAGGATTGGTTCTCGCAGTTCTAGTACGAAAAAATAATTCTCGTTTGAACCGTCCCCTATATATATATATATATATATATATATATATATATATATATATATATATATATATACACACACATACACACACACACACACACTAGCATGGTGTCCGCGCATTGCGATGGTGACGAATAATTTTGTTTCGTAATACTTTTAAAAAGGGGGTGGTTAATTTGTTTCTTTTCTATTATTTGTTGTAAAAGTTTAACAAGTGTGTTTTGGTTTGGAGATTATGTTGTTGTCGATGGCGAGATGTGCTGGTGTGACTTATGAGAATGAATTTGTCAACTACTTATAATTCTATCGAGATATAAGTTATTTATCGATCATTTCCGGTACTTATAAACATGAAATTTAAAAAAAATAAGTATATAGAATGTTAAATGCATTATACTACACCTAAGATAGATTGGAATTGAATTTGCATCTACTTAATTTCTTTATATATTTATTACTTGCAAAGTTTTAAATTATCAATATGGTGCTTGGTGCATAAGGATCTAATTAATTTTATATATCTACTTAATATTTTTTATTTTATTTTATGAGTGGTAAATTAGTAATATTAAACTACTTATATTCAAGAGATTAAGACAACAAAGTAAAGTAGTGTATTGCAAATTTATTATATTTTATTATAACTTGGGAAGGCAACATTTCATTCATAAAATTTGTATATTTTAAAAATAGTATGAAATCTTAAAACATTCAACAAATTTGCAATTAATAACATAAAATTACAATCCAGTTACAATTAATAGAAAACAAAAAAAACTCGTGAAAAAGAACCAAGTCAAAAACAATTACAAATTATATTATTCTTTACCACTTTTATAATTAAGATTGCAGACTCTGATTTGGTTAAAAACATTAGAAATCTGGTCGATCATTTGTTGCTTTAACATTTGTCATCGATTCATCTTCTAAAACTATCGATATCAGTAAGATTGTCCCTTTTTCACTTAAGTAAATTTTTTCCCCTTGTTAAGTTTTTACGGTTTGATTCAGTGTTGTGTGTAAAAGAAACTATAGGATCTATATACTATATATGACTAAAAAGATGGCATACACTACAAACATAAAAGTCCTCTGCTTTTGTCAATGTTAATTCTTCAACTCAATGAATCACGAATGTTGTTTAACTATGAAATCTTTAAACTGATATCAAATAGATACGTGGCAAACGTTTATCTCATTTATTATGAAACTTGCTTTTGTATCATAATTCCATACTCTACCTAATTTTAAATTTGTGAATCCTCTAATTACATTAATAAAATCGAGACCTTAATTTGTTCATTATTATATATTGCTATAGTTTATGTTATTCGATTATGAAACTAAAATAATTAAATGAACATTCCATATATTAGACGTTTGCGTTGTGTGTATTGCAATATAATTTAATATATTTATATATATATTTATTTAAGTTTTCTTATATTGTTAATCTTATATGGCTGGAAATAAGATCACATTAGATATGAATAAAGGTGAAAGGTAATTTAGTAAGTTTAAAACACTTAAATTTTAAGAATTTAAACAAAAGTTATAAATGTATTATAATGTCGTTAGAAATATATATATATATATATATATATATATATATATATATATATATATATATATATATATATATATGAAAAAGTTCATGCTAGAACCATTCTTAGTGCGAGAACCGCGAGAACCAATCTGAGCCGTCCAATTCCCCCTCCTTCAATGTCATTGCCCACCCATGAATTCCTCACATGCACCCTGCCACACTCTATCCCTCCATGCTCTCCATCCATTTAACTTCCCATATCCAAGAAACGGCTGAGATTGATTCTTGCGGTTCTCGCACTAACAACGGTTCTCGCATATATATATATATATATTTATATATTTATATATAGGGGAATGTTCATGCGAGAACCGTTGTTAGTGCGAGAACCGCGAGAACCAATCTCGGCCGTTCCTTGGATATGGGAAGTTTCATGGATGGTGAGCGTGGAGAGATAAAGTGTGGCAGGGTGCATGTGAGGAATTCATGGGTGGACAATGACATTGAAAGAGGGGGAATTGGACGGCTCAGATTGGTTCTCGCACTAAGAATAATTCTCGCATGAACTTCTCTCTCTCTCTCTCTCTCACTCTATATGTATATATATATATATATATATATATATATATATGGTGGGAGGTTCAAATGAGAACCTTAAATTAATTGAGAATGGGAGACTCAATCCTAGCCGTCCAATTCCCCTCCTTCAATGTTATTGCCCACCCATAAATTCCTCACATACACTCTGTCACACTCGATTCCCCCACGCTCTCCATCCATGAATTTTACTTACAAAATGAACGACTAAGATTTAGTTTTTCATTCTCAATTAATATATATATATATGTATATATATATATATATATATATATATAATATTTTAGATCAAATATGTTAAAAGTGATGCTCCATTTCTGTATATTTAAATAAAAAATATATAAAATAAGATAATGGTGACACATGGCCTAACAAGCACTTCCGACTTAGCTTCATATTTTCATTTTTTAATGGCCAAAAAGGAAAAAAATTGTGAACAGGGTACGCAAAGCATATTTGATTTGGTGGACGGGTAGCCAATAAATATGGTGTGGAGAGCCCCATGGAAGAGTGTGTGTAGGTGCACCTAGAAACTTTGTCCACTTGGAATGGGCACCCACGTTTTGAAAGGTTGGTAAGACAACACAAGACTTGATACTAGAAGTTATCTCGTTTATTATAAACTATATAGTATAAGATTTTTGATGACATCAGTTTTTTAAGATTGTATATTGATGATTGTCGTTTGAATCATCAAAAATCAACTTTAATGATCTAGTATAGAATAAGTGGGTATCATTGTTATCAAGGAGTGAAAGGTTAAGACTCTGAATTATACTAATTATGTGTTTAATAATCAATTTAATTTAATTACTACTCACCAAATGCAAACAAACAAGCGAGACACGACAAAATGAAACTGTTGCCTACAAAATTTATCTAAAGAAACAAACACAAAAACTAAGTTTCACAAATTTAGAAAAATCCAGCAAAATTACTGCAGCTAAAATATAGTGTCAACTAACTACTGAACAAAAATAACGCAAAAATAGAATCGTTAAGTAGGGGTGTTCAATATTCGGGTCATAACTGTTTAAATCGAAAACCGAAACGATTAAAAAACCGAAAAACCGAACCGAATTGGAATACGGTTTTCGGTTCGGTTTATGAACCGAAACCGATTATGGTAGTCGGTCTTTGGTTCGGTTACGGTTTTGAAAATTACTAAACCGAAAAAACCGAATTACATAAAACTAATTTTTATATTTATATTACTATCCTAAGTTCATATATGTAGATATATTTATGTATATCATGCTAGAATCTGAAATAATACTCATTAATCTTTGTGATTAACCATGATCGTATCATCATTATAACCATGTAAACTTGTTTTCAAGAAACATGAAAACTTAAAAGTTAGCTTTCATAATCATATAATTATCAATAGTTTATTCGATGAGCGTGAAATCGAGTAGACAACCGACCACACAAGTGAAAAATATTGTATATCGGTTTCCATTCTTAATAAGTTTGTATGTATAATCTTGTGAATAGCAAGCTATTAATGAATAAATTAAAAAATATGATTATGTAAAATGATAAAATGAATTAAACCGAACCGAATAAACCAAACAAACCGAAAACCGAACCGTTGAACACCCCGAAACATGCCATCAAGTTTTATTCGGTTTATTCGGTTAAAACCGAAAACCGAACCGAATTCATAAACGGTTTTCGGTTCGGTTTTGGTATTACTTAAACGGTTTTCGGTTCGGTTACGGTTTTACATAAAAAATTTCAAAAACCGAATAAACCGAACCGAATAAACCGAAAAACCCTAAAACCGAACCGTTGAGCACCCCTATCGTTAAGGCCCCGAAACAGTGTCACGAACACAGCTGACCACAATATCACAGCAAACATAACTAATGTTTTGAACACGTTTTGAACACCTTAACGGACACAAATCGACTCGAAACTTGTACTGGACCTAAATACATGTACTAAGAACATTTACACACATATTAAGACTAAAATTTAACCATTTAGTACCCGAAACAGCCCTCGAAACATAAAGATGTTTTGCTGGCGACAAAGCCGAAACAATAAATAATTCAATTTTTAAGATAACTTCGAGCAACTAAACGGAAAAGAATACAACCTAAACTACTTATTTTATCAAATTGAAGATTTCAAAGAGGAATTAATAGAAGACGTTAATCTAAACTAATAAAATATTAACTAAACTAAACAATTAATCACTAAACTAAAATAAAGTTAAAATCTTTTCGGTTCTTATATTTATGAAAATAATAACTAATAAAAATCTAAACTTTAACTAATAAAAACTTTGAACTTTGAGATTAGAAAATAATAATAACGAAATGAAATCACCCTTTCAACTACTCACCAATATACGTAAACAATTTAGAAGTTTATTAATCAAAAACCGTTTTCATTATGTGGGTGTTAAACTATTAATAATAAATTAAAAGTCATGGCATAATTCATTCATTAACCCCCTTTTAGTTCTTTCACATGCCATTGCACTCAAGATCACATAGATATTGAGCAACATGGCATATGATAATTGTCAAGCGAGTTGTTCATTTTATTATGGTCAATTTCAAATGTTCCATTGCACTCCATTTTGTATAGCATTCATAACAACTTCCATAGCCAAAGCTCACTCTTATGATTTTGGAAACAAAATGAAACATCTTCTCAGTGGCATGTTTTTGTCTGCGTAACCACTTTGTAGTTATGCCTTGCACAAACAAGCACAAACATAATAGAGCGGTTGCACAACGTAGCATCGTAAAAGCGCTCGGGCGTACTCGGCGTCTCAAGCTTTTTGAGGGCATAAAGCGGTCTTACGGAGTATGGTCTTTTCGAATAATCAAAATAGCATAGTACTATTCATTTTTATATTAAATTATATTTTTAACGTCGACTGTATTTTTATGTCAGTTAAAACTTAGTATGATATTTCAATTTCATTCATAAGTATACAATTTACTTCTTGAAATTTTATATACAACGTCTTCTAACCTAAAGCCCTAGCTACCCTATAGGGATCTATGATATTTATTTTCATAAATCCCAAATAAGGCAGGCCATTCCCATTTAGGTGCACCTCCCTTACATATAAGAACAATTTAGCCATTTATGAAAAATAAGCCAGAATAAACGAGTTTATGAAAAATAAGCCCTTGATAAGCTAAAACAAACACCCTGTCAGTTATTTCTAGTTCCTCTAAAAAATTGACCATTATAAAACAGTAGTAAATCAAGTTGGGTCAAGATGAAAAACAGGCCATTATAAGGATCGGTACAAAATTTGTTCGGATCAAGATAGGTTTAGGTCATTATGTGTCAATAAAGAATAATATTCAATTGTTTTAGATCCAAACTGTTGTCAAAAGAATATGAATTATAAAAATATCTAAAATGAAATTATTTATATCAAAATATTGTTATTACAATATTTTAGCAAAAAGTATCAACTTACTAGTTAATATATGTTATTATAAAAATAGTAGTAAATGGTTCGGTCTCAATAGTGGCGGTGACAGTCGATGGTGCCTATGGCATTTGGTCATAGCGTCAGTGGTAGCGACCATCGCGGCAACGGTGAGCGGTGAAGGTGGTTGGCGGTGGTAGCAGAAGGCTGTGAGGGCGACGGAAAGAACAGGTTTAAGTTAGTACAACTCGTGTGCTACTCAAGCTCGACACAGAAAATACTAGAAATCAGCTTGGTTTAAGTCGATTTAAGCTCGAGCTTGAGTTACTCAATTAGGCTATAGAGTGGAGCTCGAGCAATAAAATGTTGGCTTGTAAAGCTCACGAGCCTTATACAGCTTGTGTCATTTTACATGTCTATATATATAATCATAAATTCCACTTGCCGAGTCAAGTTGATCTAAATAGTATCGGATTAAACTTGAAAGTGTCGAGTCAAATTATACTAGACTAATTGATATTTTTATCATGCTAATTTTGGAAATCAAGTCGGTTAGCTTATTGAGCTCGATGGCGTTGGTTAGCTAAACAAGCTCAGCTTGAAAACAAAGGCTCAATCAAGTTTGAGTCGAGATTTGAGTTAAAAGTTTAGTAATTGAGCGCCTAAGCTTGAAACCATGTCTACTCTATTCGGCTCAAGTAAACCCTTGCAGCGGCAGCAGTCGGTAGTTAAATATGTTGAGAGGTGTGGTAGTGACGAAGATGCGATGGAGCTATGGTGGATGTGGTTGGCGTGGTTGTGGCACGGATGATTATATATAATGGTGGCCAAGCTTGACCTATTGGTTTTTTAAGTTTGTCCTTTTAGACCGATTACCATGATTATCGATGTTAGAAGTATATATTTAAACTCGATGTATGTGTACAGGAGTGAATGAATTTTGTTTTTTTTATATTGAACGGCAAAAGGATGAGCGAGAAGCTTCGGTATTGTCATCACCCCCCTCTCGGACACAACCACATTTATTAAACCAGAGGAAACCCATCAAGGAGCTGAGCCCAAAACGAAAAATACAAAGATTAAGAGTCAAACAAACAACCTGTACATTTCCATAGCAACAAGAAAATAGAACATAAGAACTATGAAAAACAAGTAACAGGTGAATTGCACCACTCAAGCCATTTACCACCACTCGAATTCAGACTTGCTCGATGTTTGAACCAGAAAAAAGATAGAGCTTAAATGTATCACTCCATCCCTTGTGCCCTCCCATGATTAGAGTCATCAAAGATTTTTACATTCCTGATGATAACCACATTCCTAGAGCTAATTTGGTTACTTATGTTATTTATTTTAGTTGTTAAACAATTTTAAAAATTTATCATAAATTTAAGGGTGTAGATTGGTAGTCTTTAACTCTAGGAAATTTGAGTAACTTCAATTAGGCATTAAAATGCCTCATATATACTTAATGTCACATCCAAAGAAATTTATTATATTTTGTTGTTGGACTGCAAAAATATGAGTAACTTCAATAAGGCATTAAAGTGCCTTACATAAAAGGCAAGCAATAAATGCCAATAGCAAGAATTGACCCTTTGCGAATAATTGTTGAATATTCCTTTAACTTCAGGAAATTTGAGAGATTATTATAGATAAATACAAGTCAAATTAATTTTATTTATGTAAAACAAAACAATATAAGTTTTTTCTAGTCACATAAAGTTATGTCGACATATTTTATTTTACGACATACATCTAGATTTTACGTATTTTTATAATTTCTTAAAATGACAGGTATTACTAACTACACGTAACACTACTATTAAAGTGAAGATACTCTCATGTTTGGTTAAACATGATTCATTATGTTCTCCTAAATATGATAGTGAAACCTACAAATAAACTCATTATTGACTTAAAACAAAACACTCACTCTTATATATGTGAGAAAACATGATGAGTTATCTTTTATCACAACATAATAAGATCTTGACACCTACTAGTACACCCTCATAATTTTGGCCTAAGTAGTTTTCAAAGTAAAGGAACACGCGTAAACATATGATGTAAGCTGCCTTGTCAAACATGGTTACGAATTAGTTTGTTTTCAAATGACTAAAATTATTGTAACTATTAGAGGTAATAAGGATAATTGTTTATTTATTATAATTAAAATATTCTAAATTTTTATAATATATTTTAAAAGAACAATATTAAGAATTTGTTAAATATTGTATTTTAAAATTTATGAAGGGTAAATATGATATATATAAATTCCGATGGACAAATAGGATATTTTATTATATAAGAAAGACATATGAAATTCTATCTAATAAATTTTGAATTAAATAAAAGCAAAACTAAACCCAACTTTTACAAATAAAAATTAAAATTGGATTTCAGTTGTTACGAAAATGGATGGTCCAGATTTGATAATTTATTTTTTTATCAAAACCAATGACTAGGATAAAAATATATGGTTCATATTTAATAATTAATTTTTGTTATCTAAATCAATTACTAGCATTGTCTAATAAAATTTATTTTTGTTAATCTTTAGTTAATATTAGAAGATTATTATTATTATTATTATTGTTATTATTATTATTATTATTATTATTATTATTATTATTATTATTATTATTTTTATTTTTATTATTATTACTATTACTATTTTTATTATTATTATTATTATTATTATTATTATTATTATGATTATTAGATTATGTGTGTGATACACGGGTTGTTTTAAATAATGATAAATATTAAACATTAATATAAATATAAATTGTAGAAACTAGAAGGAAGGAGGGTTAAAAATAGTTTCTATGTCTACTTTTAAAATTATATTGAATATTGTTTCTAAAAATTATTTTTCTTTTTATATAAAAAAACTCTTTTTTATATTCTAGCATATAACAGAAGCAATAATCAATATTAAATGATAAGAATAATAAATGCCAGTATGTAAAGAGTTTAAGGGTTGACAAAAATAACACCGAGATTTACAGTGGTTCGGTTAACTCCAAACTACATCCACTCCTTGACATCCGTGAAGAGTTCCACTGGTACTACGTGTAAAAGTATCCTTAAAACGGAAAAGACCATCGGTTACAATCACCTTTGATACAAGGACGTCTCACGATATTCTAGTCCAAGAACATCAAACACGAGCTTTTCACCAAAAACCCGCAATGCCTAAAAAAAAAAGACTTCTTTGCCTACCAAGTAGGACTTCTTTGCCTCCACTAAGGTCTTCAACAAGTTCCTTTACAAAGGACTTTTACAAGTGTTCTTCACCAAGAACACAAACTCAAGAACAATGTGGGAAATAGAACCCACATGTACAAACAAGTTCTACAACTAGAACTACCACTCAAGAAATGAAATCTCACCAACACCAACAATGGTGTGTACAAATAATTTTATTCTTATAAATCAAGAGGTAAATGAATATATATATATATATATATATATATATATATATATATATATATATATATATATATATATATATATATATATATATATGAAGCTTTTGTATTTCTCTCTCTTGCTCTCTTTGAGTTGTTGACGAATAGATACTTTGATCTTTAAAGATTAAACAAATCAAGAATCACGCACATAAGATATAAAGATAAAAGATCACAATGTGTGATTAAATATTACATGGAATTTTTGGTGCAAGAGGTGTGTTTAAAATGAGAGACCAACCATGCTTCTCTAGGGATGAGAGAGATGGTCTCAAAGCTGCCAGGGTTGTTTTTCCCGAAAATGTATGAAAAGATATAATGCTAACTAAGATTTAAAATATGAGTGCGGAAATAGTATATAGAAATAAACACACTGAAATATCAAAGTTTGATTATACTAATAAAAAAACTTGCATTCAAGAACAAACTTCAATGCAGAGAACATATTTCAATTTCAGAACTCACTAAAATTGATGGACGAACAGACGGACACTCTCCTCTAACACATGAGAAGAGTATTTATATGTTTCGTAAATAAAACTTGACCTTCTAAACAATTACACGTGTAATCATCTAAATAAAAGTACGGTAGAGAATCCTTACCAACTTCTAGACCAATGGGGAGGTCGGATCTTGAACCGCTTATGTAACACCGGGATTCGCGAGCTTAAAATTAGGGATAATTTAAACTTTTTAAACATATTTACCAAAAGCGTGTAGCGAAAACTAAACACTGATTACAAAATATAAAATGTTGTTATCCGACTTGGCGATCAATAATACAATAACACCAAAAGCCAAGTCCCAAAACGAACCGGTATTACCGCACTATAAACCGACCACCGGATCACAAGTAAATAAGCATAAAAAAATAGTGTTCCCAGAAAGTAATTACAACTAACGGTAGGGACCTGCCTCACCAGGCTGCCTAGTCTTTACCTGCGAAAAAGGTAAATCATGCACCGGTTAGCTACACTAGCTAGTGAGTACATGTTGCACATAAGTATCAACAAGCAGACTATCACAACGCAGGAAAAGCACATAAGGCTGTCCTATCATATCGTGGAGTGCCAACATGTCAGCAGGAGTCATATCTCGCAGGGTTGCAAGTCCCGCTCAACGACTCCAAGTGGGGAATCAGCAACACCCAATCCACACTGGTGGGGGAAGCGAAGAGCAGTCCACCCAGTGCGTTACGGAGCCACTTGGACTCAAATCGGATCTTGATCATAAACCAAGATCCCTAGGTTATCGAGGAACGGCGGTCCTGCAGAACCTGAGACCCGGCGTGCACCACTGAGCTACCGTTGATCCCGAATAACCAGCCATCAGGCCCTCAAGGGATCCAGCCGTAGCTGACCTCAACCGAGTCGGAAACTATAAACAGTACCTCGAGTGTCCGGACATAAACACATAAACACATAGCCGATCCAATCAGGATCCAGTTGCATGCATGCATAATATCAGGTCAAGTTCTACTCATAGTGGATAAACAGAACATACAAATACAGGAAACATTACATACACATGATTCACGTTACATACCTTTATTCACTAACAATATAACGTTATAGCATGGCATATCACGTTATAACATACCTTAAGCTTGCACATGTGGAAGCACCAATTACACATTTAAACACACAAGGTTAGCACTACTTACTGAGCCTCAGGGAAACCGGTAATCACCTGGAGTTCACAAGAGATAGATATAGTGCTCAGTGTCCTCGGGTTCTTCAGGATCACCTAACACATCGTACCCACGTTGGTTATCACTTACACTTAACATATACAAGCTTAAAACACAAGTTACACAAACTGTTATACTGAACCCCTACTTGCGGCCGCAAATACATGCCTTACGGTCGCAAGGGACCTTCATGAACACCCCTTACGACCGCAAGGGTACCCCTTGCGATCGCAAGAGTTCCTTTCCCAAAAACCAATGCTTACGATCGCAAGGAACATTACTTGCGACCGCAAGGGTTTCAAACATGGCTTACGGCCGCATGTACCTCCCTTGCGACCGTAAGCAAGGTCGTTATAGCAGGCCTCGACTCTGTTCGTGTACAGCTCTGTAAATTCGATTTTTAACACTTTAATTGAGCAAAACTCGATTCTAATTCTTTGTACACTTCACTAGACATTGTTTGGAGCTTATAAACACTTTGGACACAAAACTAACCACAAAAACAACATTTACACCATCAAAATGGTGTATCTTGTTCACAAACTCAAAACTAGGGTTCTAGCATGAAAACACTTACAAACAAGACAAAGGTACAGCTGCTGGACAACTTGAATCCAACTAGAACTTCTTTTGCTACTGATTTCTTGGATTTCTTCTTCAAAAACTCCACAAGGATTGAAGGTGTGTGTGTGTATTTAGTCACGTATGTACAAATGTGTGTTTTGAAATGTTAGGGGATAAGGGAAAGAACAAGGACCGACTTTGGGTGTTTAAACTAGACACGAGGTATTTTGTTCCCCCTTTTAACTTACAACTTGTCACCCGCTACCCGTTTCAACTAACGGGGATATCTACGGAATCATTACGCGAAACCGTTTAACACTTTATCACTATTACACACTAACCTCAACTTTCATCTAACACCTCATATATCCACCTTAACCAACTAAAATATAAAACAGCCACTAAAACATTTATTTAAAGTCAAGGTACAATCACTTGAGCATGAAGTACAACTAGGTCTACTAGGCCCGTTTTCAAGATGTTACAAATCTACCCTCCTTAAAGAGGATTCCGTCCCCAGAATCCAAGCTCGATCACACACATAGTTACATGTTACCACAATTATCCAGCATTGGGCAACAATCACAATTACTACTGCGACTATTTTAGAGTTGACACAACGTTTCAACTAATTAGGACACTTTGCGGAGTTATGCCCATACTAGATACACTCGTAGCAGAATAGACCTAAACATTCTCTAGAATAGTGTCCTGGAAGCCCACACTTGTAACAAACTTTCTCTTTATATTTGCACTCTCTGGCATGATTCTTTCTACAAATCTCGCACACAACTCGACGCCTGGATCCTCCCGCTTTAGCTTGTGTCTTCATTTTCTTGTCTTCTTCATTTTGTTCTTCTCCCAGCATATTAAACTCTTCTCGAATTACGTTTCTTATTTCATTTCTAATTTCACTTCTTATTTCATTTCTTATCCCTTCTCCAATCAGAGGCATATTCTTCTTAAAACATTTGTCAAACTGGTCTGACATAACTTCCTGAAGATGACGCGTAGGCACAGCCCCACATCTACTTCCATAAACCGAAATATGATCCTGCAATTTTCCAATAGTAGTCAGATCTAAAGTCTCTTCACGGGTCTCCTCATTTCCAGCCTGCTGGTTCAAATTTCTATCCATGTTTTTTCAACCAAAAGACTCTTAGTTAATATAAACATAAAATACCATTTACATCCTATGCTCTTACTAATTCAATCTGAACATACTAGACAACTTCAATTATTCGTATTATTACGTATTCTTTCTCACTTTCCTCTTGTTCGGATTTACTGATTTCTTTCTTAGTTTATCTTTTATACTTAAACAACAAGGTAACACGGATAATCTTTTCACTTTTCACGGACTATGACACACAGACATAGGTTAACGAAACTTCTATTCCCTCTCACTCCCGAAATCTCTCAATGTTCATATTACCGAACTAATTCACTTCAAATTCAGCATTTAAGTTCACCGTAGAATATGGAAGGGTCAAGGGTGGAAATCTAATCTAATCTCGTCAATATCAATAACAACTCCAAAAACATAATCAACAATTATTACTGCTTGGTATTAACAAACCCTACTTTAAACGAGTTAGTAAACACAGAACAAACACTTACGAATTCTTACAAAACTACTAAATTACAACATTACAAACACAAAACAAGTAACTCTTGAAATTACTAGTACACCCAATACAACACAGTTATTAAGGAAGACACCCGCAACTATTTCTCTCGTCTGTTTGCTTTCCCTGCTATTTCTTGGGACGCCCTTCCTTTGTTACTGGGAACGCCTGTATTCTTCGGCTAGATGAAGATCCGCTAGTTCTCGCACTCTGACCCGCAGTACAATAAACGATCTCGTATCCCGGCTTATGACACTTATAGCATACACTTTCTTCAAATTCACATTCTAAGACTATGTGCCCCTTCTGTCCACACCCTAGACATCTGGTAGTAGCTTTAGTACAATCTCCGGTGTGATAAGTGCGAAATGTAGAACACCAAGAACCATCACACTTCGGCCGTTTTGAGGAACCAGATTTCTCAACCATAGAAGTCAGTCCTTTCGAGGAACTGAATTTAGAGGACAACCGAACCTTCCTCTATCGACATTTGTTCACATGTTCGCTTTTATAACGAAGACACTCTCCTTCAATTTGTAGTGCTATCTCAAAGGCTTGATTCATGCTAGTAGCAGTTCTAACACAAACACGATGTCCAATCGGCAGCATGCTTGCAAACTTTCGTCGGCAGCATGCTTGCAAACTTCCGTATCTTGGCATTCTCATCTAGCAGTAACCGTGGAACAAACTCCATCTTATCTTTAACATAGATTAAGTCTTTCACATATTTACTTCCTTTTTGGAGCTTGTTAATTTCCCATTCCATACGCTCTTCGTTGAAATCCGTACAGTATTTCATTGTCAACTTCTCACGAAATTGCTCCCAAGTCAACTTATCCACACCTTCTTACTGACCGAAACTTTCACAGCGTTCCACTACGATACAGCATTACATATGTATCGCGTATTCTACTCGATATTCTGGTGCACAATAACATAACTCAAAAATTTGCTTCATCTCTCGAAACCACCAGATAGCAACAGTAGGGTCATCGCTGCCGTTAAAGCTAGGGGTTCAAACGAAAGAAATTCTTGAAAAGTACTGTACTTATCATCTCTCTGCTTAATCGAATGGAACCACAACTCTTTTGTCAGCCGCAGTTCCTCTTCCAACCATCGAACGTAAGCCTCTCGCTCTTGCTCACGCCTCAAAACCTCATAATAGTGGCGAAAAGCTTCATCTTCCGCTTCAAGACGAAGGCGAGCCATTTCATCTCCCACTTGCACAATATCTTGCTCAGTACTAGCTTGATGCCCTGACATTTCTGCTTACTACTGATAAAAGAAGGATTATGTAATGTGCGACTTATTTTCAAACTACTAACACTACAAGTTAGTTCACAACACACAACGCTCACACTTAATCCCAATCATCCCACAAAGAACACTTAACGATGGTCGAGCCTGGGTTTGAGATCGAATACTTTTACAAGTGCCCGATTCCCTCAAACTTAGACTCTGATACCTAATTGTAACACCGGGATTCACGAGCTTAAAATTAAGTATAATTTAAACTTTTTAAACATATTTACCAAAAGCGTGTAGCTGAAACTAAACACTGATTACAAAATATAAAGTGTTGTTATCCGACTTGGCGATCAATAATAAAATAACACCAAAAGCCAACTCCCAAAACGAAATTACCGCACTATAAACTGACCACCGGATCACAAGTAAATAAGCATAACAAAATAGTGTTCCCAGAAAGTAATTACAACTAACGGTAGGTACCCGCCTAGTCTTGACTTGCGAAAAAGGTAAATCATGCACCGGTTAACAACACTAGCTAGTGAGTACAGGTTGAACATAAGTATCAACAAGTAGACTATCACAATACAGGAAAAGCACATAAGGCTATCCTATCACATCGTGGAGTCCCAACATGTCAGCAGGAGTCATATCTCGCAGGGTTACTGTAACGCCACCCCTAACGAGCTTAAAATTAGAGTTAATTTAAACTTTTTAAACAACGATTATCAAAAGCGTGCAGCGGAAATAAACGCCAATTACAAAAGCAACATTGTTTGACTCAGCTAATTAATTACATTAAAAGAATAAGCCAAGTTCAAAAACTATAAGCGTTACCAACTAGTTTCCGACCATCGGATCCATACATAACACAACGTGTTCCCCAAAAGGTATTTACAACAAAAGCTACCATCAGTACCCGCTTCACCAGGCCTCTAGCATCAACCTGCGAAAAAGGTAAATCTTGCACCGTTAGCTACAACTAGCTAGTGAGCACCAATTACACATAAGCAACAATAAGCAGGCTATCATGTATCAGAACAACACACAGGGCTATCCTATCATATTGCGGCGAGCCAAACATGTCAGCAGGAGTCGTATATTGAAGGGGAGCCAACCCCTCTCAACAACCCAACCGCAGTCCACGTGGTACGCCATGTCTTTCATGCTGGTTCCAATATATCAAGGAACCCAGTCCCATAGAGGAACGGCGGCCTGCAGAGCCCTACCCAAGTGTATACTACTTGAGTACCGTTAGTTCCCCAATCCGTAGTCTCTAAGGACCCTGGGAACCCAGCCAGATACTAACACCCGTCTACCTGACTGACCTCCGTGTTCTCCAATTCAGTGTCCGGACATAACTTCATGAACAAATAGCTGATCCAATAAGGATCCAGTTCATGCGCGCATATAATCACAACAATATCTTTCATATCAATAATAAGCATGCTTGTACAACTCTATCATAACATACCTCATTTTTCACGTATCAATACACCAATCACGTGTCAACATGTACCACAGATAACTTACCTACTGAGACTCATGGGAAACCGGTACTCACCTCGAGATTTACAGGAGACAGATATGCAAACGGGAATGAATCCCAAGAGCACACAGAGTCGTCCGAATCACCTAACACAAGGGACACAGATAAACACCACTTAGAATACACTATAACAGACTACACTAGCAACCGACTCAACCGAAGGTCAACATGGCTTCTGACAGCCTCCTACGGCCGCAGGAACATGTTCCTACGCCCGCAGGTTGTCTTTCCAACACGTCCTACGGCCGTAGTAGTTATATACTACACCCGTAGAAGTTCTTGCCAAAGAACCATGACCTACGGCCATAGGAACCATATCCTACGCCCGTAGTAGGTGTCCTTTGGGTAACTATGGCCGTAGGTTATATACCCACGCCCGTAGTCTTATTTCCATCACCCGTAGGTGGTAATCCTCTTAAATTCAATACTACGGCCGTAGTAACCATTTACTGCGACCGTAGTAACATTAACAAGCTCCTACGGCCGTAGAAACATCCTACTACGCCCGTAGGAACCACATTTACAGTGTGTTCTTGCTCTGTTCGAACACAGACGCTGTTTCACGAGTTTTTGACTCAAAAATCATCTTGAATCCGTATTCAAGCGTTTTTACCAGTTGTCTAACATATACATAAACTTTCTAACATGATTTGGTCACGAAAACAACACTACAACACATATAAATCTACACTTCTAGGTCATATTCCCCAAATGACAAAAACCAAGTTCTTGACTTGAAAAGCTTACCAACAAGGAGAAGTAGAACATATTGAAGCTTACACCTGTAATCACCTGGATTTCACAAGAGATAGATACAGTGCTCAGTGTCCTCGGGTTCTTCAGGATAACCTAACACATCGTACCCACGTTGGTTATCACTTAAACTTAACATATACAAGCTTAAAACACAAGTTACACAAACTGTTATACTGAACCCTGCTTGCGGCCGCAAGTACATGCCTTACGGTCGCAAGGGACCTTCAGGAACACCCCTTACGACCGCAAGGGCACCCCTTGCGACCGGAAGAGTTCCTTTCCCAAAAACCAATGCTTACGATAGCAAGGGAATTCCCTTTTGCCCGCAAACATGCTTCCTTCGTTGGCTACGACCCCAAGTTATGTACCTGCGATCGTAAAACTCATTTCCTTCGCTCGTAAGCGGTAAACCAACAAAACCCACCCTTACGGTTGCAAGTACCCTTGCTTGCGGCCGCAGGGATCATTTCCACGGCTTACGGTCGGAAGGAACATTACTTGCGACCGCAAGGGTTTCAAACATGGCTTACGGCCGCATGTACCTCCCTTGTGACAGTAAGCAAGGTCGGTACAGCAGGCTCGACTCTGTTCGTGTACAGCTCTGTAAATTCAATTTTTAGCACTTTAATCGATCAAAACTTGATTCTAATTGTTTGTACACTTCACTAGACATTGTTTGGATCTTATAAACACTTTGGACACAAAACTAACCACAAGAAAAACATTTACACCATCAAAATGGTGTATCTTGTTCACAAACTCAAAACTAGGGTTCTAGCATAAAAACACCTTGAAACAAGACAAAGGTACAGCTGATGGACAACTTGAATCCAGCTAGAACTTCTTTTGCTACTGATTTCTTAGATTTCTTATTCAAAAACTCCACAAGGATTGAAGGTGTGTGCGTGTGTATTTGGTCACGTATGTACAAATATGTGTGTTTTGAAATGTCAGGGGGATAAGGGAGAGAACAAGGACCGACTTTGGGTGTTTAAATTAGACACTCGGTATTTTGTTCCCCCTTTTAACTTACAACTTGTCACACGCTAACCCGTTTCAACTAACGGGGATATCTACAAAATCATTAAGCGAAACCATTTAACACTTTATTACACACTAACCTCAACTTTCATCTAACACCTCATATATCCACCTTAACCAACTAAAATATAAAACAACCACTAGAACATTTATTTAAAGTCAAGGTACATTCACTTGAGCATGAAGTACAACTAGGTACTACTAGGCCCATTTTCAGGATGTTACAACTTACCTCACACAATATTAAAGAGCATAAATTTCTCGTTAATTTTATATAATTTTTGTAATTTAATACTGATGGTCCCGTGTTTATACGGATGAAGCAATGCTAGTGATTTCGTGTGTGTTTGTGTGTATGTTTCGGTAGAGAAGAGAGAGCCGAGAGCTTTTAGAGAGAGAGAACACAAACACACAAAGTTGATAATGCAAAGCTTGGTATTGAAATGTGGGGGAAATGCCTTTATATAGCATTTCCCCAACTTTGGTATAATTACATATTACACCCTCACTTTAATATATCTTACAATCTCCCCCTAAGTGAGGTGTGTAATCATTCACAACAAACAAATACATTGAAATCTATTCGAAAGCTGATTTGTTGCGAATGCCGAAGGCCACTTGCCATTTCCTGATTTCTCTCCTGCTAGCCAATGCTTTCCTTATTTGATCTATTGCCTTGTATGCCTGGGAATGTTCTTCATCTGTGTAAGCTGCTCGGTTATCCCAAACCTTTTGATGAATTTTATGATGAAGGATTTTCAAGGTGCCGTCAGAATATGCATTAAGGTCGTCTAGTCTGATGAAAATCTTTTCACCCTTTGTATTTTGGAGACAACACCTCGAGAACCTTTAAAGTTTGGATGACCGTCATGGATTACTGTCAACTTTTCAAGTTGTTCTAGATCTGGATGATTCTGATTAGGCTTAAGAAGATTGACTTTCCGATTGTTGTTCTCAGCCCCGAGCTGGATATCGTGTTCCTCAAAGAATTCCATAAGATTTCTCATGTACCTCATTAACGCAACTCTACCAAATTCTTCATCAGGCCATTTTCCCTTTTTCTGGGAAAGGATGTCGAATAAGAAGCTAATGTCTTCGATGTTTACATACCTCAAATCTGCTTCGGTGAGAAAGTATGTGAGGTTGTTAGCTCTTTTGACGTAGAAGATGGCATATTTTATGTTGAAGTTGGTTTCGGTATACACACTGAGAAGGTCACTTATGGGATAATCTGATTTGATATCTTCTGGTTTGGTTTGTGAACGAGTGAGAATATGATCATATCTCCTTCTTTGTTTATCGTTCATGTTTCTCAGCTCGGGTGAGATAACCTCTATCAACTGACTGCTGAAGATTTCAGGAATTCGTTCTTCAAGATTGGCAGCGTTGACAAAGAAAGGTTTCCATATCGGGTTTTCTGCAGCATTCCTTGTGAACATATTCCCGACATCAAGACCAGGATCTCCACGATGCACTGGAGGAGCAGGTGGGACTGTGAAACTTTCAGGCAAGGGCCATTCTGATTCTGCTCTAAACTTTTCAGCTGCCTCTGCTTGTCTGTTTCTTTCTAGTATGTCGGCAGCTGATTCTTGAAATCTACCAGGAGGAGGAGGGAATTGTTGGTGAACTTCAAAATTTAACCCACTGAGGAGCCTGGAAACATCAAAGAGAGGCTTTGTCTTCTTTGGTTTCCTTCTTGCTTCTCTCCTAGAGATTGCTAACCTTTCTTTCCTTCTTTGAGCAAGTTCCCTATCACTAGGAATGTCATCAAAACGGTCTACAATTCTAGGTGAGTCTGGGCGCGTTGCAACCTCGACATATTCATCAATGCCGGCAAATAGTCTTATCATTTATGGGTCATCAGTTTCCTCCTTCTGTTCATAGACCCTACCTTCTCCCAAATCCCTGACGGGTGAATTTCCTAGTGACTCATACAGCTCTTCCATCTCAGAATCGGAGCCACTAGACCAATTAACATTGTCAGCCTGGGATTGATCGAACGATAGTTCTCCTTCTTCGAGTTCTGTCGGCCTCAGTTTAGATTGTTGCTGGGGTACATAGAGTACGATTTGTTTGTCAGCATTCTCTTTCTGTTGTAATTCATAAACTTCGTCGGCCGTTAATGATTCGGATCTATGTTGTTGACCCGTCTGGCTTCCAGATCCAGCAGAACCTGTACCTGTAGATAAGTATCTGCTCAATGATGGTACTGGTACAGTTGCGGCGGAGGGAGTTGTGATATATCTTCTTCTTTTCTCCCCCTTGGGACGATCATCAGGATCTTGATCTTCCCGCCTCCTTTTTGACCCCTGAGCCTGGGCCTGACAGGTTTGTTCAAGTACCGTCAGCCGGTCAGTAACTTTTTGCAGGGAAGTATAGAACCCTCTTGTCACCCCATCAATCTTGCTGTTTACATCTTCATGAAACTCTGTAAATTCATCCAAGGAGATTCCCTGTGGACGTAGTTCAGTTTGCAGAGTAGTCAGAAGGTCTTGATTATAAGCAGAGTCTGGCCTTTGTACAATCAGTTTAGCATAGAGGATGCTTTTTAAGGCGTCGACCGATAGTGAAGTGACATCCGGTTGAGATTGAGGAGCCGTTGCTGGAAGACGAGCTGCTAGAAGATCTTCAATACGTGACAGCTGCTCAGTCTGTTCCCTGGAAGCCCTTTCAATCCGATCCAACTTTTGATTTGTCTCCTGCAGTTGTTGGCGGATTGGAGACACGGCTTGTTGAATAGCAAGTTGAAGATCTGCATGTGTAACAAACCCGGAATCACTCAGATTACCGGTTGAGGTACCTGCCACAGAGGCAGAACCACCTACTGGAGCAGCATGGATGTAGGCTCCAGCAGGATTTCCTTCCAATCCTCGAATTGCACCTTGAGAGGTACCACCTACGGAAGTTGCGGAGACTTGTTGAGTCAACAAGCTCAGTGCATCTATAGTTACCTTGTGTTGTTCAAGATATGCGGATATCCGCGGCAAATCAAATCGTGCACGAAGAGGAGTCGAGGACGAGGGAGGCAGTCCTCTGTTTTCAATAGGTCTAACACCCAATTGGGGTTGGCCTAGATTGTGTGTTATAACCCTGTGCAATAAAAACGGTGCCTGTTGAGAGACACCGTAGTAGCTTGGTGGGGCAGAAACTTGCACGGGTGGGATAACCGCGGCTTGTTCAATATGAGGCTCAGCAGTGCTAGGCCTCATAGTAGATGTGGCTTCCCGGCTTTCTGGGTTTGGGGAACCCTCAGCACTCATTTTTTCTTTTCTCACCTTCTCTCTATCACTCGCACTCCTAACTACAAAACTATCTTCATCATCACCGCTACCGGCACCATACCCCGCATATTGATCAGGGTGAATAAGAGAGTCAGGAGTGACAGAACCAGATTCAATAGATAAAGAATGACTTGGCGAAGTTACTGGAATGTCATGTTCAGGAGCAACCATGGCCCTGCGAATGATTGAGGTGGTTTGAAGTGGTATGACCAGACCACGGGTAGGAGAGGGGGGTGTTGTCTGAGTGGTATGGGCCTGGTTTGGACTGATAGGATTGGGGTCGGTTATTTTCATGAAGGATGGGGTGCTATCAGTAGGTTGGTCTATTGGTTGCTCAGGGGTGTCCAAAGGTGATATTTCTGTTTCGGGGTCAGGGGCACCACCTGGATGGGAGGCTGACTCTTCTTGAGAGGAACTGGATGACTCAGAAAAGTCAAGTCCAAGTTCGGTTAAAACGGCTTGGGTACGGGTGGATACAGAGAGGGATTGGACAATGGATTGGATGACTGCTGGATCATATGTATCTTCTCCCTCTCTACTCTCATCACCTTCACCCACTTCTCCTCCCCTCTCTTGATTTTCTCTCTGCACATCCCTCTCAGCATCTCCCACAGATTGCTGAGTCCTATCCTCTATATTCTCACCGGGTGCTACTCCCTCTTGGGTAGGTATGGCCGGCTCTGGCACAACCATAGAGGGTATCCCTACACTCTCCCTATATGTTCTCACTACATCATTTTGCTCACACAGATCCAGCAGAGACTCAGGGAATGGTTTAGGAATAGGCATATTAGTAGGAGTAGCAGGTTTAATTGATTGGAAGAGTTTGGGTGTTACAGAGGATAAACCTGCCCGTCGTGGAATGTCAGCATTTCTATCCATCACATATTGTATGATCATCGGAAGGAAGCGATGGTAAGGCAGCAGGTTGGCCTCCTTCTTCTTCTGGGAATTCTTCCTTTGCATGGTAGCTTTTATGTCCTGGAAGAGAAGGAATGCGTAATCCACATTCATATGTGTGGCAGTAGCAACGAAGATTTTTAGCTGGTTCTCCGTTGGAAACTCATACCCTGAGTGTTTTTGGGTGAGGCACCTTTGCAGCACGGTCATAAAGATGTTATACTTTGGGTGAAGACCAGTGCGTTTGAATTGATTCTTAGTTGTGAGCTCTCCAGCATAGCCCAACTGTCTTATTGCTGCCAGACATGTTTCCTCATTGGGGATCTCCTCATAATCCATCACAGAAGGTCTGCTATTAGCTTTTGGTAGTCTGAAGATTGACCGTAGACGACTGACCGGGATGTCTACATTAAACTCATCCACCTCAGCATGGATGACCTCCTGTCCTTTTTCGTTTATTCGTACATCACATGTCCTCCAGAATTGTTGAACATAAAGTTCAGGGACATGTGTGCCTGTAGTTGCAGGGTTGTAGGTTAGAAGGTGGTTCAGAGGGTGAATCTTGAGGATTTCAGTGACAATGGGGTGAGTGGGGGTTGTGAATTTTGTAAGATCAATATAGTGGTTGTTGGGGTGAGTTCTGGTGCTAAGAAACTCAGCCTGAGGCATGATCTCTTCTGGGTCACGAACAACTTGGGCCATGTTATCTGTACAGATAGAAAGAAATATTAAGACATAATGACAATGATAAGATTGGAGATTGCATTGGCCCAAGAATTTCAAGTGTCAAGTGTTAGACAGAAAAATTGTCTAACTCTGGAGGACTTCAGTGTGAAGATATCAAATTGATGAGTTGAAAAGTTATTGTTGACATCTTATTTCATTAAATGAACAATAATAAACACATTTGTAGTACTGAAGCATGCCTCAAAAATCACCCTAACACCTCTTTTTAGGCCAAAAACCAAATCATTTGAGTATGCTTATACTCCCCAAGAACACGAAGAACACTTTTTGAGATTTTTGAAAGATTTTTACATCAAAGTGTTCCCCACGTGTTCTAGAAACCCATCGCAAACATGGATAGATCAAACAAGTTAGTTTGATATCCCAAAAATCCATCTAAAGTCCCGAAACCTTCATTCGCATACGGGTGTTCAAAGGCCAAAAAGTTCATTTTTAACTCAAAATTTCCAAAAAGTAAACCGTACAAGTTGTTACCTTTGTGATTATGAGTATTTTGAATCTAAAAAGGTAAATTTTGGCAGAGTAACGAGATGATTTGTGTGTGAGAGATATCAAACTCGAGAGAACACTTAAGAAATTTTTTTTCGTAAGTTTGAAGCTTGTGAATGAAGATTGTAACCGTTGGGTAACGTATATCGATGTAAAAAGGACACGTGTTGAGCCCTGATTTGTTGTTACAACGGTAAAAAATGCGGCTGATAGAAGTTTCTCAATCGCATGCGATTCACACTGTGGAGTGTTAATCGCATGCGATTCAGCTTGGGTGTTAGAACCATATGCATCTGAATCGCGTGCGAATCTCACTATCTGAATCAATCGCGTGCGATTCAGCCTATGACCGAATCGCATTCGATTCATACTGTAAGCTTAATCGCGTGCGATTAATACTATCTTAAACCGAATCGCATGCGATTCAACCTTATTCAATTGCATGCGAATCACCCTATCCTTGGCCTTAATCGCATTTGTTGGATCATGCTATTCATCTTGTATGCGATTGACTCTGAATTCATTTCATTTTCTAAGGCATGCAATTGACTTCCCATGCGATTGAACCAGTACTTGAAAATTTTATTTTGTTGGGTTTCAAGTGATTCTATGCGATTGGTTGAAACAGAGCCCAACACCAACACCAACACTTGGAAAATTTCTGAACAAATCAAGATATCTGAATTTTGATATTTGAAAAATTGAATTATCCAGATATGGTTGATTTGAATGTTTGTCTAACACACCCCCCTAGACTTTTGCATCTGTTAACTTTGAGAGTGTGATAATTTTGAATTTCTCCCCCTACACATGGGCATCATGTGTATCTCCCCCTACACATGGGCATCATGTGTATTTAACTTTTCTCCCCCTACACATATGCAGCATGTGTAGGACTTCAGAACTCCCCCTTTGCAGTTTCAGTAGACATCTGTACATTATACACACAGTCTAACACCAACTCTAAAAAGAAAGGAAAGGAAAGGAAAGTAAACAAGTTAACAGTTTGTTAGATTTGCAAATTCAGCATGCCCAACTTGGATACCAGTTCAGTAAAACGACTTTCATCCAAAGGCTTGGTAAACAAGTCAGCAAGCTGATTCTCGGTGGGAACATACTGTAACTCAATTAATCCTTTTTCTACGTTATCTTTTATGAAGTGATAACGGATATCTATATGTTTGGTTTTAGAGTGATGTACCGGATTGCAGGAGATGGCAATGGCAGACTGAGAGTCGCATAACAATGGTATTTTGTCGTACCTGAGGCCAAAGTCTGAGAGTTGTGTACGTATCCATAGGCTTTGGGAAAAGCACATTGCAACAGCAACATACTCAGCTTCTGCTGTAGAAGTGGATACACAGTTTTGTTTCTTTGAAGCCCAGCAGACTAAACGATCTCCCAGAAAGTATGCACTACCAGAGGTGCTTTTCCTATCAATCTTGCAACCGGCATAGTCAGCATCTGAATAAGCATGAAGATCTAGATTGGAGTCCTTGGGATACCACAGACCAAGATCCATGGATCCTTTGAGATATCTGAAAATTCGCTTAACAGCCAACATATGTGACTCCTTGGGATCTGCCTGAAATCTGGCACACAGACAGGTAGAGAACATAATGTCTTGACGACTTGCAGTGAGATAGAGTAAAGATCCAATCATCCCACGGTATATCTTGAGATCCACCGGAGAACCATCAGGGTCTGCCGATAGTTGTGATTTGGCCGCCATTGGAGTTGAGATAGGGTTGCAGTTGAGCATATCATACTTCGTGAGAAGATCTTTAATGTACTTGGATTGGCAGATGAAAGTGCCATGACTCAACTGTTTAACTTGAAGTCCTAGAAAGAACGACATCTCACCCATCATACTCATTTGGAACCTGTTTGACATTGTCTGTGCAAACTCTTCACTGTTCTTTGGATTTGTAGATCCAAAGATGATGTCATCCACATAAATTTGGACAAGGATTTTGTCCCTACCTTTTGTCTTTGTGAACAGAGTGGTGTTTGTCTTTCCTTTGGAGTAGCCTTCCCCTATCAGATATTCAGATAAGACATCGTACCATGCACGTGGAGCTTGTTTTAAGCCGTACAGAGCCTTATCTAAAATATAAACATGATTAGGGTATGAAGAATTGATGAAGCCCTCAGGTTGTGAAACGTAGACTTCTTCTTTGAGTACCTCGTTTAGAAAGGCTGTTTGGACATCCATTTGGAAGACTCGAAAGCTCCTGGAGGCTGCATATGCAAGAAATAAGCGTATAGCTTCAATTCGAGCAACAGGATCAAAGGTTTCATCATAGTCGATACCCTCCTATTGATTGTATCCCTTAGCAACCAACCTTGCTTTGTTACGAATGACCACTCCATCCGAATCCCGTTTGTTCATGAACACCCATTTAGTTCCGACAACAGATTTGCCATATGGAAGAGGAACTAATCTCCATACTTTGAGACGAGCAAACTGGTGTAATTCTTCTTGCATAGCTAGTACCCAGTCCGGATCATTCAGTGCCTCACAAGTCTTTGTGGGTTCAATCATGCTTAAGAAACCTGCAAATTGGCACTCGTTAGCTGTGGCTGACCTTGTTTGAATGCCAACAGAGGGATCTCCAATGATATTCTCCTCAGAGTGATGTCGGATCCATTTTAGCTCATGCGAGTTAGAGGAGGAAGGGATGAGATCTTGAATATGTGGCTCTTCCTCTTCCATTTCTCTGGAGAAGTTTGGATCAGAGTCGAACACAGGTGAGTTCTCCTGATCAACTATTGGTTCTGTCACAGGGGAGTGTGTGACAGAAACAGATGTAGAATCCTCAGCAAATGGATTCGTTTCAGGGATTGTTGTATCTGTGATCGGGTCGCATATCTGTGCACCGGCATTATCCCTGTTGTTAGCCAAAACACGGGAAGAGTCAGATCTAAAGAAATCAAACATGAAATCGAGATTATTATCAGAAGTAGCGGGAATGTCTGATTCTTTAGAGTTAAGAACTGGTCCTGAACGGGTATGTTCAGAAGTAAAAATGTTGGACTGTTGTGGGGAGCCAGAGACAGTCAATGTATCATCAAACGTTACATTGATACTCTCGATGATGCTCTTTGTGTGTGTGTTTAATACTCTATATGCTTTGGAGACGGTAGAATAACCTAAGAAAATAACTTCATCAGCTTTCGGAGCAAATTTTCCTAGATTATCCTTTTCATTTAAGACAAAACACCTATTACCAAATACATGAAAGTATTTGATATTAGGTACAATGCCATTTGCCAGTTCATAAGGAGTTTTATTAAAACGTTTATTAATGAAAGAGCGATTCTGCGTATAGCAGGCAGTGTTAATAGCTTCAGCCTAGAAGGAAGGAGGGAGCCCAGAGTAAGAAAGCATTGTTCGGGCAGCTTCAACCAGAGTTCTGTTTCTTCTTTCAACAACACCATTTTGTTGAGGTGTGTAAGCTGCAGAGAACTGATGGTTGATCCCAACTAGGTCACAGAAATTTTGCAGAGTGTTGTTTTTGAATTCCGTTCCATTGTCTGTTCGAATGGAGACAACACTTTGACCATATTTATTCTGCTGCTGTTTAATGAAAGTGATGATTGTTGGAGTAGCTTCATCCTTAGAGCACAGAAATTTGACCCAAGTATACCGTGAGTAGTCATCCACCATGACCAGGATATACTTCTTCCCATGTTTGGACTGTATTCTCATTGGACCGCAGAGATCCATGTGCAGGAGATCCAAAGGCTTGGTTGTGTTGAATGCTTGCTTTGATTTGTGTGAGGCCTTCTTCATCTTCCCTTTTTCACAGTCAGCACACAAATGATCCTTGTTGAACTTCAGTTTGGGTATCCCTCTCACTAAGTCACCATTGACTAGTTTGTTTATGTTTTGAAAGTTCTGGTGAGAGAATCTTCTGTGCCAGAGCCAAGTAAGATTATTAGAGGCTTCTGACAGAAGACACACAGATGTAGGAGAGTCATACTTCTCCAGATCTATGGAATACAAATTAGAATTTCTGCATCCTGCAAGTACTTCATCACCGGTTTCTGTGATCACTGAGCATTTGTTCTTTTTAAATACAACCACCATGTCTTTGTCACAGAACTGATCAATACTGAATAGGTTGTGCCCTAAGCCTTCTACGTAGGAGACTTTCTTGATTTTCACATGTTTTTTCTCTATGTCTCCGTACCCCATTATTGGTGCAACTTGGTCATTCCCAAAACGTACATTCCCGGAGTACTTAGGAACATAATTCTTGAGAAGACTTTTGTTGCCGGTCATATGTTTGGTACAGCCGGAGTCAAGGTACCACAAGTGAGGCACCTGCAAAAAGAGAATAAATCACGTTTAGGTCCCCATTTAGATATGGGTCCTTGATTGTTAGTCTCTAAGTTTGGTTGAGTAACAACTGTTGGTTTTGATGATGATGAAACTTCTAATGATCTATTCTTTGGTACCCAAATGGACTTAAGCTTTGGACGTGAAGGAATAGATTTGGAAGAAATTTGCTGAGAAGAAAGTTTCTTCACCACTGTTGGTTTGACAGTTGATGGAATCGGAGGTTTCGGATTCGGTAGAGTTGCGGAAACGTTATATTTGCGAATCCATGGTTGAGAGGAATTCTTAAGAATTCTTTGTGGCCTCGGTGCATCAACTTGCTGTCGCGGAAATGGAACACTGCGATTAGCAGGTTTTGCTACGTTGAATGGATGATGACTTGGGTTTCGAAGATTTTGAGATTTTGGAAGGGGAATTGCGAGAACGCTTTTGTGAATGCAAGAGTTTTTCCTGTGCAATCCAAGCCCTTTTAAATGCTTCATAGCCCTGCCGTCTGTAGACTTCCAGTTCCTTGATCGTGAGTAATCGGTTGGATTTGTTTAAGCGTTTAAGAGCATGTGATTGACGAGTGGTGATCCATTGGTTAATGATGTAGCCTTTTGAATTTAAAAATGGAACACAGATTTGATTAGCATAAAAATCAGTCCAATCAACACATGGTTTAACACCTAAAGTCTTTCTCAATTGATCATAGCAACAATTAAATTCACAGTGTCCATGAGTACAACTATTACTTATACAAAACATGGTAGAAGCAATTTTGTCTTATGAACTGGAATGATTACAAACAGAATCAAACATCAAAATGTTTTCACAGACAGGTTTCAAATTTGAACACCTCCTAGTGGATCTAGGAATAGCTCTTTTCCATGATGTATTTGTTTCAAACTTCTTGTTTCCAGCCTTCTTCACATCTGCAGCAGAGGATAAAAGATTAGACTGAAGTCGTTGTCGACTGGCTGCAGCTTGTGATGATTCAGGTACTTCTATGTGCACACGAGAATTGGGATTAGGAGTGGATTGTTGCTTTGGTTTGTAAATCTGTTTAAGCTTAAGATTTGTTAAGTCAGGTTTATTAACAGATTTTACAGAAGTTGTGCAATATGTACCCTTGGTTTTTGCATGAGTTAGATCATCCATATCTGAACCAAAAAGTGAGAAGGTAAAGGGAACTATTGGAGTTTCCATCTTTACTTTGAGGGCTTTGATTCTTTCTTTCAAAACAAACTGTTTCCTACACAGTTTATCAATGATCTTTCCATCATGTACAAATGACATGTTGGGAATTTGTTGACAGGTGATGATTTCATGCATTGAAGGGAATGTCTCAGAGGTAGGAGGTTTTAAATCATTTTGAATGGCTTTGGTGAGGTCCTATTGAATGACTTGGGTAAAACAAAATTCCTGCAGGGTGTTGAATCTGTCTTGTAATTCTTTGTGGGGAATGTATTCAACAGTGGGCTTTGGTGAAACAGGGGAGTAGAGTTCTTCATCAGAATAGACAGACGATGTAATATCAGAATCGGACGAGGAAGAGAGATTGGCAAGGTATGAGTCATTCAAATTAGAATAATCAAACGGAATTTCAGTTTTGACATTAAGAGTTCGTTTGAAATCTTCCTCTATTTGTGTCTCTTCTTGGCCAACAAAGACCATCCTTTGGGTAAGTCCTAACCCAAACAGGTCAGCATTATATAATTGTTTGGACGTAATCCTTTTCAATTTGAAGCCAAGCCCATCGAAATTCCATCTGGAGAAAGGACGTTCCTTTTCTTTGTATTGAGAGATGGTATGTTCACTTTGATCACGTTTGGACAGAAGGTATTCAAGTTCATTGATTCTAGAGTAAAGAGTACTTCGTTCTTTCCTAAGTTCATTTTTGAGAATTTCTGAATCCTTTTCAGCACACTTACATTCTGCTTTGAGATCTAATATGGTGTTATTAGTCCTACTGGTTAATTCTAAAAGCTCAGATTCTTTTGCAGCTAATTGGTTCCTAAGGCTGATTAAGTCGTTATCTAACTTCTTAATTATTGTTTATGCCTCCAATTTTTGAGTGTGTGAAACATCTTCTAGAACTTGATTTCTTGTGATTAAATCTAGTGCCTGACATTCTAACTCTTTTATGCGATTTAATATGGTTTGAATGTGTTTATGATTAATACCCATATTAAAGTTAGAGCTAGAAGATACCTTTCCACTGTCCAAGCTTTCTTCATCTGACTCGATGAGATTATCTCCGTCATCATCCTCTCTACCTTCTTCACCATTGTGAGCCATCAGACAGAATTGAGCGTGATCTTCACCATCCAGATCACTGTCTGATCCTCCTCAACTAGCAGCACGTTCCCAGCCTGTTTTTGTTTAGACAGGCGGTACTTCTGCCGATAGTACTCTGCATCTTTTGTCTTTTTCATTGGGCAGTTCCTGATCAGATGTCCTGACCTCCCGCAGTTATAACATTTGAAATCAACCTTCTTTTCTTCCTTCTTCTCATCCCTCTGGTACCTTGGCTTGTCAATAGCAGCAGCTCTTTCGGGTCTCCTTGAACCTGATGTGAATCGTTGTCTATTGTTAGTCTTGCTGAAACGGTTCATGAAGTTCTTGTTGGCCACTGTGAGAGCTTGAAATGCTGCTTCGATTGAATCATCATCATCATTATCATGATCAGAATCACTGAGAACCACTTGTTTAAGTTTCAAGGATCTCGATGATGTTTCCTTATGGATTCTGTCAGCCACCACCAAGGCAAGAGGGTCAGCAACTGGTTCTTTAGGGAGAGATTGCAAGATTTCATTTTGATACTGATTGAGATCTTCGAAGATGTTGTGGAAGGTGACTGATGTAAGATCTTTATTAATCTGTTTGTAAAGTCTGGCATAGCCTTTCCACTCAGAACCTAATGAATTCAGAAAAACACAGTTCAAATCAAGATCAGTTCTAACAATTTGATTAGATCTCATTTCATTTTGCAGCTTGCAGAATCTCCCATATGTTTCAGAGAGTAGTTCTTTTTCTCGAGCCTTGAAGTCATGATAGCTGTTGACTAGCTGAGTTCGTTTGATGTATTCTCCTTGCTCAGTGCCCTGAAGTTGTTTCTTGATCTCATCCCAGATTTCCTTGGCTGTGCCCAAGCTATCTATTTTGAGATAGATTTCAGATGAGAGGCCCTGCTTGAGGTAGTACTTGGCCAGTTTCTCTGCTTTCTTTGTTTCTCTTTCTGTATTGGTCATCTCATCATGAGTCTTCTCTCTTTCGTGTCTGGGAATCCCAGGGTTGTTATCTGGATCTGCTTCAACTACCTTCGTGAATTTGGTGTTTCCGTTGTTGATGCATTCAATCATCTTGTCACCGAAGAGGTCATTGTGCTCGAGGAAGTCCATGAACCTTCCTTTCCAGACATTGTATTCCCCTCGAAACAAAACAGGAGGTTTTGTGTCGGTGCCAATGGACATCATTTCATTTGTACTTGACATGATTAGTGATGTTTGTGAGAAATGATCGTTTATTTGTAAGATGGTTTGATTGTTCGAAAAACTTGTCCTGATTTTAAAGTGATTTGAATTATTGATTAGCGAACTAAGTCTTGTGAATTTCAATTTTGAATTAGATCTTAAAAGATTAAATTCAACCTTGAACTAGATAGACTTGAATTAATGTAATTCACCTTTGAATTAAATCTGATTTAAATTAAATTCAATTATGAATTAGATTGTTTGATTAAGTTCAAACGTCTTAGAGTTCTTTAATTCAAGTCCAAAGAGTCAATCACTTGTCCAAGTATAAGGAATAACTTGATTGGGATTTGTCTTATCAAATGCGAATACAGGTCAATCGAATGCGATTAGGTGTCCTTGAAAACAAGCAGAATAAGAACTTAGTTTTGATGGTTAATCGAATGTGAATCAATCCTATTTCATCAAAACTTAGAAAATAATCTGTTAGTCCTGTCAATCAAGTGCGAATCAAATAGAAACCTTTCAATCGCGTGCGATTCCCTTTACAAGCCGGCTGATAGATGTAAGTGTTAATCGCATGCGATTCAGGTAAACTTATCAACTGCTATAAGCCGCACAGTCTAATCGCATGCGATTCACTGAACTTGGCTTATAGCTATTTGATTAGCACTTAGGTGTTCTAATTTGACAAAATTCTATAAGCCGCCCCAAGAGTCAATCGCATTAACCAAGGAACCGGCTGATAGACTCTGATGTGTCCTTGTTAAATCAGATTGCCATACCCTGAATAGTGTCTAACCACTTGTACTTGATTGGTATGGCAAGTACTTGATTTTCCTTGTACAACACTTAATCTATTATGAATTTATAATTAAATAAATTATAAAATTCGATTTCTTCTTTTTCCAGTTGTACTTTCAGATCAAGAACACCATAAATGCTTAAATACCCAGAAAATTTAATGTTGAAAAAGTGGATATTTAATGACCTTCTTGACTTAATACTTATAAAAACACCCACGGTTTGTGTTTTTCTTCAAAGAATGTTTTGTAACCTTTGTAAGACTATCGAAACAACTCAAAAGAAAGTTAAAGGAGATGTAGTTTATACCTTTAATGAGTTCTACCTTTAAAAGTCGTTTGAGCTTGAGTTTATCTTGAATAAAACTGACTTTCTTGAACCTTTGCACAACCGAGAGCCTTTTCTTCTTAGAAGCTTGAACACTTCGAGATTTTGTTGTCTTCTTTTGAACAATCACGAGCCAAAAACAAGTTTGGCTCTGATACCAATTGATGGTCCCGTGTTTATACGGATGAAGCAATGCTAGTGATTTCGTGTGTGTTTGTGTGTATGTTTCGGTAGAGAAGAGAGAACACAAACACACAAAGTTGATAATGCAAAGCTTGGTATTGAAATGTGGGGGAAATGCCTTTATATAGCATTTCCCCAACTTTGGTATAATTACATATTACACCCTCACTTTAATATATCTTACAAATACATTTCCGTATGACGGATATATTTAGTTTAAAAAATGTGGGGTAGTGTAAAATGTCCAAATAACCCTTAATTAATTAAGGATAAGTTTGACTAGTTTAAGTTTATCCATAAGCAACTCTTTAATCTGTATCCTATATTGTTTTTTAATAATGGTTATAATTGGTTTTCGCAGTTCTTGTACGAAAAAACGGTTCTCATTTGAACCGTCTCTATATATATAGTGTGGGTGATAGAATGTGTGCACAGATAGTGTACACGTGTTGTCCCATCCGAGCACTATAAGGCACTAAAGGGTAACACCGCTGCACACTCAACACGAAACAAGTTAATAGAGAATACAGTGTGTGTTGATAATTATTAGTTAAATAAAAGTTTTAATTAAGTATTAAGTTTAATATTTAATTAAAAGTTTTGATTAAATATTAACAATTAATTAGTGAATTAATTAATAAAAGTTAAACTTTGAGGGTAGGTTTTGTAAAGAGTTTAAAATTATTAAACTCGGATCGGGCTTAAAGGCTTGATCCACTTAAATTTATATTTAGAGGGATTAATCTTGTTAATTCTTCATTAAGAAAAATACAAAACTTAAGCCACAAGTTAGAGTACCCTCTCCCTCTCTCCCTTGTCCCTTGTGTCGGCCGAAAGCACCACCACACGAGGTGGTGGTTTGTAGCGGTCAGCTACCGGCGGTGGCACCCCTACGGCGGCAACCCCCATGCGGCGGTCCTCTGCCCCTTCGACGGTTCCCCTTTGCGGCAGCAGCCCTCAGAAGAAGGCGGTGGCGGTTTACACACACACACGCTTGTTGCGGGTATCATTCTAGGTGGTCTGGTTGCCGGGTTCACGGGTACAATAGTTGTGAACCCTCCTATAGCAGTATGAGGGTATACTTTCTAACCCTTGAACTTTATAATATATATGTATATATATAATACATATATATATATGATAATATGTGATTGTTTATATATGTTTTGTTCCCCTAGTTGATCCAGTTGTGATATCTGGGATTGGGGTTTGGTTATTTCGCTATGCATGTTGTACCCTCAAACCTCAACAATGGCGTCAGAGCCGTTTTTCGGCTTGATAGGGGACGGTTTAAAATGATATTATTCATATTTATTGTTGATACATGTTTTTGTGAAACTTGGTTTTGGTTCAAAATCAAAGTTTTGATCTTTTAACCGAATAAAGTTTCAAACTTTATTGTTATATATACTTTTTGAAACTTGGTTTTGCCAAAGATCGAAGTTTTGATCTTTAAGCCAAATAAAGTTTCAAGCTTTATTCTTATCATTATATATAAGTGTGTGAAACTTAGTTTTGGCTAAAGATCAAAGTTTTGATTTTTTTAGCCAAATAAAGTTTCAAGCTTTATTATTGTTTTGACCAAAGCAAAAATAAACTGAGGTGGTGTTTTTGCAAATAACCCAGTTTTAGGTTGTTATAGCAAAAGGCCCAGTTTTAGGCCCAGTTTTGAGGCTTGGCTCATATTTTGGGATTAACACAAAATCAGGTGATTTTGGTGTTAGAGTTTTTCTCGACTTAATTCTTAAGTCATCCCGGATTTATATTTATATTAATACTGCTTTGATTAATTTACGTGTTTTGTTTAATATATCATGTTTATGTTGTGATAAATTTTTATATATATTGTATAAGCCAACGCCTTGGACCTAGTGGATCACTTTGTTGTTAATTTTCTTGCCATAGTTGATTATCGTGCCACTTACAACCCCTATTCAATTTTGTAAAATTAATAGTTTTAGCGGGCCTGCGTGCGTATAAATTATTTGTAATCTATAGGACACTAGTTTTTTTTCAAAATTGTATAGGTTAGCTGTATAAATGAACTCTTTTCAAGAGGAGGAGCAAGATAATGAGGTGACCGCCATGGATATATGTAGAAGCCAGCGGGAGCGTCAAAGATCCATGCCTTGTGTGTTGTGTGATCCACTTAAGGGTTTGAACATCGGCTACTTGATTAGTCAATTAAGTACCAGTAATGGTCAAAAGTCGTATTTCGGCTTATTTGTATATTATTGCGTGGTTGTGATATATTGTTAAATATAGATTGTGCGCGTTAATGTTAAAACTATATTTTTAGCATTTTTAAGATGAAAAGTTTTTTCACTTAAAAGAGAATGTTTTACAATTTTTTTATGAGACTAAAAACTGGCAATTTTTTTTTTAAACATACGAACCCATTTAAAAATCTTAGACCAGTGGTGCTACCCATCTAATGGTACACCTACCTATTACTGGTACTTGGTGTGTTGTCGTGCCCAAAACTGCTCACCAGGGTTCAAACCGATATAGGGAGGGGGTGAAAGACTTTGCGATTTCCTGATGTGATGGGCCAAAGTTCACATTATCTTAAATGGTGACGTCTATTTTGGTGATTCCCTGATATGACGGGCCAAAAGTGCACTTAGAGGGACTAAATATGTACGAATTATGTTTCATACGATGCCCCAAAGATCTAGGAGTCGAGTTTTAGTTCAAAGACGATCGGTATGGTCCAAATAACACGGGGTCGGTGTTGTCGTACCCATCTAATGGTACACCTATCTAGTCTAAAATACAATTATTTAAGGGTTATATTTTATTTTAGAATATTTAATCAAATTATTGCATCGGTTTTTCTTTTTTCTATAGATGTCAAAATTATCTGTCATTCCGTTTTACTCAATTGAGAAGTCTCTTAGCTTCATCATGAACAAGTGGAAGCTTTCAGGTACAAACCATGCGGTTCGGAGGTTGTAGTTTAGGAATATCCTAAGTGCACAGGGGAAGCTATACACGGTTGTTAGGCCACCTCTAGCACGACCCGATTTCTCTGCCCCAGATGGAGAGTATGATACATTTTATAAGTATCTATCTGATGAATCTGATGTCATGTCAATTCTGATATTCTTCACAGCATCTGAGTTCTCGGGCGAGTTGAAAATTAAGTCATCTTTTGAGGTCGTGCAAAACCTAGAGGAGCAGTTCAGAGATAGTGAACGATATGGACGTTTCCTGTTGATGAAGGAGATTCTTTCACAGAGGATGAAAAACACCAGTCAGTGAGCGATCATCTCATTAACATGAGAAGGCTAGTAGATTGCTTAATTATCTTGGGATCACAAATTAGTAAACAAGAGCTTGTGATGCTATTGGTCGGGTCCCTAACAGATCACTATCAGTCAAAAGTAGTTAGTGAGCTTGGAGGACAAGAACTAACAGTTGTTAGTATACACGAGTTTCTGATGTGTATAGGTGAACATATGCATCCTGACATCCTTGGTACAACAGATGTTGAATCAATGAAGGAAGACGACTGGATTGATGAGCTAGGAGACATTTGTTGCCCAATTTGTGGTAGCAAGGATTTATGCGAGCACTCACTCGACATTGATCTTTTCAACATTTGCTCGCCTAATTATACAAGTATCTTTATGATAGATTGCTTAGTTACTTCTTTTGAATCATGGATACTTGATACCGGATGTGGTCATCACACATGCAATCATTTGCAGGGATTCAAGAGGAGTAGGAAACTAACGAGGGACGATATGGACCTACGGGTAGGCGAAGGCTCCACGGTTGGTGTAGAAGATGTAGGAACATAGAGTCTTAGCTACCGTCGGGTTTGATTATAGAACTTGAGAATTGTTACTAGGTTTCTGAGTTAATAAAAAATGTAATCTCGTATAATTTATTAATAGACAGTGGTTTTACCTATCAGTATGTGGGGAAAATAATTTTGTGCTTTAAAGATGATTTATTCAATTTTAAAGCAAGTTTACAAAATGTTTATATATATTAAATCTACAAGATGACAATAATAAAATATATTATATAAGTAAAAGGTCAAAAGATATTTTAAACCAGACATGAAGGGTTTTGATCTGACCAAACCACCCAATGACACAAACTGGTCAAACCTGAGTTTGATTCTACTGGTTCAATCCTAAAAGCGGAACTGGATTGAACACAACCCTCTAAACCCCAAAAAGGGTTAGGATATTTAAAACTAATGATCAATATAGCTTCTAATGAACAAACAATCCACAGATAAGGTTACAAGAAATGATACCTGATCAAACTTGGGATTGCTAAAGACAGTCCACCACTACTGCACCTCCTAACGAACTGGCTGCTAGACCACTCCTGGAATCACCAATCCTCAAAGCTTCAAGCTTGATTGTGTGTGTGATCTTCGTAAACCACCAAAACCGAAACACACCTTGTGTTCTCGGTTTGTGTTCGACGAGAAAAGAGAGAGCCGAGAGAGGAGAGAGTGTCGACAAGAGAGAGTGTCGACGAGAGAGAGAAGCGAGATTGAGAGAGAGAGAGAGATGTGTGGTGGCTAGGTTTAATCTTTTGTTAAGTTATTCTAATCCTTAAGGCTTAAGGATATATATAGACTTTAAAAGGACCCAAGCCCGTTTAATTAAAAGCTCACTGGTTTTAATTAAACTTCCATCTCTTGCATTTTAACCCCCTGGACTTTACTAGTTAATTAATTAACTATTAATTAACTGGTCCGTTAAATATTTAAACTTAATATTTAATTTTCCTTAAATAACAAATAACTATTTATTATTTATTTCCTATTAATAATTAATACAAACTAATTAATTATTTATTTCTCTCTTTTCAATAATTAATTCTACTGATTAATTATTTACTTTTCTCTTTAATAATTAATCCAACCTGATTAATTATTTCCACACAGATTTATGGTAAAATCCAACTGTTCTGATTTGGGTGTGTAGCAGTGTGACCCTTTAGTCTCTTATAACATTGGATACAATGTACCCATTAATTATCTCCACACAGAATCTAACAGACTCCCACTTGTGTAAGATAAGTAATAGTTACTGCACATTGTTAGCATAAGGAGGTCCCTAGCCAGACACTTAGGGTAACCAGATTATAAGAACTCTTATACCCCAATGTAACTTGTGATAAAACTTCATAAGCAACATTCTTAGAAGTAACCTGTTATAAACTAACTGTTTACAAACTAAACTATCATAAACTCCCTGTTCATGAATGGGTATGTTATATATATATATATATATATATATATATATATATATATATATATTTATATATATGTTTGTCTCTTGCAGTGCGATATTTCAATTTTGAGCATAAGCATGGAGAAAGTCAACTCAGAGACTCAAGAACTTGGTTCATGACATACTTGATTTCAAAACTGCGTGATAAACGACAAAGAACAGATCAGTTCGTTTGGGCACGGCCGTGCACTTACCAGTTTCTCTAATCAGTAAAGGGGCCCAAAAATATCTCTCCTAAAAAGGAGGTGCAATTGCCATCTTGCATATTTGCATCTGGAAATACGGCTCCCACTGAATCTAGACACGCTCCTTATGACCACCCTATTACGGCGTGGCGTTAAAACGCACTAAGAAGACAACAGTTACCGTATCCCAAACCAAAAACCTCAGGCTTAAGGATAACCTATGTGATAAATACTTTTGACATGAATCCACGAAGTATTATCACAGTGGGTCAATCCAATATTCGTAACCCTAACGAATATCCGTCAATTTTGGTGCGCAAAATCCTTTTGCAGCTATATTCGATATACTTTCGAATCTACCCCAAAATTACGATGACTTTATAGTCCTATCATAGTTCCTATCACGATAAGTAGTCACGGATAATGTTTTGAATAAACCTAGTTTATTCCTAGATGAACCAAAACATACAAAGTTTGTGAAGAATAATGAAACTAATTTCTACACCCTTCCATATTCCGCCCTGGAATAAAGATGCATAATTTCTACCATTTCATTTACTCGATTCACGGTGTATATCTGAATTACTTATTATTTTTGCATTGTAACTTATCACAGATTACAAGGAAAAATTAATATGGTTATAAACCTAAAACTCAAGACTAGTACCCTGAAGTACTCTTTCTTGGTTTTGCTAGAAATCGTTCTTGCAACCTTTGAACAATTCTAAACTTACTTGTTTTATAAATTTCTTAAACTTTGAGAAACTGGAAATAACTCCTAAGTTTCTGATTTTATAAAATAACATCCCTGTAATTAAAACTTTAATTACATTTGTAGATTACTAGATTTTATAGTCCATTTGAAATGATAAACCTTCTTACACCTGCTTATAAGAAACTTGAAATTAGGTTCCCAGCGAATACCAACACTAATCTAATATCATTACTAAGGGTGTTAAAGAACATCCTATTTCATCATTTCTAACGTTGACCAACCAACAACATTTAATTAAGCTGACTTACTGAACATTTTAGAACGTTTATATATTTTATTTAAGTCATAAACTGACTCAAAATCTTGCAATGATATCTTTATTGAGTACCTCTCAATAAGTCATGCATTTCTCGGATTAGTCCTTTCTCAAGACCTTACTATTTTAGATAACTTCTAAAATCATCCGATAATTATATACTCTAAAAGTTCAATCCTGTATTTATCATACTAGTTAAAAAACTTTTTATTAACTTTGATAAATACATTAGTCAGATGCTCCCACTATCTTTTATGTAAAAGTGCATTACTTTAAAACATCATTTTAGGCTTAGTCAATCCTTGACTATCATGCCTAAAACTTGTGTTCTAAACACATGTTTTAAAACTTAGTTTTTGTAAGAAATTGTTTTATGAAACCAAAAACTTGGATCTCCATATATCCATCTTTCTAATTACAGAAAGTGGTCTCATTAAACTTACCATAAGTGCAAAACACTTGTGAAGGCATTTTAAATTTTTTTTCCTTAAAACATTTAGTATAAAACTCCCTTGATTATAGTAACAACCATAATCACTTTTATACTATCTTAATAATTTTATCAAAAACTATTTTACTTAGAAATAATGACTATTATTTCCATTTGTTCAAGACTTTGAACATTCACTTTTCACAAAAATCTTAAACACTTGTTAAATTAGAAAAAACTATCTAATTTTATAAACAACACTTGTTTATTTAAGTATTTGAATAGTGAAGCCACATTTATGTAACTACAACAAATCATAGCATAAGATCACTATGAATCACCAATCAAGTCAAGACTTGACTTATTGGTATTCTTTTAGTCACAACTGGACTAATCCTGATTCATAAAAAAATACGTGCACGTATATGAACTAAATAATTAAATTTCCATAAAGTCATAATTTCAAACATAAGTTTCCAAAAACAATCAAGATAAACATGTTCAGATAAACTAAAAAAGAGTTTAATAAACTAGAAAATATAATTATTAAAATATCCGTAAGCTGCACGTGGGATCTCTTCATGCTGGGCCGCATCACTTTCCATCTCCTCCTGCAATAAACGATTGCAAGATATTAGAATACTCGTAAAAACTTTTACAAGTGGAAAGTGATAAAGAAGCTATTTACACGATACCTGAGGGGCCAGCCTTGCCACCTGCCTCGTGACCCTTCGGACAATCTCTTTTCCAATGTCCGACCTCACCGCACCTGAAGCACCGATTCTCGGTTCTTGCTTTGTTCGGTTTAGGCTTCTTGCCCTTGTTGTCGTTATTAGCCCTGGGTGCATTCTGGCTGGGCTGGGCCTTGCCCTTTCCCTTTCCGTTGTGCCCCTTCCTCTTCTTATGTCCGCCATGTCCCACCATGAGAATGTCCTTAGACTTGGTCCCAATACTCTGCTCCGCTGTCTTAAGCATGGATTGCAACTCAGCCACAGATTTCTCCATGTTTTTTATGTTGTAGTTGACTATAAAAGGCTTATAGTCGTCTGATAACGAGTTGAGTATCGTATCAATTGCTAGCTACAACGGTACTGGGTGCCCAAGTCTCTCCAGGTGGTCCATGTAACCCTTCATTTTCATGATGTGGTTACTGACCGAGGTCCCCTTAGCCATCTTGCACGAGTTAAATGCTCTAGTGGCATCATAACGTTCTGTGCGGGCTTGCTCGTGGAACATATCCCTCAGCTAGCAGATCATGTCATAAGCATAAGTCTCCATCATGCTAGACTGGAACTCTGGACTCATAGTTGCAAGCATGAGGCAGCTGACATCTAGGGCGTCATTTGAGCGCTTCTTAAAAGCCTCCCTGAGTTCTGCCCTAGCATTGTTGGCAGGGGGATTTCCTAGAGGTTGTTCTAGGACATGCCACTTTTTCTCGTGCCTTAGCACGATCCAGAGATTTCTCTCCCACGTGAGAAAGTTTGGCCCTGTAAGCTTATCCTTTTCTAGGATAGAGCGAAGAGAAAGGTTGTTAGTGCTGGTAACGTTGGTTGCCATCTACAAATTAAAAACTCGGTTTAATTAGTAATTGCAGATAAACTTTTCTAATCATATATCATCAAACCCATAAATAATATATATTAGACCTAAGACCCATATTTCACATACTTGACGCAAGGTTTGGGCACTTCCCGCCAAGTCATGCTATTTTTTGTAGGTAACACCCTGTACCAATCGTACCTAACTGATACGACTCCTAGAACCTCGTAGAGCATTTAGACCCAGTCTAGTATGTTTAACTCTACTCTAGTGCTTTTTGGGCCGGGACTCCCGATTATCACCAAAATAGATCGCACCACCTAAGACAGCATGAATTCTGGCCGGGACTCCCGATTATCGCAGAATCTTTCATGCCCCTTCCTGCAATGGTTTGAACCCGGATGCCCAAGGTTTGGGTACTTCCGACACCCGAGTACCGTTTAACAGCAAGGATGTACCATTAGGTGGGTAGCACACTGATCTAAGATTTTCTTGGGTTTTACTATTAAGTTTAAAAACTTAATTTTCCAGTTTTTGAAAAACCATTTTAAAACTAACTGTTTTAAAATTTTGATTTACATGTGTACCTAAACTAGGTGCACAAAACGGCTTTTTTAAGTTCCAAACTTATAACTTTGACAAAACTTTAAATTTATAAAAATTTAGTTAATACGACTACCAAACTGAAGTCATATTTTAGTTTGTCATAAAAACGTGGTTTTTCACTGTTTAATAACAACCTGTTATTAAACCCCTTTTTATTTAGCATCATATAAATGTCACATATATATATGAATAATCAGAAAATAAAAACACAACCACGCTGGTAATAATAAGCATATGAAACCCATAGTTTTGCCAACTAATCCTAAGGTCAAACCTAAGGATAAAGTGACTTGGATTCGCCTTTTTGATGTGCTGCTCCCACTAGCCTTGACACCTCCCCGAAGTATCCGTGCTTCGTGTGAAAACACCATTTTCTTGATCACCTTCTTGGAGTCCATTTCGGTTGAGGGGTTAAACTACTACTAATCTATTACAAATACAATATTGAATGGGGTTGTAAGTGGCACGCAGGCCTCCCCGAACCAGTACAATATTACAAATAAGAAGGGATTGTAATTGGCACGCAGGCCTTCCCAAAACCAAAATAAAAGAAGAAATGGAAAAGCGAGTCCTAAGTCGGCAAAACTATAGCTATATGTATCACAACCACGCAATTATATATAAGCACTATATATAAAAAACAACCACGCAATTATAATATATAAACAATAAACTGTGCTGTTAAGCACATAACCTGATTTGTTTAATCATTCTCAGTTACCCTTTGATTAATACCTATTAACCAAAAATGAGAATCATGATCTTCTAATTAAATTTATTTGACCAAAATAGTTTTTCAATAAATCTTTAAAAACTTGATCTCATTCAAAACTTGAATGAAATCCTTATGTCGGGTTTTCTTACTAGTTTTCCAAAAACTTAAAACCGACAACTTTTGGTTAGTTAAATATTATCTTATTTGTTTCTCCATTTTATTATATAAACTTTACCCTTTTAGAATTTATTCAAAACGACTAAACTAGTCTAATAAATAAAAATCTAAAAATATATATTTTAACTAAACTAATTAAAACATATAATACTAGTTTATATAATACCTTATTAATTTTTAACAGTTAAAATTAATATCCCTTTTTGTTTTAACCGAGAAACTATTTGGGCCAAAAATTCCTGGGCTGAGAGCCCTACCTGGGCCGTGACCTCCTTTAGGCCGAAGCCTAATGGGCCGAGACCCCTATCAGGGCCGAGACCCCCTTTGGCCGAAAACTTTGTGGGCCGAACTACATCCTAGGGTCGATAGCCCCTGGGCCGCAGGCCTTAATGGGCCGTAGATCACCTGGGCCGAAGCCCCTGGCCCGTAGCTACGCTACCTGGGCCGAGTCCACCCTGCCGCCGCCGCCGATCACGGTGATAGTGGTTTCCGTTTTCCCGATTAATACATAAATTAAAATATTTTAAATCATTTTTAACATATTAAAACTAACTATTTTAATATCCTGATTAAAACCTGGATTTAATTTCAAAAACCAAAAAATATCAATTATTAATATTACTAAAACTAGTTTTATTAACAATTGATTATCCTAAAACTAAACATTAACCTTTTTAAACAAAAGTTCTAAAATTACTGGTTAAGATAAAGTTTTAGATAAAAAGTTTATCCTTTTTAACCGTTTAAACACAAACCTGGTTTAAACCTAACTGGTTAAAATCAAACATTTTATAAACTGGATAAAAACAAAAACCTTGTTTTTATCCCCTTATGGTTTTCGAAATTTATGTGGAGAATAACAAGATGAAGAAGATCATTTAAACCCAAACAAACCAACTAACTAGATTATCTAGGTTTGACTAATTAAACAAACTGTTTAATTTATCTTAATCCAAACTTGTCCTTATCCAAAAATCATAATCCTTTTAAGCATTTAAACTAACTGTTTAAACTTTCTGATTAATAGGATTAAACCTTTTAAAACTGGATAACAAAAACAAAAACATTTTTGTTGCCCTTGGTGATTTTCGAAAAAGTCTAGAGCAAGTAGGAGATCAAGAATTAAACCTTAATCCTAGAAACAGATAAAACTAGAAACTAAAAGATCATAGAGCCGAGGCTCTGATACCACTGAAGGGTTTTGATCTGACCAAACCACCCAATGACACAAACTGGTCAAACCTGAGTTTGATTCTACTGGTTCAATCCTAAAAGCGGAATTGGATTGAACACAACCCTCTAAACCCCAAAAAGGGTTAGGATCTTTAAAACTAATGATTAATATAGCTTCTAATGAACAAACAATCCACAGATAAAGTTACAAGAAAATATACCTGATCAAACTTGGGATTGCTAAAGACAGTCCACCACTATTGCACCTCCTAACGAACTGGCTGCTAGACAGTTCCCGGAATCACCAATCCTCAAACCTTCAAGCTTGATTGTGTGTGTGATCTTCGTAAACCACCAAAACCGAAACACACCTTGTGTTCTCGGTTTGTGTTCGACGAGAAAAGAGAGAGCCGAGAGAGGTGAGAGTATCGACAAGAGAGAGTGTCGACGAGAGGGAGAGAGGCGAGATCGAGAGAGAGAGAGATGTGTGGTGACTAGGTTCAATCTTTTGTTAAGTTATTCTAATTAAGGCTTAAGGATATATATAGACTTTAAAAGGACCCAAGCCCGTTTAATTAAAAGTCCACTGGTTTTAATTAAACTTGCAACTCTTGCATTTTAACACCCTGAACTTTACTAGTTAATTAATTAACTAATAATTAACTGGTCCGTTAAATATTTAAACTTAATATTTAATTTCTCCTTAAATAATAAATAACTATTTATTATTTATTTCTTATTAATAATTAATACAAATTGATTAATTATTTATTTCTCTCTTTTCAATAATTAATTCTACTATTTAATTATTTACTTCTCTCTTTAATAATTAATCCAACCTGATTAATTATTTCCACACAGATTTATGGTAAAATCCAACTGTTCTGATTTGGGTGTATAGCAGTGTGACCCTTTAGTCTCTTATAACATTGGATACAATGTGCCCATTAATTATCTCTGCACATAATCTAACAAGACATACCTTTGGCATTGTCAGATCGGACATATTAACAAGAAACACATAGAACAACCCCACTATGATGGGGTTCTAGGGTCTATTGATCTAGAATCAATAGACAATTGTGAGTTTAATTTATCCAGCAAGATGACAAAGAAGGCTTTCAACAGTCTAAATGAAAGATCAGAGGACCTGTTAGAAATAATACACACAGATGTGTGTAGGTATGGTTATGTGTATCTTATAAGACACAAGTCTGAAAGTTTTGATATTATAAAACAGTTTCAGAATGAAATACAGAACCAGTTGGACAAAAAGATCAAGCTGCTTCGATCCGATCTAGGTGGTGAATATCTGAGTCTACAGTTTCACGATCATCTGAAAAGTTTGTGGGATCGTTTCACAACTTACACCTCCGTATACGCCACAGTGGAATGGTGTATCAGAAAGGAGAAATCAAACCCTGCTCGATATGGTTCGGTCACTGATGAATTAAACTACGTTACCAATGTCATTTTGGGTACACGCACTAGAGACAACGGTTTTCATGCTAAACCGGGTTCCATCAAAGTCAATGGAAGATGGAAAGACACCATTCGAGCTTTGGACGGGTAAGAAGCCCAAACTGTCTTTCATAAAGATTTGGGGTTCTGAGGTGTTCATTAAACAACCGTTCTCGGTTAAACTCAAGCCCAAATCAAATTAATGTATCTTTGTAGGCTATCCTAAGGGAACCTACCTTAGGATACTATTTCTATAACCCTAATGAGAACAAAGTCTTTGTTACTCGGACTAGGAGTTTTCTCGAAGATAAGTTTCTGAATTTAGGAACAACCTGAAAAGAAAAAGTCCTTCAGGTAATTGAAGAAGAACAAGATACACCGTTACACTTTATGGAACCTGTAACTCAACAAAGGATTGTTGAGACACAACCCGAGTCTGTTGGTCAAATGATCTCATCAGTTGAAATTTGATGAGACAAAGTTAAGTTTGTAAGATATGTTCTGAATATAACTTAAACAGAATTATGAAGCTTGATCAGACTGAGCACTTATAGTGATTCAGACAGAGCATAAGCTGAGTATAAGCTGAGCATATAGTTGACCAGCTTAGACTATATCTTAGTAAGATTATCAATATGTTTGATAAGCTGTGTGTGTCACCTAAGGTATAGGTTGAGTATTCAACTTGATGCGTTTCGAGCTGAGTGACTCAGCTTATAGACTGAGTCAGCTCAATAGAGTTGCTAAGTAAGTTCTAGCTAACTCTTATGACTTCTAAGGATGAGTTAGTCATTATACATGCTAATACATGTTTATTTTCGAGTTTGTCCTCGAAGAACTCAGCTTGATGAGTTTCAAGCTAAGTAACTCAGCCCGACTAAAGAAGTCAGTTTAAGAGAATTTAAATTTGATTTAAATTCCTTTTACTCTCTATAACTACGACATGGATAAAAAGATTCCAGAATCAAGATTGAAGATTGAAGACTCAAGATAGAAGATTCAAGATTCAAGATTCCGGGTTATCCGTTAGTTTGTTAGCAGATTAGGATAAGTTCTAGTTTGATTTAAATTCCTTTTACTCTCTATAACTACGGCATGGATAAGACGATTCCAGAATCAAGATTGAAGATTGAAGACTCAAGATAGAAGATTCAAGATTCAAGATTCCGATTTATCCGTTAGTTTGTTAGCAGATTAGGATAAGTTCTAGTTTGTTAGGATCCGTAGGATCAGGATTATAACTACATATCTCCTGATAAGTTTAGAGGGGATAACGAGTGCCAGACTCTAATTTCACCTCACCCTATTGATCGTATGTGTTACGAATCTTGATACACAGTTTGTAAGTTCAACGTGATCAAGAAATTCACAGATTGCCAACATTGTTCGTGTGTTCGATCTTCACGTCTGTTGTGAAGTTGGTAAGTATTCAATCTATGAATAAATCCTGTTTAGAGAGTCATTTCGTATCTATAATCATAAGTTGATTATAGATAGCAAAGTTTGAGAGATTGAGAGGTTTGATTTTCATTAGGTGTTTACATATCAAGTGTTGCTTACTTGATAGTTCTTGTAATCATCTTCTTATTAATGAAAGCATTCGATTTCATGTGGTTTGATGTGTGTTAACAATTTTTATTGATTTGTTCAATTTTCCGCAAAAAGTGTATTCAACCCCCCTTCTACACATTACTTGCTTGTTGATACTCTCACCAAGGGACCAACAACTGGTAACAGAGCAGGTTGAACGATTTCATAAGTTGAAAGTTCAAGATTCTGAGAAAGTACACAATGTCAACAAGTAACAATTCATCAAACTTTCCTCAGATGGATACTAAAGGTTGTCCCGTATTTGATGGATCTGATTATCCTATGTGGAAATTCAGAGCCATGCTTTTCCTCAAGTCCATTGACACTCGTATGTACGATGTCATAACTCGTGGACCAATTATCCCTAAGATTTCTGCTGTTGTTGGTGATAAGTCTACTGACAAGACAGAAAAAGAAGTCAAGAAGCCTTTGGCATCCTGGATTGATGAGGATTGGAAATTAGATTCCCTGGATGACAAAGCAAAGAGTGTTTTGGATAATGTCCTGACCAATGAGATCTTGCACACTGTGACTGGGTGTCAAACTGCAAAAGAAATCTAGGATACGTTGAGTATTACATATGAGGGCACAGATCTGGTCAACCAGCAAAGGAAGAATCATCTTAACAGATCCTACGAAAACTTCTTTGCTAAGAAGAATGAAACCTTGCCTGATTTGTTTACAAGGTTTCACTACTAGATTAATAACCTGCTAAGTGTGGGCATTAAAAAGGATGAAGCTAACCTAGTGCTGAAATTTTTGGATGTGTTACCAGAGAAATTCAATGAAGTGACTGTAGCACTAAGGGCTAGAGGAACATTACACATATATAACCTACAGTCCATATATGGGTTCTTGCTTAATCATGAACAGATCACAGAACACAAGAAATCTTCTCAACGACAAATGAAGGATTCTCTTGATAATCATGACACTGCATTAGTTGCAGAGAGAATGAAAAAGAGTTCAAAATCCTCCATTGTTGAATCTGAGACTAAGTCAGACTCTCAAGCTGACCACTCAGACTCAGACTCAAGTGATACTGATGATGTTTAGACTATCACTGAACAAATGGCCATGCTTTCCAGAAGACTGAGAAGAATTCAAAGGGGAAGAGGAAGATCTGACAGGGGCAAAGGAAAGAGTTCTTTTGATCCCAAGAAAGCTGTGTGCTTTAACTTTCAGAGAAAGGGACACATTGCTGCTGAGTGCAGAATGAAGAAGGATGAAACAGCTTCAGTAGCTGACAAGAATGCTTATAGAGCTGACAAGTATAAGAAGAAATATACTCAGCTTAAGAAAGGAAAGCCTGATGACAAGCCCAATGCAAAAGGACTTTATGCTGAAACTTGGGATACAAAATCATCTACCTCAGATGACGATGATGATAAATGTCTGATGGCTCAAGAAGATGAAGAGTTTGAATTAGATGAAGTTGATTATGGGTTGTCTGAATCAACTTTTGAAGCTGACATGAAGGAAGCTGAAGAAAATAGCAAACTAAGTGACTGGGATCCTTCCTCCATGTACAAGGTTAGTAATTTCAACTCTTACACCGATGAAGAAAAATGTCTTACTTTTGGTTATCTATTAAACGGTTTTAAGACCAGCCTTAAGTCTCAAGCTGACCTCAAAGCTGAAATCACTAAGCTCAAGAATGAGATTAAGGAAAATCAAACTCTCATTATTGCTGGAAAGAAAGCATAATGTGATCTTGAATGTCAAAGACACATTAATAAACTTCTAAGTGAAGAGCTTCAGGAAGCCAATGATAAAGCTGATCAACTTCAGAAGGTCACTGAATCCTGGTGTAAGTCATCAAGGATTGTTGAGCAGTGCATCAACTAGCAGATCCCTAAACAGTTAAAGGCTATACTTGGAGGTGACTATCAATTCGCAGCTTATGCAGCTGATGATGATGAGATAGCAAGTACAGATTCTGAGGACGATAGACAACTGATTGAGTCTCAGAAGTCAACCTCAGAAAAGATACATGATCCAAGCCTAAAATACAATAAGTTTGTAAAGGCAAAGGATCATGGGAATGAGTGTTCAACATCTAAACAGCATAGTAAGTATGTGCTTGATAGATTAGGCACTCAGCCTATTCAAAGAACTTATGTTATTGAAAGGCTGAGTCAGAGGTCATATCACAACAATGGTAAGTCCAAAGTTGTTGAAATTGGTAAGTCCAAAGAACTCAACAGTGGTAAGTCCAAAGCTGTTGAAATTGGTAAGTCCATAGAACTCAACAGTGGTAAGTCCAAAGTTGTTGAAACTGGTAAGTCCAGAAAACATGACAATGGTAAGTCCAAAGTCAGTGAAAAGAAGTTTGTTTGTCAAGCTTCTAATCAGAAGGATAATAAACCTAGATCTGACAAAGGTAAGTCCAAAGTCAATGAGCATCAGGTGAATCAGCTTGCAAAGAAAGTTGAGAAATTATCCATAACCAATAATCCTATGACTGAGAGAAATTTCCCTAAAGGATTATCGGATGATCTACCTCCTGTAGTCATTGGTAGAAGGAAATGCTACAAGTGTAGAGGTAGAGAACATGAAGTCAAGGACTGTGATAGTGAAATCTTAAGGCCTGAAAAGGAACAAGCTGATCAGCCTACACAGGACTCAACACCTGCTCAAGCTGACCAGTCAGTTCCACAAGATGAAGCTGCTAAGTGCTCATCATCTGAACCTACTACAAAGTGGGTTCGCAAACAAAACTAATTTGTTTAGTTTTCTTCTCATGTACAGGGTTCAAGTAAATGGTACTTGGATAGTGGATGTTCAAGGCACATGACTGGGTGGAAAGGACTTCTAAGTGAATTCCAGGAAGATGAAGGTCCTAAAGTAACATTTGGTGATAACTCCCATGGAAAACTAAAGGATATGGGAAGATGCATGCTGGCAAGGTGACTTTCTAGAAAGTTGCATATGTTAAAGGTCTTAAACACAATCTGATAAGTATCAGTCAACTATGTGATGAAGACAATGTTGTTACTTTTAGGAAGAAAGCAGGAACAATATACAATGCAAAAGGTAAGCCAATGCTAATAGCAAAGAGAGAAAGAGATGTGTATCTACTTGATCTCAATTCTGCTGATCCCTATACTAAAACCTTCTTATATTCCCAATCTGTTCCTAAGCTGAGTTGGCTGTGGCATAAACGGTTATCACATTTAAATTTCAAGAATATAAATATGCTATCCAATAAAGAGTTAGTCTCTGGATTGCCAAAGATCACATTTGTCAAGGACAAATTGTGCTCAGCTTGTGAACAAGGGAAACATCATAAAGGGTCCTTCAAGTCAAAGCAAAACTTTTCAATAACAGACCCACTGCATATGTTGCATATGGATCTGTTTGGACCCATAAGTACTCCAAGCCTAAGTGGCAAGAAGTACACTCTGGTGATAGTAGATAAGTTCTCAAGATTCACCTGGGTAATATTCCTTAAAACCAAAAGTGAAGCTGTCCTGGAAATAATAAGTTTTATCAAACAGGAAGAGTTGCAAAAAGGTAAGTCTGCTAAGCAACTCAGAAGTGATCATGGGACTGAGTTCAGAAACTCAACCCTAGAAGGCTTTTGTGAACAAAAATAAATATTACAAAATTTCTCCTCAGTAAGAACTCCTCAACAAAATGGAGTTGCTAAAAGGAGAAATAGAACCTTAATTGAGGCTGCAAGAACAATGTTATGTGAGACAGGATTGAAACTCTATTTCTGGGATGAAGCTGTAAGTACAGCATGCTATACCCAGAATAGATCAATCATAGTCAAAAGTCATGGCAAAACTGCTTATGAGATGTATAAATCAAGAAAGCCCAATATAGGTTACTTCCATGTCTTTGGTTCAAAATGCTATGTGTTGAATCAAAGAGATCAGCTCCATAAGTTGGAACCTAAAGCTGATCCTGGAATCTTTGTTGGTTATTCCTCAATCTCTATGTCTTACAGAGTATATAAATCAAGGAGAAAGGCAATAGAAGAATCAATTCATGTCTCATTTGACAAAGACAGTTTTGATCAAGCTGATAAAAGACAAGCTAACTTGGTCAGTCTAAGTGAGCTTGAAAAGCCTAAGGAAACCAAAATGTCAAATCCTATGTATGTGATGGATGATGACAGTGATGATGATATGTGTTCATCTAAGAAATCATCACAAACTCCAAGGGACTCTCAACCTGAGAAAGATGATGAGTTCATTAATCCCTTTGGAGCGGATATTACTCAGACTGAAGATCTTAGTGATCAACAGTTTAATGACAATGCTGCAATTGAGACTGAGGATGTAAGTTCACCTCAGAGTCCTCAATATAACTCAAGTCCAGAACCAGAATCTCCTACTACAACATTTAAATTCCTCAAAGATCATCCTCAAGATCAAGTAATTGGTAATGTTCAAGAAAGAGTGATTACCAGATCGAAGGCAACAGCAAACTATGCTGCTTACTTTGGTTTTCTATCTCAAATGGAACCAAAGAAGACTGAAGAAGACTTAGAGGATGAAGATTGGATGTAAGCTATGCAAGAGGAATTAAATGAGTTTGAGAGAAACAAGGTATGAAGTATTGTCCCAACCCCCAAAGATCATACAATCATAGGCACTAAGTGGGTCTATAGAAACAAAATGTACAAGGATAGAGTGATAGTTAGGAAGAAAACCAGGCTGGTAGCACAAGGGTATAGACAAGAAGAAGGGATAGATTATGATGAGACATTTGCCCCTGTTGCTAGAATTGAAGCCATTAGGCTGTTCTTAGCTTATGCAGCATATAAATACTTCAAAGTCTATCAAATGGATGTGAAAAGTGCTTTCCTAAATCGAAAACTTCAGGAGGAAGTCTATGTGAAACAACCTCCTGGCTTTTCAGTTTAAAGTATCTACATCATGTCTATAAGTTGGACAAGACTTTGTATGGTCTTAAACAAGCTCCAAAAGCTTGTTATGAAATACTATCCAAATATCTACTATCAATGGACTTTACCAAAGGTAGTATTGATAAGACACTCTTCATTAAAAAGAGTAAAGGACAGGTGATTCTTGTACAAATCTATGTGGATGACATTATCTTTGGATCTACAAATGAATCTCTGTGTGATTGGTTCTCTAAAGCTATGTCAAAAAGGTACAAGATGGGCATGATGGGTGAAATGACATATTTCCTAGGCTTACAAATTCAACAAAAGCCTGATGGAATATTCATGAATCAAAGCAAGTATGTTCTTGATTTGATAAAGAAATATGGTTTTGATTCTAGTTCAACCATGAAAATACCCATGTCACCAGTTGTCAAGCTGAGCAAAGATTCAGATGGAAAGTCTGTATGTCAGTCTACATATAGAGGAATGATAGGTTCACTACTCTATTTGACAGCTAGTAGACCTGATATCATGTTTGCTACATGCGTTTGTGCAAGATATCAGGCAGATCCTAAGGAATCACATCTTCAAGCTGTGAAAAGGATCTTTAGGTACCTAAAAGGTACACCAAATCTAGGTTTTTGGTATCCAAAGGACTCTGGATTTGAGTTAGTTGGTTTTTCAGATGCTGACTATGCTGGGTGCAAGTTAGACAGAAAATCAACAACAAGAGGATGTCTCGGAGGGAAGTTAGTAAGATGGACTAGTAAGAAACAGAATTCAGTGGCTACTTCAACTGCTGAAGCTGAGTATGTTGCTGCAGGTAGCTGTTGTGCTCAAATCCTGTGGATGCAACATTAGCTTCAAGACTTTGGTATAAATTTCAAGAAAACACCCATATTTTGTGATAACCAAAGTGCAATAGTCATTACATATAATTCAGTCTTCCACTCCAGAACAAAGCATATAGAAATTATACATCACTTCATTAGAGACATCATGGAAAAAGGTAAAGTTGAAATCAAATTTATCTTCACTGATGACCAATTAGCAGACATCTTTACAAGGCCACTTGATGAAAAGAGGTCTCTGTATCTGCTAAAGTGAATTGGGTATGATCAACCCTTAGATAAGTGTCTAGAATCTGAGCTTCAGCTTGACAAAGACTAAGTGTCTTAAGCTTAGTGCACAGTTTATAGATAAGTTTTCATAAACTGCCTACCTTGTCAAGCTTAGTGATAAGTTCACACGTTTGGTTTGTTCCAAACATGGTTTAACTGCTCAGTGTGGTTAACATATCAATTTGAGTTAGTCTCATATAAAAATGACTAAGTGTCATTGAGCCTGAGCTGTGTGTTGTACTCAAGCTGAGTGTCAATCTCAAGCTGAGTGTTCAAATCAAGCTGATTGCTTGACTCAAATTGAGTAGTAAGTGTACTCAGCCTGATGTGTCCAAACCATGTTTTAATTACTATGTGCTATTAATTCATGAGTAATTGTATTTGAGTCAGTCTCAAATTACGTTTTATACCGATTACGTATTGGTATAATACAACAGTGTAAATAATATTTTTGTACGTCAAGAATGTTATTTTACATACTTATCTGTTGGGAGATGATGTGTTTCTACTCTATTACTGTTACATCAAGCTGTAAGTTCGTTAGAGTAACGGATAAATAGGGATTTCCAACGGTAACTTTTCTCTCTCCTAAAAAAGGTATATATATTGGCTGTAACCGACATTCAGACGTTTACGCTTACTAAACTTCTGATATTCTCTCTATACCTTCTACAACCACCTAAGTGCTAAGTGCATTTCACCGTTCAATCGATCGTGCAACCCTAAATCGCTCAGTGCGAACTGCATATTTACTCAGTGTGAATCAAAATAATCTACGATGGATGGAACCATTCTGAATATGAGTGATCGAATAGTAAGGGGTGCTGCATTTAAGAACAACGGATTTCCGTTGATTAAAATCAACAATCAACGAGCATGTCTCGCCATCCCTGAACGCAAAAGAAACAGGGGATACGAAGCGTGCGTGGGTTATATCCTCAAATGCCCACTGGCATTCGTTTTTACTGGAGCACCAGTTCATGTGGTTCCTCAGCACCTACTGGAGTTCTGGTACACGTGTGTGTTCGACCAGGATAACGGCGAAATTCAAGGTACTGTGCTGAATGGAGAGAGAACCATTGCTCTCACAGTGTAAAGGATAAGGGAGGTTCTTCAACTCCCTCAAAACGATGTGTTCGAGCCTGCTGTGACGAGGCAGGTGGCAAGGTCTGTCCTACCCAGAATGGGTCACCCACAAACAGAGGGTGTTATAAAAAAGGCCACCTTTCCAACCGGATGGGGTTTCATGGTGTCAACAGTGATTCGTTCACTTGGTACCAAGGTTGGAGGATTGGACCAGGTTAACGAGTTCGAGATTCAGCTGCTCTACAATATTTAGTTCGCAAGAAATCTGGATTATGCACAGCTCATCTTCAATGAACTTAAGGTCCAAGTGATGAAGACCACGAGGGATCTTCATGTACCATTTATGTAACACCCGGCCGGCGCCTACCGGTCTCATACCAGCGCTACGAACTCCGGTGTGTCAGGTCTGCAGCCCAATACACCCCAACCCTTCCCTCTGATCCCAGATCCAGAGTAGGTTGTTGCCATAGTTTGAACCCATGACCTTTTATACCACTCCTTCCAGAGTGATATCACCAATTGAGCTGCAGCTATCAAGATGGGATTTGCACCTTATTTTCAAGAAGAGATATTTGAAAAAAAAAAGATATTTCAGGGCCCCTTGACGGTTGTGGCTACACTCGGATAGAATGAAAGGCATCATTCATTAGTTCCGTTACTGTAGTTAGTCGAGACCAGAGTCAAGAAATATATTATGAATTTTAGAATTGACCATGTGCTCCATGTCTAAAATCCAAATTATGAAATATCCTGATGCAAAAGGAAAATATGGGTAATCCGTGTGAGGATTATAATCTCTGTACGTAAGATATCTTATAGACGTGGTTAACCTAAGTGTCTGGCTAGGGACCTCCTTAGGCCAATGACGTAGAAAAATTTTAACTAGCTTGCACAAGTGATGGTCTGATAGATTGTGTGCATACGTGTCGTCATATCCGAGCACTATAAGGAACTAAAGAGTTATACGGCTGCACACTCAACTCGAACCAAGTAAATAGAAAATATAGTGTATGTTAATAATCAATAGTTAATCATTATAAAGAAAATAAATAATAAATAGATATTTATTATTTGGAAGATTAAATGTTAAGTTTAATATTTAATTAAAAGGTTTGATTAAAGATTATTAAATAATTAGTGAATTAATTAATAAAAGTTAAACCTTGTGGGTAGGTTTTGTAAAGAGTTTAAACTTATTAAACTCGGACCAGGCTTAAAGGCTTGATCCACTTAAATATATTCAAGGGATTAACCTTGTTAATTCTTTAATAAGCAAAAAATAAAACTTTAGCCACAAGTTAGAGCACCCTCTGCCTCTCTCCCTTGTCCCTTGCGTCAGCCAAAGGCACCACCACACGAGGTGGTGGTTTGCGGCGATCAGTGAACGGCGGTGGCACCCCCTACGGCGGCAGCCCCCCTACGGCGGTCCTCTCCCCCTTCAGTGATGCCCCTATGCAGTGGCAGTCGGCGGCAACCCTCAAAAGGAGGCGGTGGCGGGGGCGATTTACACTCACATGCATACGGCTTGTTGCGAGTATAATTCTAGCGGTTTAGCAGCCAAGTTCACGAGTGCAATAGTTGTGTATCCCCGTATAGCAGTACGAAGGTATACTTTCTAACCCTTAAACTCTATAAAATATAAATCTGACAATATATGATTGTTTATATCTGTTTTGTTCCCCTAGTTGATCCAGTTGTGATCTCTGGGATTAGGGTTTTGTTATTATTTCATTGTGCATTTGTACCTCTCAAACCCCAACAGGGGATTCAAATTAGAATATATATTTAGGTGAGAATGAAAGACTTAATCATGCAATTTATTTGATTTGATCGGATGGTCTACATTTGGCGCTTCTAATATTCATTACCCAACCATGTCGTCACGACCACCATGACTTGCAATGGGTAAATTGCGACCGTTAGATTTAATAGATCAACAACTAATTGGTGGCTAGGATTTGTTCTCCCATTTAAGCAAAAGACTTAAATGTTTTATTAGTGCGAGAACCGTTGTTAGTGCGAGAACCAATCTCCACCGTTCATTGGATACGGGAAGTATCATGGATGGAGAGTGTGGAGGGATAGAGTGTGGCAAGGTGTATGTGAGGAATTCATGGGTGGGCAATGACATTGAAGGAGGGGGAATTGGACGGCTTAGATTGGTTCTCGCGCTAACAACGGTTCTCGCATAAACTTATATATATATATATATATATATATATATATATATATATATATATATATATATATATATATATATTCTCATAATACATGTCTCATATGTCCTATATGTATACATGTATGTATGTGTGTGCACGTGCTTGTGTGTGTTCGTCTGTGAAATTTGATAAATTACATACATTTTAATTTAGTTAGATTAAATTTTCAGAAGCCAAAAGTTGTTATTTCTGTTATTTATGAATAAAAAATTATTATTTGATCTTGCATGTGTATGTACATGCTAGTTGTAGATTTATTTATTTTTTGAAAGCATAGATGATACGGCAGGCCTAAATAAGAAATTGAAGCATATTTTTGGCATATTATGATTAAGATGGGTCAAATACATTATTGATGGGTCATGGGGTCAATGCATTCATTTGCCATCATGCTTCTTTTCCCAATTCGTGAAACTTCATAAACACTTTTAGACAAATACTATTTATCGTAATATATTTATTTCTATTTTATAAAAATATCACAATTAACTAGAATCTAGATACCACGATCAAGATTCAAGAAGACACAAAATCATACTAATATCTGGATATTTTATTTTTATATTCATGTTTACTAATAGTTAATTTCTTTAATGGTCATTAAACTATTTATAAATTACAAATTTTGTCAATTTTTAAAAAAAGTTATAAGTTTGTTCATTTAACTAACATTTTATTACGATTACAGTGCTTTTTAATCCGTTTATTGGGTCTTTACATGCTTCATACATGAGGGTTTTTGTGTCCTTTTTATCCATTTATTAATTTTTAAAAGAATTAAAAAAATCGAAACTTTATCTCCCTACTATGTCACCCTCTCTTAGACTAAGTCACTCTCTCTCTTCGAACACACAACACATGCCGCCACACCTTAGCCACAGGCCACCGCACCACCGCCTCTCCTCGCCGTCACAAAGCTACCATCGCACCACCATGAGCCCACCACAAATCTACTCTATCTCTTCCTCTTAATCCTTTCCCTCTACCCTCTTGCTCCATCATCTTCGAGTAAGGGATTTTTACGATCATCTTGTAGTTCCAGATTTCATCATCTCTGAGTTAGGGTTTGATGGTTTAAAGAATAGGTTTTTCTTATGGATTTAGGTTTAGGTTTGAATCGATTTTTAGGATTAGGTTTCTGTTTTGTGTTCTTGTCCCCCCCCCCCCCCCTAATATCTCCATCTGTGTAAAAGGAGTGGATAAGAGTGACATAGATTGTTTTTGGTTTTAGCGTTTCGATTTTTAGGATTATGGGAAGTCTTGGCCGGAAATTGGGTAAGTGGTAGTTCTAGGTCAGAAAAGGGTATGGAGAGGATTAAGAGAGTCCAAGGGGAGGGATGATGATGATGATGATGATGATGATGATGATGATGAGACTGAGAGAGAGAGAGAGAGAGGGTAATGAGGGCGGCAACTGTGGTGGTTGGAGGTGTACAAGCGGCAACAGTGGTGGAAGGAGGCGACGACTATGGTGATGGGAGCTGTGAGGGGGCGGCAGTGGTGGTGGTAGCTATGATATAGAATGTTGGGGAGATAGCAATATCAAACCTAAATCAAACATTTCTATTAAGTAAAATAGGATTTGATGTTAACAAAACCATTTATTCAGGTTTGGACTTAGATCAATGAAAAACATGTGTTGTTTTTCATATCAGAGTTAAAGAATTTCTAAGTAAGAAATGTCAGCTGACGAATCAAAGTGTCAGCTGAACACTGAGTATCAGCCAAAGGACCAGCTTCAGAAAGATCAGCTAAGAAGAAAAGACAAGCTACGAAGCATCAGTTATGCGTCTAGAAAGCATCAGCTGATGGTGCTAAACCATCAGCTGAGGGCTACTCTTTGATCAGCTGACAGTATCTCATTGATCAGCTGACAGTATCTATTCTATCAGCTGAGCAAACAAATATCATCTGACAGTATCACATTGATCAGCTGATGCCTTCCACATGTCAGATAAGGTATTCTATACTTATCCTATCTTTTCCTCATGAGCTGACTATACTCAAATGATTAGCTGAGCCCTTGGGAACAGCTGACAGTTGAGTTAATCAGTTTATTAGCTGCTGCCATGATTTGTATTATCAGCCGAGCATTTCGATCAGCTGAGCCAATCTAGTCAGCTAAGTCTTTCACAATTATCCTTACCTAAGTAAAATTACATTTAAAGTTCAGTGTATGTTAGCTGAGTCTTTAATCAGCTAATAGCTTTTCAGTACAATATTTTCTTAAGTCAAAGGCAGAATATGTGTTGTTCTATTATGCCTTAGATCTTTCTTTGTAAATGTACTTAGCACTTTTTGTATCTGCAAAGAAACAAAAAGGATAGATCTTTATCCTCTGGAAAAGGAGAAAGATACTTTAGAAGAAAAGATCTCGAAGATATGCTTTGACAAATAAGTATGGCTGGCAACTCTATACTTGGTTAAGTCAAATCATCAGAAGCATGGTGTCGATTAAAGCACAAGCGTGATAGGAGAAGTTTACTTTTCCAAGATATAAAGGTAGTGCTTTAATAATATAATAATAGATAGTGGGTACACTCATTACTGAAAAGTATGTTCACTTTACACACTTTGTGTATAAAGTTAACTTACTTTTCACCCACTAACTTTATCTATTATAATATTATTAAACCAAATACTTTTGTCATCTTCTCTCTTCATCAACCCGGACACACCTTGCTTATATATACTCATGCATGGAAACATGCTTAGTATGCGTTGAGAAGCACTGAAATCTCATAAGTTGAGAATTAAAAGAGTTAGCATTTTACTTTCAGTGTAACAAACTTGTTCATGTGTTGAACATCTTAGACATTAGTTGTTTAAGATTAGCATTGTCTATGTGTTACACAAATCTAGTTGCCACCTTTTATTGAACTTAGATTTTCCGCATCTAGTTCATGTAATTCTTGATTAACATCAATAAGAATTATATAAAAGTAAACTGTGTGTCTATTAAATTTTAATTTGCTAAAGTTTGTATTCAACCCCCCCTTCTACAAACATTTGTTGTTGTAGTATCCATTCGGGACCAACAACTGGTATCAGAGCAGGCTAGATAAGTCATATCTAAGATCTGTTTTGCTTACTCTTCAACTGTTTCTACCCCACACTACAAAATTGCCACTCCGGTTGCTGCTTCAAATGGTTCTTCAAATAATGGCTCACTCACTAGGTGTCCAACTTTTGATGGAGAAAACTTTTCTCTCTGGAAGAATAGAGTTCTTCTTTATATGTCAAGCCTGGATGATGTGATGCTCAAATCTGTAACTGAAGGTCCTTATGTTCCTTCCTCAACTATTCAAGTAACTGAAGCCACTGATGAAGTTCCTGTTGTTGAAAGACTTATTATAAAGCCTATAAATCAATGGTCTGATGAAGACAAAGGCTTGTTAATCTTGATGTTAAAGCAAGAACAGCCTTAGTCTCTGCACTACCAAATGATGTCTATCATCAAGTTCTCAACTGCAAATCTGCAAAGGAGATGATAGACACTTTGAATGTTGCTTATGAAGGCACTGAAGAAGTGCAGGAAAATAAGAAACTCCTTCTAGTAAGAGAATATGAGTTCTTCTTTGCTCATAAAGGTGAAAGTCTAACTCAGACCTACACTAGGTTCAACTGCCTTATTAATGACTTAAGAAGGGTAGATGTTCCCAAGAGTAACAAAGAACTTGTAAACAAGTTTCTAGACTCTCTCCCAGAATCTTGGGATCACTTTATCACTGTGCTTAAACATAGTGAGAAAATCAAGGTTCTTACACTGGTTGGTTTATATGGAAACCTTATGAATCATGAACAATCAGTAAAACAAAGGAAACTCTCTACCAAGGATATAAAGGAGTCTGCAAAAGCTCCAACTACTGCTCTTGTATCTAAGGATACAAGATCTAGGAGTTTTGCAGCAGTGGTGGATGAATCTAGTGATGAAGAAGAAGAAGAGGAAGCTTCTGATGAAGAGCAAGTGGCTGATGGGGATGAAGATCTGCAGAACATGGATAGCATTGAAGCTGCTGTTGAGCAGGCTGCCATGTTGGTTAAAAGGTTCAAACCTTTCTTGAAAAGAAAGGGTGTCAAGAGGTTTGAAAGGAAACCCTTTAAAGGAGAAAGAGCCATGTCAAAACCAAAGGCTTCTGAAGGTTGTTTATCTTGTGGCAAGACTGGTCACTATGCCAGTGAATGTAAGTCCAGAGGAAACACAGGCTTCAAAGGTTCCTCAAACTCATACATCAAGACTGATTATGAAGCTAAGTATAAGAAGCTTCTTGTTGCTGTCCTTGACAAGAAGATGAAGAAAGCTCATAACAGGGTGCTGGTTGCTGAAGAAGAAGATTGGGCTGAGGAAGATCTCTCAAATGATGAAGATGAGGTCCTCACAGCTCAGTTCAGTTTAATGGCTAGCACAACAAGTACAAGTTCCTTTGATGAGGACATGAAGAAAGCTGCTAAAGCTTGTACTTCTCCTGACTGGGATCTCTCTTCTATGTATCAGGTAGGAAAATTTATTAATTATGAAGATAATGAAAAGAACACTATGTTTGATTATCTGTGTGTTGAGTTTCAGTCAAATATTCAAAGAGAAAAGAAGCTAAAATTAGAAATAGAATCACTAAAAGAGAGATTAAGCCTTAAAGATGAGAAACTGAAACTAATGACAAAACTGGAAGATGATTTAGCTAATCAAAAGATACTTAATCAGATCTTGGTAAAAGAAACCAATGAAGCAACAATAAAGTTTAATGATCTTCAAAAAAATAGTAGATCTTGGTGTGTATCTGCTAAGAATACCACTCAGTGTGTCAATGAGCAGATTCCAAAACAAGTTCAAGCTATTATTGGTGGAAATTATTCCCAAGCTGCTAACTGTGTTGATTTTAGCAAGAACATAAATATCTTAGAAAAAACTGATATTTTACCTCTTACTTTTCAAAAGATTGTAAAAGAAAAAAGTATTATCACTAACAGATTTGTTAAAAGTACAAGTACTCAGCTGAAAGACTCAAACTCTTCAAAAGTTGGTTCAAGTTATATTATTTTGACAGAAAGCAAAAGTACTGAAAATTTAAGTGTAAAGGAAGTAAGTAAAGGAATGGAATCATTTGTTGATACCAAAGAGACATTCTGTTGTCAAACCTTGAAAACTGATACATTAAATTTAGAAACTCAGCTGACTGAAAATTCTTTAGCTAATGATGTTACATCAGCTGATCAAAAAGTAGATGATAACTGCTCAGCTAATAGCCTGTCAGCTGATCATGGATCCTCTTCTGTTTGTTTAGCTGATCAAACATCACTTCAAACTCTTTTAATAGGAGAAACCAAGGGAAAAGGACATTTTGTTTACAAAAAGTCTAAGTCTGCCACACCTAAAGTTGATCAAAAATTCTTTTTAACTAAGGGTCAACCTAAGGTGACTGTAAACAAAGACCTTATTAGTTTACAGAATCAGCTACAACAGTTGAATGGTGAAATATGTCAGCTGATGACCCATAGTCATCAGAAAACAGTTAAGACATCTTTTAGGCAATTACCAAAACATGTTAAAGGGTCCAAAAATAAAAAATGTTATAAATGTGGGAGCAAAGAACATAAGGCAAGTAATTGTTCTCTTGAAGGTAACTCAAGACAGCGGACTGATTATGATAACACAGTTGTTTCTCTCATTCATAAACAACCTAATATAAAGTGGATGGCTAGGTGCAATCCACAGGGGTCCACTTAAATATGGATGCCCAAATGTCACTAACCTTCTGTCATTCACATCTATGCAGGGTCTGAACACATGGTATCTTGACAGTGGATGTTCAAGGACCATGACAGGTTGTAAAGCTTTGCTTAGTAACTACAAGAAGGAAAAAGGTCCAAGAGTGACCTTTGGTGATAACAATTGTGGGCAAACAAAAGGCTACGGAGAACTTCATAATGGGAACCTAACCTTGTCTAAGGTATCATATGTCAAAGGGCTTAAGTATAATCTCATCAGCATAAGTCAGTTATGTGATAGTGATCATAAAGTCCTCTTTACAAAGACAGGTGGTTCCATTTTAGATCAAGAAGGTAAATCAATAATTTGTGCAAAGAGAACCAAGGATGTATATACTCTTGATATGTCCTCTGGTGATCCATCCAAATTAACCTGTTTGTATACCAAGTCTGTAACTGACACAAACTGGTTATGGCACAAAAGGCTTTCTCATTTAAACTTCAAAAACATTAACAAGTTGAGCAAAGGTGAACTAGTGTCAGGACTACCTTAACTGACATATGTTAAGCCTAAACCTTGCTCTGCCTGTGAGAAGGGAAAGCAGCACAAGACGTCTTTTCCATCTAAGCAGGCCTTCTCCATTACTGAACCTTTCTACATGTTGCACATGGATCTATTTGATCCTGTTGCTACTGCTAGTATTGGTGGAAGTAAGTATGCATTGGTGATGGTTGATGAATTCTCAAGATACACTTGGGTCATCTTCCTCAAAGCTAAGAGTGAGGCTGCTGAAGAGATAATGAGCTTTATTAGAAACATGGAAGTGCTCAATGGCAATCTGGTGAGAATGCTTAGAAGTGATCATGGAACTGAATTTAGAAATCAAACTCTTGAAGGTTTATGTGATGAGAAAGGAATATCTCAAAACTTCTCTGCTTCAAGGACTCCACAACAGAATGGTGTAGCTGAAAGAAGAAACAGAACTTTGATTGAAGCTGCAAGAACCATGCTGTGTGAGAGTGGGTTAGGATTCAACTTCTGGGCTGAAGCTGTCAGCTGTGCATGTTTTACACAGAACAGATCTCTTGTGATAAAGAGGCACAACAAAACTCCCTATGAAGTGCTTAAGGGAAGGAAGCCAAACATCAGTTTCTTTCACATCTTTGGGTGTCAGTGTTTCATACTGAACCAGAGAGATCAACTTCAAAAGTTTGTACCCAAAGCTGATGAAGGTGTCTTTGTTGGATATTCTGTGATCACCAAAGCTTACATAATTTACAACATCAGAACAAAGGTCATAGAAGAATCAATCAATGTAAGTTTTAATGAAAATGACTTTGTTGCTTCCTATTCTACTAATCCATCTACAGGTGAGGATTTTAATGATTTGCTGCATACTGAAGATAACACTCCAGTATCAGCTGATCCACTCCCATCAGCTGATCCAATCTCATCAGCTGACATAGATGACTTAGATGAACCTGTTCCAATTCTACAAAACACCTCTGCACATTATATCCTGAATCAACCCACACTTTTACTGAATGATGAGAATCATGATTCAACATCAATGGACTCTAATTCCATATCAAACATTCCTTCTTCAGTAGAAGTTTCATCAGCTGACATTCCTGAAATTCTGTCAGCTGATCAACCAGAAGTCTCATCAGCTTACCCAAACCAAAGAAGTTCAACTCCTTTAATCCAAAGAAATCCAAACTCTCCCAGAATCCAAAATGCCTACAAGGACCTCAGAAATCATCCAATTGATCAGGTCATAGGTAATATAGAAGCACCTGTACTAACGAGATCAAAAGCTTGAAATATTTGTTTATACACAGGTTTTGTTTCTATGATTGAACCAAAGAAGGTAGATGAAGCTCTAAATGATCCTCACTAGATAAATTACATGCAAGAAGAATTGGCTGAATTTACTATGAACAATGTATGGACTTTGGTGCCAAGACCAAAGGACAAATCCATCATTGGTACTAAGTGGGTGTTCAGAAACAAGATGGATGAACAAGGGCTAATCATCAGAAACAAAGCAAGATTAGTTGCACAGAGGTATTGTCAAGAAGAAGGTATTGATTATGATGAAACATTTGCCCCTGTTGCAAGACTTGAAGCAATGACACTGTTTTTAGCTTATGCTGCCTTCAAGGACTTCAAAGTTTTCCAAATGGATGTTAAGAATGCTTTCCTCAATGGAGAATTGAAGGAAGAGGTGTATGTCAAACAACCTCCAGGTTTTGAGGATGCAAGCAAACCAGATCATGTATACTTCTTGAACAAAGCTTTGTATGGTCTAAAGCAAGCACCAAGAGCCTGGTATGATACCCTCTCTTCTTTTCTAATTAAGAAAGGTTTTATAAGAGGAAGCATAGATAGCACTTTGTTTATAAGGAAATTCAAGGGTGATGTGATTCTTGTACAAATATATGTACATGATATAATATTTGGGTCTACAAATGTTGATCTTTGCAAAAAGTTTTCCAAACTCATGGCTGATAATTATCAAATGAGTATGATGGGTGAATTAAACTATTTTCTAGGTCTTCAAATCAAACAAGAGGTTGATGAAATTTTCATTCATCAAACAAAGTATGTAAATGACCTTCTTAAGAAATTTGAGTTTGAAAATTGTTCTTCAATGAAAACACCCATGTCCACTGCCTTAAAGCTTGGAAAGGATACTGATGGTAAATCAGTGAACATTACAGCTTATAGAGGTATGATAGGGTCTCTTTTATACCTCACTGCAAGTAGACCAGATATCATGTTTTCTACATGTCTTTGTGCTAGATACCAAGCAGATCCCAAAGAATCTCACTTAGCTGCAGTTAAAAGGATCTTCAGGTATCTCAAAGGAACTCCTAATCTAGGTCTTTGATACCCCAAAGACTTTGATTTTGAGTTAGTTGGATACATTGATTCTGAATTTGCAGGTTGCACACTAGACAGAAAGAGTACATCTGGGGGTTGTCAATTATTAGGTGGAAGATTAGTCAACTAGTCAAGCAAGAAACAGAACTCTGTTTCAACTTCTACAGCTGAGGCAGAATACATTGCTGCTGGAAGCTGCTGTGCTCAATTGCTCTGGCTGCAAAATCAACTACTGGATTATGACATACAGTTTGAAAATTCCCCAATTCTGTGTGACAACACAAGTGCCATATCTATCTCTAACAATCCTGTTTTGCATTCAAAAACTAAGCATATTGAAATCAGACATCATTTTCTTAGAGATAATGTGCAGAAAAAGAAAGTTTCAATGCACTATATAAACACTGATGTTCAAATAGCTGACATTTTTACAAAACCTTTGGATGAGTCTCGGTTCAACTTCCTAATATCCAAACTTGGCATGTTAAATCTGTAAAATATTCATTTCTTAGGTAGTTAGTTTTGTGTGAGAAAATAATTCTATTTGTGTGTGAAATGAAGTACTTATCTAAGCGTCTACATGTTCTACTTATGGTAGATCAGCTAATGGAATTATGTCAGCTGACGACCATCAGCTGACACTATACCTCAGCTGATAAACCATCAGCTAAGACTTAGAAGCTCAGCTAAGTGCACTCATTAGCTGACACTTATTTTATCTCAACATGGATCAGCTGACACTCTCGTTTGCCAGCTGATGATTTTCAAAAGTCAAAAATACTGTGTCCCCACACTTATGTTATTAATTTCTCATTTGTATTTATTAAGTTACTAGTTAGTTTTTAATTTCATTTAATTTTCCGTTAGTTGTCTGTGTATTTACTAACTATTCCGTTTATCACCTTTTTGCAGAAGTGACAGTTACTTTTTGGAAAAGATTTGTATAACAGTTTAGGTTTCCAAGGAAGATATAAAGTGTCTTGAGCGGTTCTTCATTTCTTACACTTCCAAAATTCCCAAACACTCTTTTTCCTCTCAAAATTACAAACCCTAAGCTCTCTTCACTATAACTTTCTTCACTCTGTAATCATGGTGATCTTCAACTCTGCTTCCACCCTCGTGATGTTGCTGGTGAGAATGTTGCACCCAACGCTGAACTTACCATTCATCCCAATAACTTTATAATAGCCACTGAAATCCCTCCAAACAAGTCAAACCAGGGATACGAACCCATGGTTGCGTTTATTACTGCCCATCCCCTGTTTCATTGTCTCTCTGCTCATCCTTACTTCATTTTCCCTCACATTGTTGGTGAGATGTGGTACACTGCTAGGTACCATCCCAATCAAAACCTCATCACCTGCACTTGTCTGAATGGCCACATCAACATAAATTTCACTGTCAACACTCTACGACAGGCCATTTCTCTGCCAAACTTGGCTCCTTTTCAACCATTTGCTCAAATGGATCAAGTTTTGGAGGTACTACCCCTAATTGGCTACAATGCTCCTATTGCCCATGGTCAATACAAGTTGTCTGTGTTGGGACACCCATGGAAGTATCTGGCAAGCGTCATCACTCGCTGCTTTGGTCCCAAAACTGGAAGTTTCGATCAAATGAACCAGACAGAGCTGATGGTGCTTCATGCCTTAGTCACAGGGAGGAATATTGAATTCGCTCAAGTCATATTCTCAGATATGGTGGACAAGATTACTCTCTCTACATCAAAGAAGTCCACAAGGACTGTTGTTCCTTACATAAGGTATTTGAGCTTACTTGTCCTTCATCAGATGCAATGGGAACAGTATACTGGGATAGCTGCTGTGCTTGATGTAATTCCCATGCCTCAAATGGGTCAAAAGATTTTTAATCTAATAAGGGAAGAGCAAGGTCCAGCTATTACTGCCCAGATGCAAGAGATAATTGATATTGCTGATGATGAAGCTGAGGTTGAAGAAAAGGTTGTTGCTAAAAATGTTGAGGAACAAATCGCTGATGATTCTGAGTCTCAAGATATGATAACGGAAAACAGTGAGCACTCCCCTACTCATACTCATGATGAAGCCATATTTGAAGGAGGAAATTTCAATGAACTAAATGCTGATGAACCTGTACAAGGTAATGACTCAAGTGCTGGTACTGATGCTGATGAAAGTGATGACGAATCTGATAATGACTCTCAAAGTAGGACTCTTGGAGGTACTATTGCCTATCCCAACCCTGATCAACAACAAGGATCAAGTGACTCTGTTCATAGAGCACCAAGTGATGGAGATGAAGATGTCTCTGATGATGAAGTGGGCTCTGATAAGCTGGAGGAGCTCATTGAGATCAGCAAAACAAGACACATCACAGGTATACTCTCAATCTCTGAGGACACTCATTTGGTAATCCCAACCTGTGAGAACCCATCCTCAACTCCAGTTGTAACACCCCCACAATTGCCAAGCTCTAGTGTACTCCCAACAGTCACTAGTTCTACTCCCTTTGTAACCCAAATAGAAACAAGGTCATTAGAGATGGTGCATACTGCACTTATCTCAGAGGAAATGCACACTGCACCTCTGACCTCAACTCCTATAGATACCTCTTATTTTGAGGGGGAGCTTATGGATGTTGATTGCACCCTTCAGCCAGTGGGTGTGTCCTCACAACAGGGCACATCTGTAAATATGGGATTGCTGCTATCTGGGTCACCCTCTCAACAGGGTGATACCATTGAAAGACAGACCTCCTCCCAAGGTCATACTGTGTCTTTAGCCTCTATGAGTCAAGCCTTTCCCTTAGTAAGTTCACAACAACTTGCTACTGAAATAAGGGATACCCCATTGAGTGCAACCCTCACTCACACTCACATATTTGCACCTACTTTTGATTCAATCCTTATACATACTAGTGCACTGCCTGTCAATACTAGTGGCATAAACCAGCCATTGGTACAGGGTACAATTTCTGTTCCCAGTGATCTTAGGCCTATAAACCAAGGTTTAAGTGAGGGACCACAATCAATTCCAGTTCTTGGCACCACACCTCAATCAATTCCTACATAACCCATTCTCTCTACTTCTTCTGAACCCTCACCCCAAATCCTTCAAAGCTTACTATCTATCTCTCAAAAGATGGATAGTCTTCAAGCCTCTTTTACCTCTTTCCAAACTCAAACGGAAACTCAACTCTCTCATCTAACCCAAGAGATAGAGTCACTCAAATCAACCCAATCCCAATACCAACCCACCCCTGCCCCTGTTGATCTTTCACCAATTCTAACCAAATTGGATCAACTTCTTACCCAAACTTCTTATCCTACTCTTATTCCTTCACCTCCCATCTCTAACCAAACAATTACCAACCTCAACCAAACCATTTCAAACCTTCTAACCCAGCTTTCAACCCTAAGACCTTCACCTCCAAGCATCTCTGTCACCATCACTGACTCTCTTCTAAGAGTCCATTCTCTTCTCCAAACCATAACTACTGACCTCCAACACCTAAACAACTACTCCATCCAAAAGCACAGTGAAACCCTCAAAGAATTCACCAATATCACTGATGCTATCCTAAACCTGAGGAGATCTCCCTTCTTCAACCAACCTCCTACCTCCACTGTTTCTCCATCTCCTTCTTCTTTTGTCCCTCCTTCTGTTGCTAAGCCCTCTGACAACTTTCCTTTTACAATTGCTGATGACAAAAAGGGGGAGAAGTCAGTTAGAAGAGAACCTTCACCAGATACAATCAGAGCAGCTGTTGATGCATATACAGCTGAGGTTCGGGCTATGCAAGCAGAGGATGCATCTGCCCCCAATGAAACAGAAACATAAAGAAAATCAGATGTTGAGGGGGAGAATCAATCTGAGGGGGAGCAACCTGCTCAAGATGAGCAGAGGCCAAAAAGAAGATTCAAACAAATGGCTAGAAGGAAGAGTGCTAAAAAGCCAAGACAAGATGAATCTTGTGCACCAATAAATGTGCCATCAGAGGATTCTGATGATGATGATGATGATGATAGGGTGCCTCTGTCCTCTCTGCTAAACTTGAAAAAGCAGAGTCTCTCTACTCAAGCTCCACCAGTCCAAACTTCCTCTCCTGTTCAGTCAAGTCAACCAACTCCCAGCAGTACTTCAAGAAGAAAAGGGAAGAAAATCATGTCTGCTGAGGAGATTGAAGCAGAAGAAAGGAAGGAAGAGATACTTCATAAAGAGGATGAAAATCTCAGAGAGTTAAGTGAAATGGCTGCTGCTCTTGGTTCAACCATTGAAGAAGTTCTGAAAGCCAAGGAGAGACACCAGGATTTTACTTCTCCTAAAGATCTTGCTGCTGCAGTTGGTGTTACAGATGATGAGATAAGAGAAATACAAGAAGAAGAAATGATCTTATTATCATCTCAAGCTCCTCAAGAACCACAAGCACCACAGCAAGATGATCATACTGTCAAGAAAGTTCCTAAAAGAGGAAGAACTCACAGAGAAGCCATTCAAGCATTGCATGAGTTCAACTTTGGAGTTACAACTCAGCAATCTGAAAGGGAGATCAGAGAGCTCTTGGAAAACAAGAAGAACTTGATAGAAAGAAAGGATCCAAATCTCATTTCCAGAGTTACACCATATAAGAGAACAGATGAAGGGCCATATCTCTGATTAGTAAGAAGAGATGAAAGAAAAACACAAGAGAATGCCTATATTCATCACTGCAAATTGTTCTCCTTCAGTGAAATGATTGAAACTCTGTATCATCTCCTTAAATCCAAAAGTGAAATTGCCACAAGGTTCATAAACAAATTCGAATCAGGATATCTGTCTACCACAAGATATGCACTCATGATCAATTTGAAGAACACATTGACGTGATTGAGGATGCTTTCAAGAAATCCTCCAAAGCTTTTGTGCCTGCTGAACAGATTATACTCAATCCTGATCATCCTTACCTGTCTGCGTATGAAAATCTCAACACTGCTTTGCCCTCCAACATTGAACCAGAAATGTTTAAGTACATAACTGAACCTGAAAGAGGGATGTTCTTCAAAAACAGAGCTGGTGTTTGGAGATTCCTAAGAGAAACTGACTTAGGAAAAGCCCCTGGAGAGTTAATCTTTCAAGCTGCAACATCAACAAGGGGACAGACAGAAAGTGAACATTTTGAAAATCTGATTCAAGCAAGAGCTGAAGAGTTGTTGGCTGCAAATCCACTGGATAGATTTTTGGATGTTAAAGAAGAACCTTGGTGGGAATGAAGACCACACTTCATAACTAGATTAGATGTAATTTCAAATTCCTAGAATAGTTCAACTTCTGTACTTAGCTTAACTTTCAGATAGATTACATTGTACAAACTCTTATGTATATACCTTGTTTGTAATCAAGCTTGAGACTTTGATCATGGACTACTTAGCTAAAATTCAAGTATAGATGTATCTTAGTAGATACCTCACCTAGTGTAAATATAGAAAATCAAAAAAATCCTAAAAACAGAAAAAGGATAAAAGATACCACAAAAACAGAACATGGTACTTCATAAATAAAAAGATTCCCAAAAACAGAATATCAGGGAACATATATTAAAGAGTTACCAAAAACAGATAGCTAGGTAACCAAAATGCACTTAAAAGTTTTATCTATACAAATTCGAGTCAAACTGATTCTTCTTAAACAGATAAGGTTTTGTCATCATCAAATAGGGGGAGATTGTTGGGGAGATAGCAATATCAAACCTAAATCAAACCTTTCTATTAAGTAAAATAGGATTTGATGTTAACAAAACCATTTATTCAGGTTTGGACTTAGATCAATGAAAAACATGTGTTGTTTTTCATATCAGACTTAAAGAATTTCTAAGTAAGAAATTTCAGCTGACGAATCAAAGTGTCAGCTGAACACTGAGTATCAGCCAAAGGACCAGCTTCAGGAAGATCAGCTAAGAAGAAAATACAAGCTACGAAGCATCAGCTATGCGTTTAGAAAGCATCAGCTGATGGTGCTAAACCATCAGCTGAGGGCTACTCTTTGATCAGCTGACAGTATCTCATTGATCAGCTGACAGTATCTATTCTATCAGCTGAGCAAACAAATATCAGCTGACAGTATCACATTGATCAGCTGATGCCTCCCACATGTCAGATAAGGTATTCTATACTTATCCTATCTTTTCCTCATGAGCTGACTATACTCAAATGATTAGCTGAGCCCTTGGGAACAGCTGACAGTTGAGTTAATCAGTTTATTAGCTACTGCCATGATTTGTATTATCAGCTGAGCATTTCGATCAGCTGAGCCAATCTAGTCAGCTGAGTCTTTCACAATTATCCTTAGCTAAGTAAAATTACATTTACAGTTCAGTGTATGTTAGCTGAGTCTTTAATCAGCTAATAGCTTTTCAGTATAATATTTTCTTAAGTCAAAGGCAGAATATGTGTTGTTCTATTATGCCTTAGATCTTTATTTGTAAATGTACTTAGCACTTTTTGTATCTGCAAAGAAACAAAAAGGATAGATCTTTATCCTCTGGAAAAGGAGAAAGATACTTTAGAAGAAAAGATCTCGAAGATATGCTTTGACAAATAAGTATGGCTGGCAACTCTATACTTGGTTAAGTCAAATCATCAGAAGCATGGTGTCGATTAAAGCACAAGCGTGATAGGAGAAGTTTACTTTTCCAAGATATAAAGGTAGTGCTTTAATAATATAATAATAGATAGTGGGTACACTCATTACTGAAAAGTATGTTCACTTTACACACTTTGTGTATAAAGTTAACTTACTTTTCATCCACTAACTTTATCTATTATAATATTATTAAACCAAATACCTTTGTCATCTTCTCTCTTCATCAACCCGGACACACCTTGCTTATATATACTCATGCATGGAAACATGCTTAGTATGCGTTGAGAAGCACTGAAATCTCATAAGTTGAGAATTAAAAGAGTTAGCATTTTACTTTCAGTGTAACAAACTTGTTCATGTGTTGAACATCTTAGACATTAGTTGTTTAAGATTAGCATTGTCTATGTGTTACACAAATCTAGTTGCCACCTTTTATTGAACTTAGATTTTCCGCATCTAGTTCATGTAATTCTTGATTAACATCAATAAGAATTATATAAAAGTAAACTGTGTGTCTATTAAATTTTAATTTGCTAAAGTTTGTATTCAACCCCCCCTTCTACAAACATTTGTTGTTGTAGTATCCATTCGGGACCAACATAGAAAAAGAAGCAAATCTTGAATGGGAAGGGAGGAAGAAGAAGATGAGAGGAGATGGAGGTGGAGAGAGATTTATCCCTATCGGCCTGTTCTTGAGTTTTGTTAAGAAAGAAAGGGATGGAAAAGAAAGTAAAGGGAATGGAAGGAAAGGGAAAGAAAAGATTAAGGTGTGTTCTTGAGTTAGAAGGAAAAGGAGGGGGAGTTCTTTCCTTCCCAATCATCCCACTTTTGGGAGGATAGATTTTTGAACTAATAGCCCCTCCTTCCCCCTCCCTTCCCCTCCCTTTCCCTCCTTAAAAAAACTTAAGAACACACAACTTTCATGTTTTCCTTCCCTTCCCCTCCCTTTCCTTCCAAAAAACAACTCGAGAACGGGGCGTATGTGACTAGAGTGAGAGAGAGAGTACGGAGATAAAGTTTTAATTTTTTCTATTTTTAAAGAGAGCTATATTGAATTTAATAATGAAAATCAATTAAAAATTCTAAAATGAGTAAAAGGGCAAAAATTTCCTCATATGTGGTGAACATGACGGGATTTAACAGACTCAATAGACAAAAATAATTAAAAAAGACGGTTATTACAACAAATTAAGAGTTAAAAGAACAAACTTGTAGCTTTTAAGTGATCAAATATGTAAATATTTCATATAAGTGAAACAACCACATCCAACTCTCTCTCTCTAAGCGCCGCCACCCTAAAACCCTAATTTCAAATTCTCCTCCGTCACCACCCTTTTCTCCGGCCGTCGCCATTAGCCGGTGGTACGGAGGACCTACCCTCTTGTCATGTCGCTTTCCTTTTCTTTTTGAAGTTCCGATCGCGAGTATTATTTGTAACCGTTCGATGTTCGAGTTCAAGTTTGGTTCGGTTTCTTCTTCCGATTATGGTTCAAGTTTTCGACTATATGTGGTTCGAGTTTCAGATGATGGTAGCCGGTCAGTTTCAGTTTCAGATATGGATGCGAGTGTCTCTTCTTCGTTCAAGTTCATAACCATTTTTTGAGTCTTGGTTTTTGTATCGTGGGTTGGTTCGTGTTTCACTTCTTGCCGTTCGAGGTGTTCGGGTGTCAATTTCAAAAGGTTGTTCAAAGGTTGATCAAAGGTTTCGAGATCACTTCTTTTTGTTCAAAATGTTAGGGTGTCAATTTCAAAAGGTTGTTCAAAGGTTCGTGTTTCACTTCCTGCCGTTCTTGGTTTTTGTATCGTGGTTTGGTTCGTGTTTCACTTCTTCGTTCAGGTTCAAAGGATTCAAGTTTTTCAAGTTCGATGTTGTTCAAAAGTTTCACATCCAGGTTCGTGTTGGTTCGAGTTTTACATCTTGCCGGTCGATTTTAGTTTCAAAAGACTGTCCAAGAGGTTCGAGTTTTCGTTTATGTGCAAAAGTTACCTGTTTGTGGTTGTTCAAAAGTGCCGCCGCCAGTCAATGCCGTTTCTTCCCGCATGTCGTGGTCTTCGTTCAAGGCTGTTCGTGTCGAGGGTTCACACATTTTTATGTTTTCTCAGGTCGGTTTTATAGTTCGAGTTTCATGGTCACGCTGTTTCCCGACGAGGTTGTGGTAGTTGAGGTTCCATTTCCGACTGCTAACGGAAGATAGTGGTTCGTGTAGTCGTGGTTCGTTTACGAGAAACCTGTGGTTCGAGTGTTGGTGTTTCGAGGCTGTGGCTGTAGGCTTCCAGCCGTGGTTTGATGTTTTGGCCGAAAGATTTGTGGTTCAAGTGGGTATGATTTTGGTGGTTGTTCTTCGAGATCGGTTCATAGTTTGTGGTTTCCAACTGTTTCGGGCAGTCCATTAAATCTGTTTTAAAATATCTTATTGCCACCACCTGGTTGAACTTTATTAGTTTGTTAGTTCGGGGAGTTCGTTTTCGATGTTTAGGTCGAGGTTGAATTGGTTCAAGTCCACCAGATGAATGCCCTTTGTGGTTTGCGAGTTTTAGATAGATTGGCCAGATTCGTCTGTCAGTGTTTGGTATTATTAGATTTAGTAGTGTAGGTGTTCGTGATTAAATTTTCTTGTTTGTCTGTTAAATCATTGTATTAACTAGCTTCTTGCTAGTTCTTAATTTATATAACACTAGTGAGATGCCCGCGCAATGTGGCGTGGGCGATTAAAGAACAATAATTGTGAATACTTGTGATGGCGAGTACGGAGGAGGCAACAATACTTACGAATGAAGTCTGAATGTTACAAAGAAATTGAAATAATTTAGATAGTATTATTCATCGAATTATGTTTTATGAAAGTTTTATTTAATAGTGGGTAATATTGTTTATACACTTTTACTTAAAAGTCATATGAGACAGTTAAATATAATACTAATATATGTTGAACTCGAAGATTATGAGTACTTTTTAAAAAAATATTGAAATTTATGTTTTTAGAGAAAAAGAAATTATCTTAGTCCTAATTAAAACATTTATTGTTAAGTGAGAGAAGAAGATGAAATGCTTAATAAATTGATGGATGAGATTAATGTAAATAAAATTAAGGGTGGAGATTTCAATTAAGAACTCTTATTTATTAAAGGAGAGAGAATATTGTATGCTTAATATAGTAGTATATATATTGCTTTAAAAAAAAGATCAAGTATGTAATTTATAAATAATTAAAAGAATTTTTTATAAAATTGATTCTAACGAGGCATAATTTGCCCGTCGACGTTGCGACGGGTTTAATTTTATTTTTCCAGTAAATATAGTCATCAAGAATAACAAATACACGTTCATGCTGCAACCCGCGTCCTCTTCTTGATTGTTGTTGTCCTGCCAACAGTTTATATTTCTTTCAAATCCATGCATTAGCATTGAATCCCTCATCGATAATCAACCAATGTGTTAAGCATCTTCAAGCATCACTACCCCTCTCTCTCTCTCACTCTCTCAACGCCTTTTGACCAATTTTCTAGTGTAGATTCCTTTGGTGTGTTTGTAAAGACATTAATTGAGAGGAGAATGAAATGTGCGTCTATATAGCTACTTACTAAAATGCTTCCATAATAAAAATCTGAAGTATATAATATAAATTCAGAGCAAACTGTAAAATAGTAATTTTATCCCGCTATGAAACAGGAATGATATTTACTCGTTAATTACTATTCGTGAAGAATTCAATATTGTTTAAAAAAAGCAAACACATACAAACACACTCATATATTATGCCATTTTAGATTATAGAAAAAGTCATATATACATATTGAATGGTTACTTTGAAGTTAAATAGAAGTAAAAATATATATATATATATACTTCATCAAACCCATGTGCCTTTAGGCTTTAGCAACTTCTCAAAGTTGATAAGAGTAAATGAGGAAAATCAAAATCTCATAATAAAATCAATATCAAGTTTTATTGTGAATTTACTAAATTCTCCTTCAAAATCTTATGAGAAGAAGCCAAATTACTTTCACAATTGATAGTATAGGATAATAAGTATGAATTAATAGATAATTAATAATAGTTATTACCGGTCAGAATTTGATTCTCCATAGGAAACTTCTTTGGATGTCAAACCGAATCAACGGAATCGCCGTTCTGGATAAATTTAATGAAACGCCACTAAACGTATTTTATGAAAAAGAAGAAACTATTGTTATCTTATTAAAATTTCTTGTTTTACAAGAACTGGTGGGTGTAAAGGTTTTAACTTCCTGGCCATTTGGGGTAACTGGATAGGTGTTGATGGTTCCTGTGGATTTCTTAATGTATATGCTCCGCAAGAACTGAAGGAGAAACATGTGTTATGGTCTCAAATATGTACTATTCTTAATAGTCATGCTTCGATAAAATGGACGGTTTTTGGTGACTTTAATGAAGTCAGGAACCGTGGTGAACGACTTGGGTCAAACTATTCATTTCACGGGTCAAGCATTTTTAACGACTTTATTCTCGAATCTGGTCTTATAGAACTTAAAAGTGGGGGTAGGAAATTTTCCCGTATTAGCAAAAACGGGGATAAACTTAGCAAACTCAACAGATATTTCGTTACTAAAAACTATTTTTCGGTTTGGTCTAATCCATCTGTGGTGATTTTACCTCGGATGCACTCGGACCATTGTCCTTTTTTGCTACAAGGTGTCTCGGTGGACTTTGGTCCATCCTACTTTAAATTTTTTAACTCTTGGCTATTGGAACCTTCTTTCGATGAAATTGTTAAAAATAATTGGTCCTTGCCTGCTTCTTCAAAGTACTCAGACATGAGAGTTTTATTTGAAAAATTAAAATTGGTGAAAATTGCAACAAAAAAGTGGAAAGCTGACACTCAAGCTCTCTCTATAGTCCATTTAGCAGCTTTGAAAAAGAAACTGGACAGCATTGAGGTGAGAGCAGAATCTTTTCCATTGTCTAGTTCAGAAAGTAGAGAAAGACAAGATTGCATGTCACAGATTATGGACTTGGAAAATAAACAGATTCTTGATCTAAAACAGAAGTCTCGTATTAAATGGGCAATTGAAGGCGATGAGAATACTCGGTTTTTTCATGGATTGCTTAACTCAAATCGCAGGAACAACTTCATTCACGGGATCTCAGTTAACGGGAATTGGATTGTGGATCCGATTGGAATAAAAGGGGAGGCTTTTAAGTTTTTTGCTCATAAATTCACCAAGCCGGCAGCTCGCAGACCATCTTTTTATAGTAATCGGTTCCTCTATCTTTCCTCGCAGCAAAGTTCTCAAATAGAATTACCGATTACTTTGGAAGGAAAGGAGCTGGTGTGGTGTTGTGGTCCAGCGAAAGCCCCGGGACAGGATGGCTTTTCATTTGGTTTTCTAAAAAAGTATTGGGACATTCTTAAATTCGATCTTCAGCGGGCGGTTTCACAATTTGAGAGGACATCTAGATTTGATGCCGGATGTAACTCCTCTTTCATCGCGCTTATTTCCAAAACCGATTGTCCCATCTCATTCAACGACTTTAGACCAATCAGCCTAATAAATTGTTTCTACAAGGTGGTTGCAAAAATTTTAGCCAATCGTCTGAAGAAAGTCATTGGCTCCATTATCGGGTAGAACAAACAACTTTCATGGAAGGGAGAAGCATCTTGGACGGGCCATTCATCATTAATGAACTAATATCATGGGTCAAAAAATCAAAAAGAAAGTCTTTCATCTTTAAGATTGATTTTAACAAGGCCTTTGATTCTTTGAGATGAGATTTCCTAGATGAAATTATGTTGCAAATGAAGTTTGGTTCTCGGTGGCGTAGTTGGATTCAAGGTTGCGTTTCATCGTCTATGGTTTCAATTTTAGTCAACGGTTCACCCACAAAAGAATTCAACATGGGCTGTGGTGTTAGGCAAGGTGATCCACTTGCGCTTTTTCTGTTCATTATTGCCTCTGAAGCTTTAAATGTAGCAATGAAAGAGGCTGCGAATAAAGGTGTCTTTAGTGGCGTTTCTCTTCCGAAAAACGGACCCTCCATCTCTCATATGCAATACGCGGACGACGTCTTATTCATCGGTGAGTGGTCTCTTGCAAATCTTCGTAATCTTATTCGCATTTTGAGATGTTATTATCTTTCCTCTGGGCTGAAAATCAATTTAGATAAATGCTTGCTTATTGGTATTGGTGCTAGCATCGAAGAGACGGATTTTTTAGCCTCATTAGTGCATTGCAAATCCGGGTCATTACCATTTTCGTATCTTGGGGTTCCGGTGGGTGTATCTATGAATAAGAGTGAACATTGGGAGGCTATTGTTTCTAAATTCAGAAATAAGCTCTCACTTTGGAAGGCTAAATCACTTTCCATTGGTGGTAGACTCACCTTGATTAAGTCGGTTTTGGGTTCACTCGGATCTTATTTTTTCTCATTATACAAATGCCCAAAGAAAATAATCGATAAATTGGAGAGTATTAGAATGAGATTTTTTAGGGTAGCAAAGAAGGTGAACGCAAAATCGCTTGGATAAAATGGGGGAAGGTTCTCTCATCAAAAAGAAAGGGTGGGTTAGGAGTAGGTAGTTTGCATGCTCTTAACATTTCATGATTAACCAAGTGGGTGTGGAGGTTTTACAAAGAGGTTGGCAGTTTACGGAAGAATGTAATTCGTTCCATACATGGGGAACATGGTGAATTGAATAAAAAACACCCAAAAGCTGCTACAAATGGTGAGTGTGGAGGTATTTTAAAAATATATTGTTGAGTAATGTTCCACATAAGACGGAGAGTGACTTTGTAATGAGCTTATAAGAGTCATAGGCTACTCCTCTTATAACCATACTCCTCTCATAACCAATTGGTTATGAGAGGAGTAGCCCATGACTCTTATAAGCTCATTACAAAGTCACTCTCCGTCCTATGTGGGACATTACTCAACAAAGTCACTCTCCGTCCTATGTGGGACATTACTCAACATATATAAGGTGTTTGATCAAGTAAATATTCCGTTAGAAGCATGTTTCAATTAGATTCGAATGGTAATCGCAAGTGGGCTATTGAGCCTACTGGTCTATTTACCGTCTCTTCCTGCAGGTCCGCTTTTGACGATCTTTATTTGAGTGGTTCCTGCGTTATGCCTTTAGACTGGATCAGATGGGTACCGCAGAAGGTACAAATCCTGGTTTGGAGAGCATATAATGGTAGACTATCTACTAAAACCAACCTGAAGAAAAGGGGCGTCAATATTAGCAATATCAGCTGTCCTTTCTGTTCACTGCATGAAGAATCCGAGGGACATCTGTTCGTGGACTGCAAGTTGGCAAAAATGGTGTTGGACAGCATCGCTTCCTGGTGGCAAATTAGCGATCAAGTTCGTTCCTCACATCCTCTACAATGGGGATCATCGACAGCTTATAAAGGGGACAAAAAGAAAGCTTTAATCGCTGTTTTTATTCATACTATTGGGTGCTATGGAAACATAGGAATTTGATCGCATTCGCGTCAAAAAAGGAGACAAATGCAAGTTCAGTTTTCACTGAAGTACAGGCAATTTCTTACTGTTGGATACTGCTCAGGAGAGCTGGGAAGAAACTCTCATTTAATTGGAGTCTTTTATTGTATTTAGTTTTGCTCATGGCTTTTGTTCACTGCTGCAACTATTAGGAGTTAGGTGTTGCTTTCCAATTTGGTGTTGTTTGTTGTGGTGCTTGGTCTTGACTTTCTCTTGTACTCTTCCTCCAACTTCTTGTTTGGGGATTTTAGTTTAATAATACCTTGGGGGCTATAGGTAGGGGTGATGGTGGAGCCGAAGCTTCTTTCCTATTGCCTCCCTTTATTGCGGTTAAAAAAAAAATCTTATTAAAATTTATTTTGGGATAATATATAAAAAGTGGCTAGTTAATGTTTAAGTTATCATTATGTTTCCAAGTTTAATATAATAATTTTAAGGAGTGAAATAACAAAATACTTGTCATTGTTTGATTTCAAGTCGGAAAGAATATGAAAGAAACAAGTTGTTGTTTTGCCCGCGCGTTGCGTCGTGATAAAAACAAATTAATACATTATCTTATTATGCGCAGCTAACGTGTTTTCTTAACGAACTTTTAGTGTTGTTGTATGAAAATCATAAAAATCTTTTGCTCAAAGACTAAAACAACTTAAGTTTTAATATTTTTGATTAATTATTTTAGCTACACAATTAGTGACCGTGATACTGTTTTTAAAAATATTCCACATGAAATGCATATAACGTACATATTTTCTTTAGAAAAAACAAACCGATAATATAATAAAAGTAAAGAAGATTCATTTTTATTTTTATTAAAATAAAATGAATAAAATAAAAAAATCTAAAAGAAAATAACATTAAATCATTTTATTATCTATTTTTCATAATATATAAAGCTTTTTCTACAATAAAAAACAAAAAATATCCTTTTGTTTACTTTACACTCTCACAACATCAATTACTATCTAAACTACCACTAAAAATCACCCTATTATTTGGTCGGCTTTCGTAGGAAACAAATTCAACTTTCATAAGACGCTCTCTAGTTAATCTAAGTATCATTATTTCTCTGCCACTATTATTATAACCAACACAACTAAATCAGATACTCCTTCATTACAAAATATATATCACTTTTTAATTAATATGAAAAAAAAAGAAAAAAAAGGAAAAGAAAAAAGAGAAATGAAATGCAATATATATATATATATATATATATATATATATATATATATATATATATATATATATATATATATATATATATATATAAATGTGTTAGTTAGGAGACACATACAAAATCTCATGTGAATTTAACATCTCATGGTTTTATGGTTCATTTACTAAAATACCCTTCAAAATACCATTATAAATTATCACTTTAGTTTGCTAATTGATATATAGTATAATTAAGAATAACTTTTCTTTTTTAAAATCTTATTCTTTTCTTTTTAAAAATGGAAAACATATTCAACCTTGCATTTATTCCCAATCTTGTTGGTCGAGCGTCTTCAAACCTTCGCTGTAATACTTTCGAACAGCTCTCCTTCGCTCATGAGCTAACTAAGAGCAAGCCTTCGATCTAAACTCTTTGCATTGCCTGTAGAGTAGATCTAGTACTTCAATAGGTCAAAACACTTCCTGTAGAGTAGATCTAGTACTTTAGAGGTTCAAGAAGCTTTCGATACTTGCTTTAAGTTCATACAATAAGGGATTTCGAGTATCATCTATGTTATTTTAGGTTTTTGGTTTCATAAATAGATAGTTGCTACAATCTCTCTAAAGAGGGATATCTTTTATAGAGTGGGTCAAAGACTGTTATTCCCGACCGGAAATATAGTAAGGTTTTTTATCGATCTAAATAAAAGTATATCATTTTAGCTCTTTTAGAGCTAAATACAGGACAACGTTTTCGCTCATAAAAATGAGATCTTTCATAGGCCGGACTAAGTGACAAGAAAAGGGTTGACTTCTTTTTAGCTAAAACAATTCGACATTTGATGACAGAAGGGAAATCTACAATCCCCTTGTGACTATTGAGATTCCAATCCGTGGCCACCAGACCGATAGTAATAATAGTAATAATATTACATACACAGTAATAGTATATATATATATATATATATATATATATATATATATATATATATATATATGGAAAAGTTTAATTAAGAACTGTTTTTCGTACAAGAACTTCGAGAACTGTTAGTTATCATTAATGACTCATTAATTAGTGTACTTTGGTCATTTATATATTTTTCCCAACCGTGAATTGCGTCATGTGGACCGTCATTAATGTGCGAGACTTGACTTTACCACTTGGTTTGTAGTCCAATGGTAAGTGCTTTGACACTTTGGTGTTGACCTAAATTATAAGCTATTGATTTATTTTAAATAAAAGGCAAGATTGGATCGGCCACTGATGGGACCGACACGCGCGGCAAGCAAGCCCAGCGCCTAACCTTCAGTTCCGTAACCAAGTTTTTCTTATTCTCGCAGAATAACAGTCCTCATTTGAATACTCCCCCCCCCCCCTCTCTCTCTCTCTCTCTCTCTCTCTCTCTCTCTCTCTCTCTCTCTCTTTATCTCTCTCTCCTTACATGCACCCTGCCACACTCTATCCCTACACGCTCCCCATCCATGAACTTCTCATATCCAAAGAATGACTGTAATTGGTTCTTACGATACTCGCACTAAAAACGGTTCTCTAATGAACCCTCTCCTATATATATACACACATACATGTTATTATTTATATAAACACACTATCATTGGTAACGGTGGGAAATTTAATATTACTCAACTATAATTCCAATTTCAATCCAATAAGCTACTTTAATTTATTTTGAGGGTTTATGAGAGATTTTGTTTCTAATAATTCCATAAAAATATCTACACCGACCAAGGCTAGAAGTTTAAGATTATAAAAATAAGAATCTCAACCTTTATAGTTTTTATAATCTCGTTACCTAACACATCCTATATATTAGCCTTAAATGAAACTCCCGTCTATTCCAAATTAAGCCATAAATCAAAATTCCCCCTCATCAGAAATGGTAAAACCATTTAAGAACATCCAAAAACACATAAGCACCCTAAATCGATGAAGAAGACTAACGTACATAAGCCCTAAACGTGGTTGAAGATGAAGGATGATGATAACAGTAATTATTTAAGTATTAAAAATAAATTAACGATTAAAAATTACCTACAACATATTGAACAAGTTACTTGATATATATAATAGCAATTTTTTCCCTTTATGAAAGACTGATACATACATTAAAAGTTGTGTATTAAAAAGTATATTTGAAAATTCGATATATAGCGTATCAAAGCATGTAAAATTTGATATATTTTCAATAACTTTGTTTAGAACCTAAATATAAGTATAGGGGAGAGTTCATGCTAGAACCGTTGTTAGTGCGAGAACCGCGAGAACCAATCTCAGCCGTTCCTTGAATATGGGAAGTATCATGGATGGAAAGCGTGGAGGGATAGGGTGTGGCAGGGTGCATGTGAGGAATTCATGGGTGGGCAATGACATTGGAGGAGGGGGAATTGGACGGCTTAGATTGGTTCTCGCGGTTCTCGCGCTAATAACGGTTCTCGCATGAGCTTTTGTCTATAAGTATATTATATAGTTTATGAGATTGTAAAACACAACTTTATGACTGACCCACGAAATTTACATCATAAAATTCTTTGAATTACTTGCCATTAATAAATACAAAAGTCAAACTTTGGAAATTAATAATATAGAATTATGTTTGGCGTATATAATTTTATTATTTGTACCTTAACATAGGCTTTTCATTTTTGAGCTAGAGGCCTAGTCATATTTGCGCTAAGAAGTAAGCTATGGGCCTTGGATCTAGGTTAACGATTTATGTAAGAATTCATGGTCCAACTTCGATGTATGTATATATCTTTGGAGTTTATAATCTATGAAAAACTTTTTTCAAGAATTGTTTTTCGTACAAGAACTGTGACAATTATTTGTAACGTTATTAATAAATTATTTATAGGGTATTTTGGTCATTTATATATTTGTCATAATGGTATACGTGTGGATGAGCCGTCATTTATATATTCTTAACGTTTGATTAATCTTAATCAAGGGCTAAGATTGTCTCTCGTACGAAAAACAGTTCTTATTTGAACTCTCCCCCTTTTATCAAATAGTGTTATTTAAAAAACTATTTATCAATATATACTTTACAAAAATTTTAGTAATTAAAATATTTTACCAAAATGGTTTGTTTTAAATTAAAGGAAAAAACGAAAATATCACAATTAGCTTGAACAAGCAGCAAACCCTACCTACGAAAAAGAAAAAATGAAGAAAATAAGAGAATAGGCACAACAATGAACCATAAAAGTTAATTTTTGTTTTTATTCACCTTGGCTTGGACTCACATTATTTTCGATTATGACCCCTTTGCCTACAAATTTCATAAACATTTGCATTTCTTCCTTCTTTAATATCCATTCCAATTCTTAGTCTTGTTGAACGAGGACGGCCTTTTTTCTTTCGTAATAGTTCCAAATTGGAAGCAATTCGTTATACAGTGATGTGACCAATACAATTCACAGGGAAGCGGGAAGAACTTAGATACGCAAGTAGCACAATAATTTACAATCGAGTAACATTTATCAACATATTGCCAACTTTTTAAGAAAAGTTTGACACATGCACTCAAGACATGAGAACAAGGATATTTAAATGTCTCCCACTTACCACATGTGTAAGTTTTTGGATCCAAATTGATTACTTGCACATATCTTCCTCTTTGAGTTATCAACTCAAAAATACCTTTTTCTGGGTTAAAAGAACTCGAGGAATGGGCACTTGCTTTTGCCATCAAAACTACTTGTTTTGCAACAACATGTGGAGTATATTCATCCTCGTTAACTTGAGAACTAGATCTTAATGGACGTATAACCTCAAAATAGTGCACCATTCTATAAAATGTAAGTTGGACTCAATGTTATTGGTAAGAAACGAGCACCTTTAAGAACACTATTCAAAATCTCTGACAAATTTGTTGTAAGTAACTGATATCTCCTTTCATCATCATGTGCAAGTGTCCATATACCAAGTGGATGACTCTTCAGCCACTATCGTGTGCGTGGATTTAGCTTCCCAATTTCTTCGATGGTGGAATTAAACTTTCAAAATTTGATTCTAACACCTAGCACGATAATCTAAATTTGAAGACTGGTCCTAAACTTTCAAGATTAAAGATTCAAATTTGAAGACTCCAAATTGAAGATAGAGTTATCCAAACTATACATGCATTGTATAGGTGTTACTTTGAATTAGCATATTGAATTTAGTCTTACTTTGTTAGTTTAGCTATGTATCCGTAGAAACAACTATATATCCTAACCTTCTAATATGTTTAGAGGTTACCACCTTAAGCCACCTTTACATGCTTTCTGAGTCAAGCATACTGTTGGGGAGATAATCACTTCATCCTAATAATCAAATCCATTTATTTAAATACATAGGATTTGATGTTAACATGACCATACACTTAGACTTATAATGATTTCAAACACATGTTGTTTAAATATGACTTAAAGAATTCTCTAAGTATGAAGTATCAGCTGAACGTATGTTCATAACTTATAAGTTTAGAGTTGTTTAAGGAGATCATTGTTTTTAGTTCATCAGTTGAAACAACAAAATAATCTCTAGCAATTAGTTTGTTAGAACTGAGAGAGAGAGTTAAATTGTAATCAGTTAGTTGAATTAAAATTTCTTTATTACCTTGTATTGAATCTTGTTTTAATTAATAAAAGCATTTAATTTGATTTAATTTGTTGATTATTAGTTGAGTTGTGTATTGAACCACCTTTCTACACTTATATATAAGTTTCTTGATTACCTTATGGAACAACAACTGGTATTAGAGCAGTTAAATCACTCATTATTTGAAGATTTAGATCCTGAGAAGAAAAGGTAATCATGATCACTACAAACAAATTTCTTTAGATGGCCACAAAAGGATGTCCCATATTTGATAGCTTTAAATATCCTATGTGGAAGTTCAGTGTACTATTCCTCAAGACGATTGATCTAACAATGGAAGATATAATAACTAATGGACCAATCATCTCATGATCACATCACCAGTTATTAATAAGTCTCTTAGTGGTGTTAAAAAAATTAGAAAGCCCTTGAAATATTGATGAAGACAAAAAACTATATGCTCTGGAGGACAAGGCAAGAAGTGTTCTTGTCAATGCTCTAACTAATCCTCTCCTTTATACGGAATTGGTTTTTAAACTACAAAGGAGATGTGGGATACTCTGAGTGTGACTTATGAGGGCATGAATCTGGTCAAGCAGTAGAAGAAGAACCACCTGAATCGATCCTATAAGAACTTTTTCTCAAAGAAAGATGAATGTCTAAGATTTTCACAAGGTTTCGCTGTTTGATTAATGACATGCTAAGTGTATGCATTAAGCAAGATGATGTAGAAGTAGTCCTAAAGTTCATGGATGTGTTATCTGAACAATTCAATGAAGTGACTATATCACTTTAGGATGAAGGAACTTTACCTATGTGTAACCTCAAGTCCATATATAGATTTCTGCTAAATCATTAACAAATCATGGATCAACAGAAAAACTCTCGGCAACTGCTCAAAGGCTCTCTGGGAAGAAGTGAAACTATGTTGGTTGAAGAGAAGAAAAAGAAAGGGTCTAAAACCCTAGTGGTTGAATCTGAGTCAGAGTAAGATTCCAAAAGCTGACCACTGAGACTCATATATAGATATGGATTCTGATGATGTTCAATCCATTGTTGAGTAGATGACAATGCATGTCAAAATACTGAGAAGAGCTAATATGGGAAGAGGAAGATCTGACAGATTGGGCAAAGGTAAGAGTTCTTTTGACCCAAAGAAAGTTATGTCCTTCAACTATAAAAAAGAGAGACATATAGCTGATGAGTGCAGAACCAAGAAGGGAGATTGAGCTTCAGTAGCTAATAAGAATGCTTAAAGAAAATATCTACAGCTCAAGAAAGAGAAGCTAGAAGACAAGCTTACAGGTAAAGTCCTCTATGCTAAGAATTGGGACAAAGATATGAAAGAAGAGCAAGTGGACTTTTAGTTTGTCTGAAAGCACCTTTGACAAAGATATGAATGAAGTTGAGAAGAACATCAAGTCTAGGAGCTGAGATCCTTCCTCCATGCATAAGGTAGAAAACTTCAACTATTACACTCGTGAAGAAAAAAAGTCTTACTTTTAATTATCTGTTAAATGATTTTATGACTAGCAAGTTTAAGCTAACTTAAAAATTGAAACAGAAAAGCAAAAGAATGAACTTAAGGAGAATTTAACTTACTTTGTAGAGACCCGATGTTGTGGATAATAGTTTATAATATTTAGAGTAAATTACAAAAATCGTCCCTGTGGTTTGCAAAAAGTAACACCTTTGGTCCTTTATAATCAAAAAGTACAGAAATGGTCCCTGTGGTTGATATTTTGTAACACTTTCTGTCCCTGTGGTTGACATTTTATTACACATTTCGTCCTTTATGCAAACGACCATTTGATTTTCTGTTAAAAGCCCCCTCATGTGCCTTGCACATGAGGGTATTCTAGTCATATTACCCACTAATCCTTGTTACCAAACACAGAAAAACATATATCATCCTCAAAAGTCAGCCTCTCTCTCTCTCTCAAACACAAACAAACCTCTCTCTCACACACACACACACTCTCTCTCTCTCTCAAAATGGAACCACCACCGTCAATATCGTTGTGGAACCACCACCACCACCAGCGATATCCATGTGGAACCACCACCGCCGGCGAAACCATCGTTGTTGACCTGCAACCATCGCCACCACCATAAACGCACCACCGCCACCATCGGTAGTGACCTGCAACCTTTTTTTCTCTAACCTTTTTCCCCTCAACTATCTACTGTTGACCGGAAAGAGAGCAGCCGTTGAAGCTGCGATCGTGGAGTGAAGGCAAAGAGGAGGAGGCGGTTGTTCACGTCCACCACCAACACCACCCGTCTCTCTCTCTCTGCACTTGATCTAGGGTTTTCTCCAAGTCACGCCACCACCACCACCTCACCGCCACTTTGTGAAACGCAGATCTAGGGTTTTCTTTGACATTTGCGATCTAGGGTTGTCAAACCTCCTTCGAGCAGATCAGATCCAAGGTGGGTAATTAGGGTTTTTTTATTTGTAATTCTTTGCTTAAAGGTCTCCGATTAGGATTTTTTTTATATGGTTTCATTCTTTAGATTTTTTATTTCAGTATTTGTTTTTATTCATCATCTTTTGTTAGGGTTAGATCTGTTGTTGTTCTTCATATGGAAATTCATTGATCTGTTGTTGTTCATCTGAAAATCTATTGAACAAATATCAGATTTAATTTTGTTGGTGTTGATATGTTGTTCTTCATCTAGAAATCATCAAGAGCAGAGAGAGAGAGAGAGTCTCGAGAGGAGAGAGAGAGAGAGTGAGAAAGAGAATTGGTAGGGGTGAAAGAGTGTTTGGAAACATGGATTAAGGGTAGAAAGACCAAAATACCCTCATGTGCAAGGCACATGAGGGGCCTTAACGGAAAAGTTAACTGCCGTTTGATTAAAGGACTAAAAGTGTTACAAAATGTCAACCAGAGGGACGATTTCTGTACTTTTTAATTATAAAGGACCAAAGGTGTTACTTTTTGCAAACCACAGGGACGATTTTGTAATTTACTCTAATATTTATTCGAATATAAGAATAATATTTATGGAGTTTATGTAATTAGAATAGTAATTTATGGTAATGCTTATTTAAGAAAAGAAAAAGAAGTAGAGTGGAAAAAATATCAAATATTTATGGTCGAAGGTAGGTCGTGACGCGATGCATAGTCGGTCAAGACGCGAGGCGTTTGGGCATCAGAAGTCAAGTAGCGTGTGTCAGAAGGATTGGGTGTGGTAGGAGATCCCGACGCGATGTGTGTACCGTCGTGATGCGACAAGTTTGTTTCAAAGTCTATATATGTTTGCATTTTCAGTTGTTTCTCACGAGTTGTTCACTTAAGTACCGTTACTCTGCCCATTTTAAGAGCGATTTTAAGGCTGGACATCATGCGGTAATGCCTGGTTTCGATAGGTGCGCGTATTCAAGGCTAGGAGGGGTGCGGTGGTGTCGTTAAGAGCTAAGATCCGACCTTGGCTTCGTTTTGGTGATCTTGATAGGTAACCATGGCTCCCTATGTTTGGATTTCAGTCTTATATCATCGTATGCATGACGGTTTAGATTTTTATGGAGTATTGTCAAGGTCGCGACGCGAAAGCCGTTGGGTAAAAACTTGCATGTTCGTGTTTTATGTAGATTAAGCATGTTTAGACTTGTTTCGGACCTCCAGATTGTTCCTTAATCTAGTAGCCTTTGTAGGCATAGTTAGGACGTTTGAGATCGGGATTCGGCGGTCTGAAAGTGAAGATCGTCAAATCGTTATCTAAGTTGATCGACCTATCTGGACCGAGGTGAGTTCGGTTATTTTATAAAACCAAGCACGAAGAAAAAAATTCGATTTTCAAAAATATTAAAGGTTTTTAAGATGATATATATTTGGATGGCTGTGATTGACTGAATGATCGTTTATAAATGCATGCTAAATATTTAGTGATGATATACGACTAATTATTAGGATGTTTACAGTGCATGCATATATACTTATTAGATATAAAATGATGACCATGTTAAATTGATATGATGATTTGCGAGGTATATAAATATATAATGGCGAATATATATATATATATATATATATATATATATATATATATATATATATATATATATATATATATATATATATATATATATATATATATATATATATAAATGCGTAGTTAATGATTATAATGAATTTAGAAATGATTGTTATTGCAGTGATAGTGAGAATTTATTTATGTTGATGTAAACGATGCTTTGGGATGGGGTAAGACGTACCCTAATTATTGATGCCTAGGAGGTAGATGTTAAACCTTCTAGAAAAATTGCTAGCAAAGCACTGCTTAGTTGTCGGGTTTCTAGATAACCTTGACAACACATGGTGTACTCGTACATGGAGTGTTGTTTGACTAACGATAATGGTGTCAATACGCATTACATCACGTTGGTAGAAGGAGGACCTAGCAATAAGAGGTGCACTATTTGTACTTCCACCTAAACGGCATTTAGCCAGAGTAACGAACGGGACGAACTTGGGACTTATGATATGGGTAAGAGTCGTGCCTTACTCCGTATATAACTCGCCAAGCATGCTTAGCGAACCTTTGCCCATGCGGACGGACCTCAGGACTTAGTAGTTGCCAGACACACATGAGGTAAATTTACCGCCAGACATCGGACTTAGCAGACTTTGGAACCTTGCAGTTGCCAGACACGTAGATGGTGTGTGGGGCAGGGATGATAATGATGCGTGATGATAGACCCTAACTAAGATTGATGATAATGATGATAACGATGATTAAAGATGATTGAGATTCTTAATGATGATAACAATGATTAAACATGATTTGCGATGCTTAATGATGATAACGATGATTAGTGATGATTTTGATGCATAATTATGTTAAAGATGATAACTATGTTAAAGATGTTAATGATGTTAAAGATGATAACGATGTTAAAAATTATATTAATGTTAAAGATGATTGCAATGCTTAATGATGATAATGATGATTAATGATGAATACGATGTTTAACGGTGATAAAATTGATAACAATGTTAAAAATGTGATAGATGTTAAAGATGATTGCGGCGCTTAACAATGTTAATGATGAAAATGTTAATTAATGATAGAAAATATGATTAATGATGATTACGAAGTTAATAATCTTTAATGATGACTAATGATGATTGCGATGTTTAACGATGTTAAAGATCTACGACTATTTAACTGAATTATGTCGTTTAAACTTCAACCGAGTTCAAGAACACAAATTTAACACCCAATATCGGTCCTCTTTCATTTTATCACGAGAATTTGAAACTTCATTTTTTTCAACATCATTTTTTAACCCGATATCGGTTAAATTAATCAACCGACTTTCCCCTTAACCGACTTTCTTTCTTGAACCCGATTTCAGTCATAGTATTCTTAACCGATTTTCATCATTTTAAGGACCAAATTTTGGTTACTTTTCAACAAAGATTTTAATCATTTTGAACACCCAATGTCGGTCAACCATCCATTTTAATGACATCTCAGTTGGAGATTGTTGATATTGAAATAAGTAGGACAAGCTGCTCTAGTCCCCAACTTCTTTCATGCATTAATAGAGTCTACAGCTTATTTGCAAAATTAATTTTATTTCTTAGGAGACATTGTGAAAATATCACAAGTATCTACTTTATGGGATTGATACCAGAACATCTTGGAGTGATATCTTATGTGATATTCACAATAATTATATGAAAATCCTATAAGAATCAATGTTATGCCAATTCTGAACATAGGTCACATAGTTTTTACTGTTGTGTTAACGAGAATCTACGTGATCTCGAAGTTACACTTTCACATGAAGGAGTTTATTGTGGATGATGTTCATGAAAAATCATGATCAACATGAGGGGAGATGATGTTCACATGAATTTCACATGATGAGGAGTTAAAAATTCAAAGTATCCATGAATATAGAGGGAGAGAAAACAATATTTATTTGGTTGAAATTATGCTGATCAACAAATATAAGATACATGTATTGAGAGGGAGTCAAAGAAAACTGACTTTGAGTTTGAAACATTAATGTATATCAAGTCAACGGGAAGTAAAAGATGTAATTCATGGAATATGGCCCGATCATATCCAAAACACAATCACAAAGCTCTGCTTGTTTTTTAATGTGATCCATTCAAAGGTGATTGATACTAAGGTCTTATATGAATGGCAACGTGATATTGTCTTAACACTGTGCCAGCTGAAGATGTACTTTCTACCTTATTTTTTTGACATAATGGTTCATCTTATATCTCATATTGAACGAGAAATAAAATCTTATGGTCCTGTTTTTTTAAGATACATGTATCCATTCGAGAGATACATGGGTGTCATAAAAGGATACATAATGAACCGTTATCGTCCAGAAGGAAGTATTATCGATTAATATGCTTCTGAGAAGGTGATTGGTTTTTGTACAGATTATATGCAGCGCATCACAAATATTGGACTCCCACAAATTGCTAAGATTGCATGATATTTTAGTTGAAAGAGGACGGTAGTTATTTGATGGCTATAGAAAATGGATGCTTCGATATGATCGTACTTCACCTTATGAGATATTAGTTACTCCCAATGATGAGATCTTTGGGATAAAGGATCAAGAAATCAATAGCATTATAGATATCTGTGATGTGTATGATATGTTGACAATAATTGGCTACATATGAGAGTCATAACTTGATCGAGTGGTAAGTTTAAATGGATATTGTTATGGTTTACTTGTCTTTCTTGCTGAATTACTAACAAACATTTTACTATATATGTTCTGTTATGGTTTTAGGGCGCTTTACCAAAATATGGATTTGCTAGCTAAGAAGAGGATGTTTTTCATGATGCCTAACACTATTTGTGATGTATATATCATGAAACATCGAGAAGGAGTTATAGCTTATTTAAGGAATGCCTTTTATGATGAAAGGAACGCTAACATTGAGTTTTTTCTCGGTGTATATTTTCAAAGGTACTAGTTTTTCTATTTAAATAAAGCATGATTATTGTAATTACTAATTGTTTTTTACAAATTATAAGTAAATTTTCGACTCCCTTAACAAAACTGGTGCAAATAAGATAAGCAATACAAACTCACAAATTGTTTTATCGAGTAAGTATTTTCTATGATTGTTAGCATATTTTAAGTTAGAGTCCACCAACCGTGCGTCTTTTTAGGGTGCTTGGTAGTGGTGTGAAATGAAAACTACTTAAGGTAAATTAGTATTATGTATAAATTCAATGATTTAGATAAGTAGTTTTATGTATTTATATGTTCCACTTACAAGCAGTGCAATAAACAAAATGATGGGGCTGAGAATGTGAATATTACACGATGAAATTTTTATAGAATTTTGTTACGAAGCATATGTATGAATTTCTCGCTATAGTAGGTATTGTCCTTTTTTGAATTTTTGTTTTTATATACAAAAATATCATTAATGACGGTATATATATATATATATATATATATATATATATATATTAGAATCCTTGGACTAGTATGAAGACTTTAACCAATGAAGAGTTGAATGACATTGTTAAGCTCTCGCATGTAGTATGTGATATTAACCAAATATGTTTACTTATTTGATTTACTTGCTACAGTCATGCATAGTCTTTTCCTAATGTCTTTTGTACTGGCTTTTTAGTAGTTTATACTATAATCATTTAAACTTATATTTTTATATTTTTGTCATAATTAATAATTATAAGCTGGCTAACTTAATGTTAATTGAAACTATAATTTTCAGAGTTTGTAAAGCTAATGACAAGGAAGATTGACGATAATGAGTAGAAACCGAAGAGGGAATTAGCTACTTTAATGTTATGCAAACGCGAAGATGATAGAGTTGAAGTTCTGGTCCAACCCACTAACACCATGTAAATGCACAAAATATTACTCAGCTCTTACTCTTATTAGTTGTAAATCGAGTAAATATCTTAGGCCATGAATTGTATTTGCTATGATGCAACTTATTTGTCCAACCCGCTAACACTAAGTTTGGCCGACAATATTGATGTCAGGTCTCACTTTTAAATTTTGATGTATAAAATTATACTGAAGTTTTGGTGCTATATTATAATAGGGAATGATTTTTTGTGTAATTTATTATATTGTTTTATGAATAGAAAATGATATTGGTCACTGGATGGAAAAATAAAAAAGTTCGTATAAAAACTTGTTTATACAACCACCATCCATATCATTTATTATTTAGAAAATTTTATTATTAGAATCAGTTATTAAAAAAATAGATGCAAAAATAAAAAAAATGCATAAAAACCTGCTTATACAACCACCATCCATATCAATTATTATTTAAAATATTTATATATTAGAATTAGTTATTAGAAAAATAGCCCATTAAAAACCGGTCTAGATGACATAAAAGAGGGTCTTGAAACAAAAATAAAAGGTGTAACACCCCAAGGTTAGAAATGATTTATTTTTATGTATTAAATTAATTTTAATATATTATTGGTTAATTGAATTAAGTTAGTAGTAAAATATATGCTTTTATATAGTAGAAGGGTTAAGTATGTCAGTTTTAAAATCAGAATTTAAGTACAAGGGCTGATGTTGTCAATGTGGAAAAGTTATACATATATAAGAAAACAAATTAGAAGTTTTAGTCATTTGTTGTTCATAACTTTAGAGGGGAAGAGGGCTGGCGATTTTGGGGTCTTCATAGAGCTATTTGCAGCATATAATTAAGGAATTTTAGCAAGGATTAAGAAGGTTAAGGTGTGTATGTATGTTAATTACATGTTATAGCCCTTGTTTAGTTTAAATTAAGCTTAGAAATTGAATGCATGTGTTATTTTTGGTTTGATGTTGGATTATTGCTAAAAAACAACCACATAGGTTGTTGTTAGTGTCTGGAGTACACTATTAGGAGCATCAAAGTCGAAATGGTTGAGAAATGTGGCTAAAACACTGCTGTTCGGATGTTGTACACAGGCTGTGTATGAGGGGTACACAGCCCGTGTAGCATTTGAAACTCCGTGTAGCCATGGCGTGTAGGTCTACACGGCCCATGTAAGTATACACGGCCCGTGTATAGCCCTAACCCTACACCGGCTGTGTATGCTTATACATGGTCGTGTAGAAATGGGATACACGGTCTGTGTATCTTACACGGCCCGTGTTCAGCCCTAACCCTACACCGGCCATGTAAGCTTATGTTTGGGCGTGTAGAGATTAGGTACACGGACTGTGTACCTGTACACAGGCCGTGTATGTACCTTTAGACAGCAGAAACAGTTGTTGAGTTGATGAATTGTTACTGATATTAGCTGAACAAACTGAATTGGAAGCTTGAATTGAAAGATATAATTGTTTGAACCTCATATTAAGGTGAGTATGCTTATGCTTATGTTAATGTGATATATATGCAATTCAATATGCGTTGAATATCGTTGATGCTTAGGGGATGCTTAATTTTAAAGGGGATGCTTACTTAAAGGGGATGCTTGCTTGGTACCTTGCATATGATTAAAGGTTAGCATTCATTGCTAATCCGGATGTTTGATGCTATTGAACTTGTATGTGGTTACATGAACGTATAATGTGATAGGTATGCTCACTAAGCTTCGTGCTTATTAGTTGTTAATTAAATGTTTTCAGGTCCTTTCGGCAAGGATAAAGGCAAACCTCCGATGGCTTAGAAGAACTATGATGGCTCCTTTTAATGTTAATGTCTTTTGAACATGACTATGATATTTTAAGTTTGTGAATGTTTTGTAAAAGCTATACTTGGTCTTATTTTGTAAATTTAGTTAATCAAGCTTTTATATTAACGAAGTGATATTGTATATTATGGTTATTATTATCTTTGTTTTAAAAAAGAAAAAAAATTGGGTCGTTTCAAAAGGGAGCCACATAATGGCCTCTATGATACATAAACCGGTCTTAAAAGTGAAAAGAAGGGAGTCACACATGGGGAAACCAGTCTATATATAGTTTTAAAGACCGGTTATTTAGACCACCTGTTATTAAGACCATATGAAAACCGGTCTAAATAAACATTATAACCAGTCTAAATAATAAATCATGTAATATTACCCTATCAATTAACACACCATACCTATATATTTAACAAATAACAAATTAATGAAAAAGATAGCAAAGGCGATCCTAATTATGTTGGTATTTTAATAGATATTTCTAAATTTTGTCACCAGATCTTACCGGTTTGTTTAAATAGTTGAGAATAATCGAAACAATATTTGTAAATTAGAGTAAAAATACATCAATATTCAATAAGATGAAAATCAATCAATTCTACACATTTTTTAGTTGAAGTTGCCACTTATTATCATATGTGATTTTAGTATAATTAATTTGATTGTTTATAGGATTTCAAATGAAACCCCATTCCTTTGTCTGTTTGTAGCCAGAGAATATTGTAGTAACGTAGACCACCGTGCCGTGTTGAGTTCAATTCAGAAACGGTGTCGTTTCGTTACGGGATTTTAGTCACATAATTTGGCTTTTCTACTTTGACCTTTGTAATAATATCACATATTCCTTTCCATGTATAAAGGCTTTACACCTCCCTAGTCCCTACCACGGTGGTTCCTCCGTCGTTTACCGGTGCCGGTGGTCCCATCTCAGCCGTAAGTCGTTTCACGTGTACCAATAGGTGTCGATTTCGTCATAGAATTATAAATCTAGAGATGTGTGTTCGAAGAATATGACATATATTATAATTTACGGAGTATTTGATTAATGAAGGAACCAACGAAAATGACAACCATTTGCATTTTATTTTATCAACTAGTGGTTTGAACACGTACGTCTTTTGTCATAATACCTATGGAGAGGGTCTAACGATATCTATAAGGTTCAGTTTATTTTACCGTAATATGAAGTATTGTAATGGAATTGAAATTAAATTTCGGTATATATTACGTTTGGTAACATTAATTGGAAAAAATTTATATTCTTTGAAGTATTAATATTCCTTTAGGTAGAGGAATGTCATCATTTCATACCTAACATGGATGTAACTAAAATCATTTTCATTCATTCGCATTACGGTGAAACAAACGGGGCCTAAAACTTTCGGCTTCGACAACTCCATGAAAGGTCTTTAGTTATTATTGGAGAAATTTTTTCGAAATGTATATATCTTTACACCTGTTGTTACTGTGAACCTCGAATTTTAAATTTTCTAATGTTGTGTATTGAACTTAAAAATTTCTAATGTATATATCAAACTTTAAATTTTGATACATATCATAGAAATTTAATGAGTTTAATATATACAATAACAAATAATGTAAGATGAAATACTTTTTTTAAGAAGATTGATGATAGAAGACTGCTCATACAAAATACAAAATACAGAAGTTCAAAGAAATCTTAGAAACACGTACGTAGTTATATCTTTTATAATATCTATATCTTACATTAATCTATACATAATTTATGGTTTCTAACTGTCACGTTTTAATTGTAGTTTGAAATTGAAAATTATTCCTTTTCACTATGAATTGACATGACATGCATATTTCATTTTTTTTAATTGCATGAAATTATATTACTTAGGATTGATAGGACAATGAATTATAATATTATTATATATATCATTTCATACTAATAAGGTTTTGGTGTCTGCGCGTTGCGACGCGGGGGGTTTTCACGAATACATTTTATAATATATAAAACTAACACTTTTTTTTACTCGTGCATTGTGTCGTGACGAGTTAAGCATAAACGTTATTGTAAATTATGAAGTTGATAATTTATGTTCTCCTTCGTTGTATAAACAGTCATTGTTCACGCAAAAAGTGTGGGTTACCCGCAAGATTCAACATAAATGATAAATTAACAAAATTTAGAAGTATGAATGTCTACCATTTATAACATATATGACAAGTTTAAGAAGTATACATTAAGATTATATTGATAGTAACATAATTGAGGCCCATTTGTTTATAACATAGCATGTCAAATTATAGGAATATGTAAAATACATTTGACCAAAAACACATCTAATATTTTAACCTTATTGCAGTTAGCAACTAAGAACCCTATCTAAGTAATCCGCGAGATTGATTTGATTGTGTTGTTTGTATATATAAAGTGGAAGATCTGTTCATTTATTTATGTATCAAACAAGTATACTTACATAAACAAGCTTTACAATACACATCTATTGAAAAACCAAACTTAAAAACCCCAAGAAATCTGAAACTTACCACAGACATGCACTACCGTTGTAAAAATATGCAAAATCGAGCCTCATCCACTACATTAAAAGGTAGTGGTGGACATAAGATTATTTTCAGATGTTAACTTTAACTATATTAGACTTTGAAGTAGACTATGTTGATTAATTATTTTCAGATGTTAACTCTAACTATATTAGACTTTGAGGTAGACTTTGTTAGTTAGTTTTTCAAATATCAAGTTTAATAAGTTAGATTTTGAGATAGAACTTTTTATAAAAAAATAATTCTTATGAGAAAACTACATTTACCATAAATGAAAAAGTCCTTAGTTTAGATAAATAATATCCTAAGAGTAAAAAAAAACACTATTAATGAATAGTGCTTAGGAATAATAATATTTATTTGATAAATATTAGTAGTTTTAATTTAATTCAATTTAATCTCTATATGAACAATATCTTGTTTTACCATAAATAAGGTTCAAAGTAGATCAAACCATGGTTACCATAGTAAAAATTACCTTTTATCTTTAGGATACATAACGATTAATGAGCTTTTTGAAAAACTATAAAATAACGGGTTAAGATGATGACATCTCCTTCTATATATGGTTGACTTCATGATTTAATATGTCATACGTTTTATTACACAGCTACGGATTGAAACAGACTGGCTCCAAGGAAGGTCGTTGTGTTTAAGTGGAAGGCAGCCGATCGAAAGCTAACTATACTAGATCAGTACTATTAGATAATTTTTGGATAGACTTAGATTCACTGCTTAATTTGTCTACGATATGGTGACGAAGTTGAGACAATTATGGATCATGCATTGGTTGGATGGAAGAAAGTAAAAGATCTATGGCGAGCGATGTTCGAGTGGTGCCAAGTGGAGGAAGGTTCAAAACGGAACAACAATTACATTCTTAATCAGAGGTAAAGCGTGGATCGACACTACAAGAAAAATGACATTTAGAGATGACAAATGTAGTCTCTAAATCTTTAAATGCCGTCCCTAAATGTATATAGGGACGACATTTAGGTCGACGCTATAAAATCACCAAATTAAATTAAAAAAGAAAAGAAAATGAATTTTGGTAAAGATACAAGAAAATTGGTAGACTCTTTAATTCATTTCGAGCTACAAACGTATCGTGGGTCTCAATAAAGAAAAAAATGGTGTAGTGGCTAGAGTACATAGGCTAGACAGGTAAAGAAGATTGTAGTTTTATGTACAAGGAGGATGCCTTTGCAATCGTAAGTGATGTTTCAGCAACGTAAAACAGATTAAGAATGATCCCTTCTTGATCATTGGTACTTTCACTTCCATTAAAATTATAACTTAAGTCCAGTTTGTTTCACCGTAATGTGAATAAAGGTAATGGAATTAAAGTCAAATTCCGTTGTATATTGCGTTTGGTAACATTATTTGGAAAAGAAGTAAATTCTTTGAAGTATTTATATTCTTTTAGATAGAGGAATATCATTCCATAACTAACATGGATGAAATTAAAACCATCTCCATTTCTTCATATTACAGTGAAACAAACAAAACATTAGGTTTCTTTATATATTACAAAATACTTACTCTATTATGTTAGTATCTTAATTTTTAAGTAAAATAAAGTTACTTATTTACCTATAATATAAAACTAAATACAAACTATTAAATTGAATAGTTAGATCCATATACACTTTCTTTTTTTCTTTCTTTCTTTTTTGAAAAGCAAAGAAAGATAATATAAATAGCTAGCTTTAAAGATTGAGACTAAACAAAACAATGTTCCATATACAAACAAAACAAACCAAAAAACACATACCATATCTCCATAAAATCAACACAAAGACCTCCCATAAAGCCTTGCACATAATTAAATGTGAGTATATGTCATTGGTTTTATTACACGGGCATGGATTGGAACAGACTAGCTCCATGCAAGTTCGTTAGGTTTAAGTGGAGGGCAACCATTCGAAACATACGTGTTAGACCAATGCGTGATAATTTTGGGATCGACTTAGATTCACTACTTTGTGCAAGATGTGGTGAGAACTTGAGACGGTGGATCATGTGTTGGTTGGGTGCAAGGAAGTAAAAGATTTATGGCGAGCAATGTTTGAGTGGTGCCAAGTGGAGGAAGGATCAAATAGGCGTGGAGTCGTGGACCCAAGGGTAAGCTAGCGGGGGCACAAGACATCAATCAAATTTATCTGCATAGTGTAAATTTCGGTTTTTTCGAGCTAGTGTTACAAACCATTTCAAATTATGCAACCACTTATTTAAAATTCTGGGTCCGTCTCTATAATCAAAGCGAAACAACGACATTCTCAATTATAGAGGTGAAACTTGGAAGGGTGTGAGCTCAGAAATTGTGGCAATCAACCGTATGGTCTTCTACGTACCTGATATGACAACATCGCAATAACCTGGTTTTGGGTAAAGACAAGAAAATTGGTACTCTTTATTTCACTTCCAGCTACAAACATACCGTGGGTCTTAATGAGGTCAAAATAAAAAAGAGTGTAGTGGTAAAGTTGTAATTCATGATTATTCAAAAGACTATTTATGAAGAGAGTTGTGTTTAATATAGTCCATATAAAAAACATAGTCCTAAATTTTAATATTTAATCACATGTGATTTAATATAAAATCACATGTAATTCACTATACAATCACATGTGATGGTAAAATCATTATATGTTAATTACGAAAATACCACTCCGCACAAATATTTAAAATTCAATCTAGATTGATGGAGCTGATCCAAGGGCTAAGATTAGTCCCTCAGGACTATACAATAAGTATGGACTATATTGAACATTTCTCTATTTATGAAATTAGCTCTTGTACTAATACCAAAAAAATAGGTTGTAACAATTTAAATAATAATAATAATAATTAAAAATAAAACTATCAAATATACATTTTAAAACAAAAATAAGAACAAGAATTTTTAAGTGTTTATATAAATTTTGATAAAAGTAAACCACAAAATATAATATTATTAATTCACTAATACATTATTAAAATAATATAATTAGATTTAGAAATAATATAATACAATTAATTCTTCAAAAGTAACAAATACTAAAAATTTACCTAAAGGACTATTTATGAAACAAACTTGAAAGCATAAGGACATAAATTGTTATATAAAAAAAGGAAAAAATAGCATTTTTAAAAATTGAAAACCTATTTTTTAGAATAAATTACTGATTTGGTCCATATGATTTGTTAAAAAACACTAATATAGTCATTTTATTTTAAAAAATGACTGAGATGGTACTTGAATTTATCAATTTGTCATAATATATTGGTGTTAATTTTGAATTCATCGCTTGCCGCTCGTCTCAAATCCCTAATCCTGTCCATATCCCCATCACAAATCACTTCTCTTTTCAACAATAACCCTAATTTGAAGCCACAAACAGCTCTTACCTTTTTCAATCTTGTATCACAGAGATCCAATTTCAAATCCACTGTTGAGTCTTACCTTCATCACCCAATGTTGATGGTTAAAGCTTGCGAAACGGACGAGGTTGTGACGTTTGAAACGGTTAAAGCTTGCGAATCAGTTTTCGGTATACCTTTTCTATCCCGTGAAATGCGGCGGTGGCAGGGGACATCGACGGAGGAGTTTGGCAGGGGAGATCGATTGCGGATGGGGAGATCGACGGAGGAGTTAAAGGGAGACATAAGAGTTTAGGACTTTGCGGCGGTGGCAGGAAAGATCGACGGCGGCGCTGTGGAGGGAGGCGACACAAAATAGAGAGACAGATGGGCGGTGTTTGGGTGTGTGTATTATATATATACTATCACTGTACCCGCGCAATGTTGCGGAGGCGAATAGTTTGTACTTGATAACATACTATATATATACTAACACTGTACCCGTGCAATGTTGCAGAGGCGAATAGTTTGTACCTGATAACATACCATTTTTTATATAATATAGAAGCATGATAAAATAAATTTTACCCAGTAATATGTAATTTCATTTTTTTTTCATAAACTATTATATTTTTCATTTCATTTTTTTCTTTTTTTCATAAACTATTTTCTTTTCTTTAAACATATTTATTTAATAATGTTTATTGGTGAGTGAGTAAAGTACAAGAGAGAGAGAGATGGAGGTTATTTGAGGGGTATATCAGTAATTTTCTTTTACTTAATTTTAAGGAGGAGAGAGAGTATTAAATGTATTATATAGGAGTAAGATATATGTAGAATGATTCTCAAATAAACTTCTCCCTATATATCGTCTTTGTGTATAATACATATATATATATATATATATATATATATATATATATATATATATATTATATATATATTGTAACACCGGGTTTCACGAGCTTAAATTTAGCGGAAATTAAACTTTTTAAACTATATTTACACAAAAGATTAGCAGCGGAACAAACCTGAAGGTCCAGTAAATCTACGGATGAAGCAATGCTAGTGTATGAATGTGTGTGTTGTGTATACGGTTTAGAGAGAGAACCGAGAGCAAAGGGAAAACACACACATAAGAGTGTAAGTGAATATGTTGCAAAGTTTGTGTTCATTAACAAAGGCAAAGCCTTTTATAGGCTTTGCCAAACTATACAATATTGTCATATTTGCACCCTCACTTTTAAAAGTCTAACTATCTCCCCCTAAGTGAGGTGTGCAATGATTCACAACAAGAAATAAATAATTAAACATCATGTCTTGACTTGTTGCGAATCCCGATAGCCACCTGCCAGTGCCTCGTTTGTTTCCTATTCTCCAGTGTGTTTTTCATTTGCTCGATTGATCTGAAGGCTTGTCTTTGATATTCTTCAGTCAATTCATTGCGAGCAGCCCACACCTTTTCATGCAGAGCATAGTGCAGAAGCTTTAAGGTGCCATCTGAGTAGGCCATACACTCATCCATCCTTACGAATAGTTTCTCTTTCTTTTCATTATGGAAGACGACACCTCTATCTCCTTTGTAGTTCTGGTGACCTTCATAGATTGAGGTCAATTCTTCTAGTAGATCAAGATCTGGATGATTTTGGTTTGGCTTCAAAAGATTGACCTTGAAATAGTTGTTTTATGCACCAAGCTGCAAGTCATGATCCTCAACAAAGCTTATAAAGTTTCTCATATACCGCATTAGTCGAGATCTCCCAAATTGTTCATGTGGAGTTTTGCCTTTCTTCCGAGACAGTGTGTCATATATGAATGTGATGTCGTGAATTTTCACATGTCTCAGATCGGCTTCATTCAGTTGAATCTTTTCTCCTTGAGCTCGCTTTACCTCAAAGATTGCATACTTGTATTGATAAGAAACTCATGTATAAACGTTAAGAACTTCATCAATTGGGTAGTTAGAAGTGACGATATGCCTTGGGGTCTTGGTTTCATTTACGATATTTTCATATCTTCTTTTATGTTGTTTATCTAGACCCCTTAGCTCTGGAGGTATGAGCTCGGTAACTTCGTAGCTGTAAATATCTGGGATTCTGTCTTCAAGATTAGCAGCATTTACAAAGTACCTTTTCCATATCGGCTGACGCATGGCTGTATTGGTAAACATGTTGTTGTTGTCCAAGCCTCTGTCACCGGAATACACTGGAGGTGTTGTAGGAATTACATAATTGGGTGGTAGTGGCCACTCGGAATCTTGTCTTGCTTTCTCTGCAGCTTCTTCTTGCATGTTTCTTTGAATAATGTCAGCTGCAGAGATTTGAAATTGACCACGAGGAGGAGGGAACTGTTCATGGACTTCTATATTTATTCCTCTAAGGACCCGAGACACGTCAAAGGTAACTTTCTTCTTTGTTGGTTTCCTTCTTGCTTCCCTTCTAGAAATTGCAGCCCATTCTTTCCTTTTAGCAGCAAGTTCTCTTTCATTCAGATCTGATAGATCAAAGCTGCGGACCATTCTAGGGGTATTTGGACATGTTGCAATCTCCACACAGTCATCTATGTTTTTGAAGAGGTTGCTGAGTTCTGGATCCTCTGTCTCCTCCTCTGGCTGAGCTTCCTCAGTCTTTCCCCAATTGAATTCAGTAAACATATCAGTCTGGAGCTCCCTTTCCTGAGCAGTTTCACTTTCTTCCGCATGCCTGGTAGGTAATGTATGCAAGTTTTCATAAAGATCAAACATTTTATCATCAGAGTCTGCACCTAAATCAACCAGCTTAGTCTCAGCATGGGACTGCCTTTGTGGAATTTCACCTTCTTCAAGATCAATTGCCCTCAGTTTAGATTCTTGCTGTGGTACATATAATACAATCTATTTGTCAGCATTTTCACATTGTTGTTGTTCATAAACTTCATCGGCCAATTGTGCACTTTGCTGTTGTTGCTGACCGCCAGAACTAGTACCTGCAGATAATAGAGAACTTAAGCGAGTAACAGGTACAGTTGCAGTCTGAGAGGAAGATGCGCCAAGTATCTCCTTCTTTTCTCCCACTCGGGATGATCATTAGGATCCTGATCATCCCGCTTCCTCTTGCTACTCTCAGCCTGAGCCTGACACGACTCTTCAACTACTGTCAGTCTATCGGTAACCTTTTCCATCGTTGTATAGAACCCCTTCGTCACCCCATCAATCTTGTTAATAACATCTTCTTGAAACTCTTAAAAGTCAGCCAAGGAGATTCCCTGTGTCCTTTGATCATTGCGGAGAGTTGTCAGAAGGTCTTGATCATGATCAGATTCAGGCCTTTGTTCTAGCTGCTTGACGTAAAGAAGGTTCTTGAGTGTATCTATAGACATGTTGGAAGGATCAGGTTGTGGCTGTGGTTGAGGAGCTTGAGGTCGAACAGCAAGAAGTGCTTCAATCCTATCCAACTTTTTATTTGTATCTGTTAGTTGTTGTTGGAGAGGTGTCACGGCTTGTTGAATTGTTTCTTGAAGTTCAACATGTGTAACATACCCGGTAAAGTTGATATTACTGGTTATGGTTCCAGACATAAATCCAGAACCACCTACTGGAGCTGTAGGGATGTTGACTCCAGCAGGATTTCCCTCCAATCCTAGCATGGTACCAGAAGAGGTACCACCTATGGAAGTTCTGGGTGGCAGGCCGTAGACCTCCGCCAACTGTGTGATAGTGTGTGACTGTTGTTAAAGATATGCAGAAATCTGTGGCAAGTTAAAGTGCATTGAAGGAACGGTCGAGGACGAGGGAGGGAGTCCTCTAGTTTCAATACCAACCGTCTCCGAATGAGAGGCCGATAGTTGTTGTGCTAAAGCCCTGTGCAATGAAGTAGATGCTTGTTGACAAGCACCTAAGTGGCTTGGAGGGGTTACAACTTGCACGGGTGGGATCACCGCGACTTGTTCAATACTAGACCCAACAATGTCAGGTCTAGTAGTAGATGTGGCTTCCCGGATTTCTTGGGCTAGGGGTCCCTCAGCACTCACATGTTCTTTTCTCACCTCCTCGTTCTCACTATCACTCCTAATAACATAACTATCTCCTTCTTCACCACTACCTAGTCCAAACCCCGCATATTGAATAGGGGACTACAGAGAGTCAGGGGTGATAGAGCCTGTCTCAAATGATATATCATGAGCTGGAGTAGCTGGCATATTATGATCTGGAGCAACAATTGCATTTCTCTCTGCTGCGACTACAGCAGTCTGGGTAGGTTGGTTTAGAACAATGACAAGCCCACTTGGTTGAGGAATGACAGGAGATGTTTGAGCAGTGTGGGTTAGTTAGTTTCATGAAAGAAGGGGTGCTGTCTGGAGGTTGTTCAATTGGTCTGTCAGGGGTGCCCAGAGGGGATTGGACAGGTTCAAAAGAAGGGCCACCACTTGGTTCAGAGGCAGACTCAAAACTGGAAGATTCAGAATTGGTTGACTCAGAAATGTCAAGACCTAGTTCTTCAAGAATGGTTTTGGTTTGGGTGGTTTGAGAAATAGATTGGATTACAGTTTGAACGGTGGCGGGATCATAAGCATCCCCTCCCTCTCTAATTTCTCCACCTTCACCATCTTCTCCACCCCTCTCCTCAACATTTTCTCTCCGCACGACCCGCTCAGCATCTCCCACAGATGACTGAGTCCTAGGTTCTATCTCCTCACCAGGTACTACTCCTCCTTGGGTAGGTATGGCCGGTGCTGGCACAACCATAGGAGGTAATTCTACACTCGTCCTATAACTCACAACAATCTCAATATGCTCACATAAATCCAAGAGTATTATAGGAAAAGGTTGGGGTACTGGTAAGTTGGCCGGGGTAGCAGGTTTGATATAATTAAAGATTTAAGGAGTAATAGAAGATAAACCTGCCCGGCGGGGAATGTCAGCGTTCTGATCCATCAGGTACTGGATGATCATGGGTATGAATCGATGGTACGGCAAAAGATTAGCATCCTTCTTCTTTTGAGAATTCTTCTTGAGCATTGTTTCTTTTATATCATGGAAAAGGAGGTGTGCATAATCCACATGTAGGTGGTTGGCAGCCGCCACAAAGATTTTGAGCTGATTTTCCGTTGGAAATTCATAGCCATAATGCTTTTGAGTCAAACATTTCTGGAGCACCGTCAAGAGAGTGTTGTAAATTGGATGCAGGTTGATGCGTTTGAACTGAGCTTTCTTGGTTAGCTCTACATCATATCCCATTGCCCTGACCGCTACAAGGCAAGTTTCCTCATCAGGAATGTCATCAAAAGCTGTGGCAGGAGGTCTGCTGTTGGCTCTTGGCAATCTGAAAATTGTCCTGAGTCGACTGATTGGAATGTCAACTGTGTATTCGTCAATCTCAACATGGATAACTTCATGCCCCTGTCATTGGTACGGATTTCACACGTTTTCCAGAATTGTTGGGCATAAAGCTCAAGGACATGGGTGCAAGTGGTAGCAGGGTTGTATGTTAGAAGGTAGTTTAACGGGTGGAGTTTGAGGATTTCAGTAACGATTGGGAAAGTAGGATTTTTGAAAGTGGCAAGATCAATGTATTGGTTATTTTCATGAGTCTTGACTGAAAGGAACTCATTGCCGGGCATGATCTCATCAGGTTGCAACACAACTTAAGCCATCTTATCTGTACAAATAAATCAATCATTTAAGTCTAAGATATATAGATAAGCAACAACACTCTATATACATTGACAAACCTTTGAATTGTCGTCAAAGTTTAGGAATTGAGTTAAAGTTGACCAATTTTGACCAAAACTATCAAGTTGAAAATTTTGAAAAACCGTAACTCTGAAAAACCTCATTGTGTACATGATGATTTTAAGTATAAATAAGTTGTTTTAACACTTGTAACATATCAATTAGACATCAACAAACAACTTTGTAGTACTTGAGTATAGTAAAAAAATCATCATAACACCCTTTTTTAACCAAAAAGTGAATTTTAAGTGTAAGTTCATACACCCCAAGAACACGAAGAACACTTTGTGATATTTTTGAAATATATTTGCATCAAAGTGTTCCTTATGCAACCCCAATCACCATCGTAAACTTGGATTTGTCAAATAAGTTTATTTTGTGTCCCAAAAGTTCATCCTAAGGTCCGAGATAACCCACGTTTTCGGCTGTTCTAGGCTCAAAATGTATAATTTTCACTCAAAATTTCAACAATGTAATCCGTACAAGTTATTACCTAGATCAATGTGAGTATTTTGAGACTAAAAATGTAAATTTTGGCAGAGTAACGAGATGATTCGTGAAAATGAGTAACCAAAAACGAGAGGAAACTTTAGAAATTTTGAATTCTGATCATGTGAGTGAACTAATGGGAACGATGGGATTATTATAAAGTAACAAGTCACGTGTAAGCATATGATTGGACCACTCTCGGTAAAAACGCGGTCTATAGCCCCTATCGCATGGTAAAAACATGCGGTCTATAGACCCATGCGATAGGGCTATTTCGATGAAAAATGGGTAACTTAATCACATACAATTAATACTATGTAGTGAATCCGTGCGATAGAGTCCATGCTATTAGGCTATTTGCACAACTTAACACCAACTATTCGCATGCGATAGAGCTCATTCGAATGGATTTTATCTTGACACTAATCATTCAGATGACTAAGTGATGTAACTTAGACTGTGCGATAGGCATCCGTGCGATAGAATGGTGTTTGCACAAACCCTTATATATTCGAATGTGTAATTCGATTGGGTTTGTGCGATGGATATCCTATGTGATTGAACCCTTTTTGTGCTTTGGTTCAAGACTTAGAAAAATTTTGTTGCTTTGGTTCAAATAGATTGTATGCGATAGGATCTTCTTTGTGCGATTATTTTTCTTTTTGAACCAAACACTTAACAACTTTTCTGAAAATTCAAAATATCTGAGTTTTTGAGAATGAAGAAAAATAATTTTCCAGATATTTTGATTTGACTTTTGTTAGACACCCTTCCCCTAGACTGTTGCTCGTAACCTTTGTGTGTTTGTCAGAGCATTATATCATCGGTTCAGAGGTTAGCATAAGCCTTATCTCTGTCTCCAAACAGGGTTATTCAGGCACCATTGGGTACTTCTGAAGCACACACTTTAGCTCGCTGGATTTGCTATAGTTACAGGTGTTACTTGGGTGTGGAGTTACTGTTGCAGGTTTCACGTCTTCAATCTGTGAATCGGAAACTCACTGCTATGAACAAGTAAAGTTTGGAAGAAAAGGTTTGTGTTCATAGTTTCCACAGATAATGCAGGCGGGTTTTGCGTGTCTTCAAGGGGATATTTGTGTGTGTCTATTGTATTTCTCCCCCTACACATATGAATTATGTGTAATTTTGTATCCCCTACACATATGCAGTATGTGTATACTCAGATAGACACTCCTCTGAATAATGTATCTGTTATCTGCACAAGAATCAAACTGTATAATACCTACTCTAAACAAAAGAAAGAAAGGAAAAAGAAAGCAGCAATATGTTATATTTGCAAGTTGAGCATGCCTAACTTGGAAACCAACTCAGTAAAGCGACTTTCATCTAATGGTTTGGTAAACAAGTCAGCTAGCAGATTTACAGTCTAAACATACTGTAGCTCTATTAGACCTTTCTCTACGTTATCTTTTATGAAGTGATAACGGATATCAATGTGTTTGGTTTTAGTGGTGTACCGGAATGCATGAGATGGCTATGGCAGATTGATAGTCGCATAGTAATGGAATTTTTTCATACCTCAGGCCAAAGTCCGATAACTATGTTCGTATCCAGAGACTTTGAGAGCAGCACATTGTAGCAGCAACATACTCAGCTTCAGCAGTAGAGGTGGACACAGTTCTTTTTCTTTGAGGCCCAACAGACTAAGCAATCACCCAGAAAGTGTGCACTACCAGATGTGCCTTCTCTATCAATCATGCATCAAGCATAGTCAGCATCCGAGTAAGCATGTAGCTCAAGATTTGAATCTTTGGGATACCATAGATCAAGATCCATGAAGCCTTTGAGATATCTGAAGATCCTCTTGACTGCTTAGAGATGTGACTCTTTGGGATTTGCCTAGTACCCAGCACAGAGACAAGTAGAAAACATGATGTTTGGACGACTTGTGGTGAGATACAGTAACGATCCAATCATCTCACGATATGTTTTGATATCTACTGGAGATCCATCTAGATCGGTTGACAGCTTTGTCTTAGCAGCCATGGGAGCGGATAAGGGTGTATAGTTAAGCATATCATACTTCGTGAGAAGATCTTTGATGTACTTGGATTGGCAAATGAAACTGCCATGACTTAACTGTTTAACCTGGAGTCCGAGGAAAAGTGACATGTCCCCCATCATACTCATTTGGAACATGTTTTCCATTGTCTTAACAAACTCGTCACTGTATTTTTGGTTGGTAGATCCAAAGATGATGTTGTCCACATAGATTTGAACCAAGATCTTGTCTCTTCTTTTGGTCTTGGTGAACAGAGTGGTATCAGTCTTGCCCTTGAAGTAGCCTTCACCAATTAGATACTCAGAGAGGACATCGTACCATGCATGTGGAGCTTGTTTCAAACCGTACAATGCCTTATCGAGTATATAGACATAATTTGGATGCTTAGAGTTTATGAAGTCCTTCGGTTGTGAAACATATACTTCTTCTTTAAGAACACCATTGAGAAAGGCTGTCTGCACATCCATTTGGAAAACACGGAAGCTTCGAGAGGCTGCATAGGCGAGAAACAATTGGATGGCTTCACTGCGAGCAACAGGGGCAAAAGTTTCATGATAGTCAATGCCCTCTTGCTGATTGTAACCTTTAGCAACCAATCTAGCCTTGTTATGAACGACCACTCCATCCGAATCCCGTTTGTTCTTGAATACCCACTTAGTTCCAACACAGATTTACCATTAGGAAGGGGAACTAATCTCCAGACTTTGAGGCGATCAAATTGGTGTAGTTCTTCCTACATAGCAATTACCCAATCTGGATCATCCAGTGGCTCAGAAGTTTTGGTGGGTTCAATGATACTCAGAAAGCCTGAAAATTGGCATTCGTTAGCGGTTGGTGCACGAGTTTGAACACCAACTGAAGGGTCTCCTATGATATCAGTCTCGGAGTGATTGGTGCGGTGCGTTTTATGTGCGGACCGGATTTCACAACGGTACAAATGCACACGGCACGGCTGGGCAGAGAACCCATCGCGTGTAGCAAGATGTGCTGGTAAGACCGATGATTTATATCGAACACGGGTAAGCGTAAAAGTTATGGCTACTCTTATTCCAAACTGCTGTCTAGTTAGATAGATAGGTGAGGATAAAACTAAATACTAGGCAGGAAAAATAAATAAAGCAGGAAAGAAAGTGCCAAGTCACGAATCCTCCAAATCAATATTAATAGTAACGTTAGCTAATCCGGTTATATAATGAATGGAATTATTAAGATGATTTCTAAAGTTGATTCGGTACCAATCATTTATCAATTTATAACAATCTTAAGATAACTCTGATTTAATCCCTGTATTGTTAAAACACTGGTTAGATAAAACCTCGCTTCCCGGGTGTTATCCCGTTTTACTTAAAAGGTCGGTATTTATCTTCTAATGAAATAATAGACAGGATAATTACCATTGTCTGTCAACATCCGGTAAGAAGATATATATTTAGGTATTAAGATAATATATCAGTTCAACACCTCAAGTGGGTCTATGAGCAAATGTCTCTGTATACACATACCAGACTTATACGTATCATACACCTCAAGTGGGTCCATGAGCAAATGCATATAAATATGAGTCTGTTTGTATATATATGTATAAAGATACAGATATCCTAAGCAAATGGTTTTTCAACATTTACATTGCCGAATACCCGCATGAAATGATAGTATTATAAAATACCTAATTATAATGTTTCATTATTTCAGAAATACCAAGTCTTGAATAAAATCATCACAATATAATCCTATGCATAACAACTACATATTTATATCAATTTGGATTCATTGTAACGAAGCGAAAATAAAGGAAAGAGAATACCAGTTTGTATTATACAAGGTAGAAATACATCTGGACAGCATCCTGACTCATACAAACTTGCTGGAACTCGTTTCCGAAGGAAGAAAAACAACTACAGCTATGAAAACTACAAATCTACGCTACAAGCTACGTATTTACATGGATAGGAGGCGAGGAAGCCTCCAGAGCAGCCCGAAGGCGCCCTGGAGTCACCTGAACTCGTCTGGAGCGGTGTGTGAAAGTGTATATGGTGTATGTTGGTGTCTGGAGGTGTTTCTCAAATGAGCTGCCAAGAGCTCTTTATATAGGCAAGATCCGGGGGGCTTTGCGATCGCATGGCATACCCATGCGGTCGCATGGACCATTTTGTCAAAATATTCTCTGCCAACGTCGAATCTCGAGGTCTGACAAAACCGTTACGCGAATTTTGGTGGGCGGGGTCCCTTGCGGTCGCAGGCAATCCCTTGCGGCCGTAAGGCCCTTTAACAAATCTCCGCGGCGCGGAAGAAGATAAGGTACGCGGCGCGTAAATTCTTTTTCCATATAATCTTCGTCTTTTGAGCGGTATTTTCTCATTTCGACGCGTTTTATCTATTTTTCCGTATTGTCTACCTGAAATAGCCTTGAATAAAATAAGAAAGCATTTAAAGCTCATTTTGACTATATTTTATTTATTTAAAACATATATTGGCAGATATCAGATATATATTTTATGTATAATTCTGCCAATATCAATTACCCCACACTTAGGATATGCTTGTCCTCAAGCATAACTGTAAATATAATAAAAAACAAATCTTTAAATTTTTAACAAATATAATTAAAGCAGAAATATTAACAAAATTCACATGATTCAGATATTAGCATTTATTAAGTTAGGAAAAATATATTCAAATATTTACACGACTTTTGCATTCTCACCAGTTGGTTCACTCTATCACTCAAGTGTATAAGGTTTATTTCGATATAGTGAATCACACAAAATGTCATGAAATGCAATATTACCATATGCTTGTATCCAAATCAAATCTGTACCACTAGAGAGTTTAGAACTGTCAAGAGGACTTTTGGGTTAAAATGTAAAAGGCTATGGGTTAAGGGTAGGAAAAAGGGATTTTTAAAAGTGGCTAAAAATAAGATTCCAGAGATTAAGTTAAATATTTTTTTCTAAGCTGCTTTTATTGAACTATTGAACATGAATATCACAATATTTTTGTTGAGATTACAGTTCATCAAGCTTTAATGGAATCAGAATCTTCTGAATGACAGCTATTCACTCAGGCAATACTGAAAAAAAAACTACTACTCAATGTATGACAACCTTATTATTAAGCACAAAGCACATATTACCAAAGACATGAAAGTATTTGATATTAGGTATGATGCCATTTGCCAGTTCATAAGGAGTTTTATTAAAACATTTATGAATGAAAGAGCAGTTCTGCGTATAGCAGGTAGTGCTGATAGCTTCAGCCCAATAGGAAGGTCGGAGTACTGAGTATGAAAGCATTGTGTGGGCTGCTTCAACCAGAGTTCTGTTGCGTCTTTCCACTACACCATTCTGTTGTGGTGTATATGCTGCTGAGAACTGATGACTGATCCCAACTAGGTCACAATAGCTTTTCAGAGTGTTGTTCTTGAATTCAGTTCCGTTGTCAGTACGGATGGACACCACACTCTAATTGTGTTTGTTCTGTTGTTGTTGATGAAAGAGATGATCATTGGTGTAGCTTCATCTTTAGATCGCAGAAATTTGACCCAAGTATACCGAGAGTAGTAATCCACCATGACTAAGATATACTTCTTCCCATTCTTTGATTGAATCCTCATAGGACCACAAAGATCCATGTGCAGAAGTTCTAAAGACTTTGTAGTGCTAAACATTTGTTTAGATTTGTGAGAGCCTTTTTCATTTTTCCTTTTTCACAGTCTGCATAAAGATGGTCCTTCTTGAATCTCAGCTTTGGTATCCCTCTCACCAAGTCACCTGTGACTAGCTTGTTGATATATTGAAAGTTGAGATGAGAGAGCTTGAGATGCCATTGCTATGTGAGATCAGATGAGGCTTCGGACAGCAGACAAACAGAGGTAGGAGAGTTGTAATTGTTCAAATCAATGGAGTACAGGTTCGATTTTCTTGAACCTGCAAGAAGTACATCTCCATTTTCAGTTAGGACTGAACATTTATTTTTTCTGAATACTACCTCCAAGTCTTTATCACAGAACTGTCCGATACTAAACAGATTGTGACCCAACCCTTCTACATAGGAGACTTTCTTGATCTTGATATGTTTCTGCTCTATGTCTTCGTACCCCAGTATTGGTGCAACATTGTCGTTCCCAAAACGTACATTCCTGGAGTACTTAGGAATATAGTTGTTGAGAAGACTCTTGTTGCCTGTCATATGTTTGGTGCATCCAGAGTCCAGGTACCATAGGTTAGGTACCTGCAAAATAGAAATAGTGCAAGTTCAGGTCCCCATGTGTTAATGGGTCCTTGTATGTTAGTTCCTATTGGTTGAGTCTTATTTGTCAATTGTGGTAGTGGGGAAACTCCTAAAGATCTATTGTTAGGTAACCATGTGGGGGTTATCTTCTTGCGAGAAAGAATAGGTTTAGACAGAATTGGTTTAGTCAAAAGTTTCGGTGCCACTGTTGCTTTGGCAGTTGATGGTGGATGCGGTCTAGGATTCGGTAGAGTTGCGGAAGCGTTGTATTTGCGAATCTATGCTTGCGAAGAATGATTGTGATTTCTTTGAAGCCTCGGCACATCAACCTGCTTTGGATGAACTGGAGCCTTGGGTTTGGTAGGTGTCACAATCTTTTGATTGGATGATGACTTGGGTTTAGATTTTGGCTTGGTTTACTTGGGAGTATATTTATGTGATCGATTTTTCGAATGCAACTGCTTCTCCTGAGCGATCCATGCCTTCTTGAATGCATCATACCTGTACCTTCTGGAAATCTCCAGTTCGGTGATTGTCACCAGACGCCTTGATTTGTTTAGACGTTTGAGTGCGTATGACTGACGAGTTGTGATCCATTGATGAATAATATGTCCTTTTGAGTTAATGAATGGAACACAGATTTGGTTATCGTAAAAATCTGTCCATTGCTCACATGGTTTAATGCCGATTGATTTTCTTAATTTATCGTATGTGCAATTAAACTCACAGTGACCATGGAGACAACCATTACTAATGCAAAACATTTGAGAGGCTATATTATCATGTGAATTTAAGGAATTACAAACTTGTTTGAACATCAAAATATGTTCGCATGAGATTTTCAAATTTGAACATTTCCTAGTTGACTTAGGAATGACTCTCTTCCATGTTTGCTTTATTTTACTCACATCGGACACGATCTTCTTCACATCTGCGGTAGAAGAGAAAGTGTTAGTAATCAATCGTGGGCGATTTGCACCAGCTTTGGAAGTTTCGGGAATATCAGGGTGCGTGCCAGAGTTATGATTGATTATGAATGCATGTTTCTGCTTCAAAATCTGTTTAAATTCAAGATATACCAAATCGTTCATATTAGCAGATTGTTTGACTTTTTCACGTATTTTATTGGAAGTCGAAACATGTTGAGAGCTTTAAATTCGTTCTTCAATTTGAAGAGAAGTGCTTGGAGCTGTATCTTGCATCTGTCTTCTCAGTGTGCTGAGTTTGACTTCCAACTCATTATTTTCGATCCAGAGCGAGTCGATGATTTTTCCATCATTGCGCCAGATGGTCTTCACTCTTTGAGTGAGCTCAGCATTATCTTTTTGTAGTTATGCAAGATAGAGTGGTGTGACTGGAGTTGAAGCTAAGGTAGTGACAGGTTGAAAGGTTTGAAGCAAATCTCTGGTCACTTGGGTGGTGCTCTTGCAAGGGGTGAAACCTGCTTTGTAATTCCCTGTGAGGAATGTATTGAAATTTTGGTTTTGGTACACTTGGAGCATAAAGTTCCTCATCTGTATAAACAGGAGAGGTAACCTTTGAGAGTGGCTTGGTGGGTGGTTGAACAAAGTAGGTGTTGTTTAAGTCAGAGTAGTTAAAAGGAATTTCAGTTTTGAGATGTAAGGTTCGTTTGATGTCCTCCTCAATTTTTTCCTCCTCTTGACCAACAAACATCATTCGTTGAGTGAGGCCTTCCCCAAAAAGATTTGCATTATAAAATTGTTTGGCGGTGACCTTACTCAAGACACTTGGGTTTTCGAAACCAAGTCCTTCGAATGTCTATCTAGAAAAATCACGTTCCTTTTCTTTATACAAAAAAATGGTTTGTTCACTTTGCCCACGCTTAATCAGTAGGTCTTCAAGTTCTTTGATTTTGGTATAAATTGCACGTTGTTCATTTTAAGAATTTCTGAATCCTTTTCTGCACTAACACGTTCTGCTTTGAGATCGTGCATGATGATGTTTGTTTTATCAGTTAACTCCAAGAATTCAGATTCTTTTATAGCTAATTGAACTTTGGACTCATTTATGTCATTTTCCAGTTGTTCGATTACACTATTTGCCTCTTTATCTTGCTTATGAAGAACTTCTTTTAAAACCTGATTTTTGTTTGTTAGCTTGGTCACCTTTTGTTCTAACTTTTTCATGCGGTTTAAAATGATTTGAACACGTTCAATATTAATACCAACATATGAGCCAGAGTTAGAAGGTACCTTTTTGCTTTCATGAAGCTCCTCCTTAGCATCGGAGAGATCATCACCATAACCTCCATTCCTATCACCAGTTTCAACATTTGCCATCAGACAAAATTGGGCATGCTCCTCAGCATCCAGATCACTATCCGAGTCTGTATCCTACAGGAACTGATATTCTTCCACCATCAGCACGTTCCCAGCCTGCTTCTGCTTGAACAGACGGTACTTTTGCCGATAGTACTCAACATCTTTAGTTTTCTCTTGAGGGCAATTCCTAATTAGATGTCCGGACCTGCCACAGTTGTAGGACTTAGACTCTGTCTTCTTCTCTTCCTTTCTTTATTCTCTTCTTTCTTCTCTTCTCTCCTCCCTCTGGAATCTTGGTTTGTCAACAGACACAAACTTTTCTAGACGTCGAGAGCCGGAGGTAAACACTTGTTTGTTGTTTGTCTTGTTGAAACGGTTTCTAAAGTTTCTTCCAACCACTGAGAGAGCATGGATAGCAGCTTCTATTGAGTCTTCATCATCGTCATCTGGTTCAGATTCACTAAGAACAACATGTTTGTACTTCAAAGACCTGGATGATGATTCTCTGGTAGGTCGATCAGCTACAACCAGAGCTAAAGGATCAACAGTTGGTAGTTTGGACAGAGATTTTAGAACATCTTCCTGATATTGATTTAGATCTTCGAATATGTTGTGGAAGGTGACTGTGGTTAGATCTTTATTGATTTGCTTATACAGTCTTGTGTATTCCTTCCATTCCTGACCAAGAGACTTGAAGAATATAACATTTAAATCAAGGTCAGTTCTAAGAATTTGGTTAGATCTCAATTCATTCTGCAGCTTGAAAACCGCCCATAATTATCAAAGAGGAGTTCATTATCACGAGCAGCAAAATCATGAAAATTATTTACCAGCAGAGTACGTTTGATATACTCTCCTTGCTCAGTGCCTTGCAGTTGCTTCTTGATCTCATCCCAAATTTCTTTTGCAGTAGCTAGACTGTTTATTTTGGTATAAATCTCAAAGGAAAATCCCTGTTTGAGATAATACTTTGCCAGACGTTCAACTTTCTTTCGCTCCTTTTCCCAGGTTGTAAGTTCATCATTTGTCTTCTCCCTCTCTTGGCGGTCAATGGGGGGGATTGTTGGTTAGATCAGCTTCCACGCCTTTCATGTACTTTGTATTTCCATTGTGGATACAGTCGATCATGTCCTCCCTATATATTTCATTGTGTTCTAGGAAGTCTATGAACCTTCCCTTCCAAACATGGTACTCGTTTCTGAATAAAACAGGTAGTTTTATGTCGGTACCAATGGACATCATTTCGTTTGAGCTTGACATACTGAATGTTTTGTGAGAAATGATCGTTTACTCGTTTGAAAATATTGATTGTTCGAAATCTTTTGTTTATTAAAGTTGATAGGATTCTTTTGAAATTTGTTTTGAACTTTAAGGTGATGATTGAGGGATTAAGTCAATTTAATTCAACTTTGAATTAGATCTTGTTTAGATTAAATTCAACTTTGAATTAGATAGAATTAAGTCAATTTAATTCAACTTTGAATTAGATCCGGTTTTAGAGTAAATTCAATTTTGAATTAGATAGATTTTTAAAGTTCAATTGTCCTCTTGTTCAATAAGTCAAGTCAAAGTTCAACAATTGTTCTATAGATCCAAAGAGTGCGATTGGTCCAAAAGTATGCGATAGAGTATCTTGTGCGCTTGATCACTTGGAATAATCTTGATGAGTATGTGCGATAGAACACTTGCAGAAAATTGGACAGAGTGACAACTTGGTTGTGTGAATATAAGTAACAAATAGTATGCAATAAAGCCCTGTAGCACCAAACACTTAAAACAGTGCAGAGTTAGTAATTTGGATAGCACAGAGTATTAATGCGATTGCCTTTTGATAGGTTTGAGAACCAAGTGACCAACAGCCTTTGAATCGCACGGATTAAGTTGATGCGGTCGATAGAAAATCCAACACTTAGCGATTTTCAGGTTAATCGCATGCGATAGCGGAATGCGGTCTATATCCAGAGAAGTAACACTTAGCAATTTTTGATCTCGAGGTTTATATGGACCGTGTGAATTAGAACCTCTCCTATCGCGTACCTCTGAGATGCGGTTGATAGGATATGATCTGACACAATCAGATCAGTATGGTTACTCTGAAAGGTGACTACCCACTTGTACCACAAGTGGTATGGTATGTACTTGAGTTACCTTGTACAACAATTAAACTTTTAATACTTTTTAATTTTAAATATTAAAAAACTGTTATACTCATCTTCAAGGCTGTGTTTTCCATATTTCAAAACCTTCATTAATGCTTGAATACCCAGAAATTTAATGACCAAAAAGTGGGTATTAAATGAACTGATTAATTTTTGATGATCACACCCCCTCGGTTTGGACTCTTCTTCAAGAAAACTCAATAAAACAGTAACCAACCCATTAAATAACCCATATGTTTTAGCACCTTAAAGAAACCGAAAGCTTGTTCTTCACTTTGAACTTGAAATTTTCAACTTTGAGCTTGAAATTTTAGAACAATCAAGAGCAAAAATACGAGTTTGCCTCTCTTACCAATTGATGGTCTGTAAATCTACGGATGAAGCAATGCTAGTGTATGAATGTGTGTGTTGTGTATATGGTTTAGAGAGAGAACTGAGAGCAAAGGGAAAACACAAACATAAGAGTGTAAGTGAATATGTTGCAAATCTTGTGTTCATTAACAAAGGCAAAGCCTTTTATAGGCTTTGACAAACTATACAATATTGTCATATTTACACCCTCACTTTTAAAAGTCTAAAAAAACCACTGATTACATGATAAGTATTGTTCAATGACTTGGCGATCAAAAACAACCAATAAAACTAAGTCTCAAAATCATGCCAGTGTTACCAATTACGCACTGACCATCACCACAAAGTGTCAGAGTTAACTACAAGTGTTACCAAAAGACATACATACAAAACTACCCAAAAGCATCCCGCCTCGCCAGGCCATCATGTCACTTACCTGTGAAAAGGGAAATATTTGGAAACGTTAGCTACAACTAGCTAGTGAGCACAGATATCACATAAGCATCAATAAGCATGCTATCGCATCACAACACTGCACAAAAAGCTAAGCTATCACGTAGCGGTGCGCCGACATGTCAGCAGGGTCATATCTCGCGAGATAGCTAGTCTAGCTCAACGACCCAAGCTAGGGAATCAATCACAACCAACCGCAAAGGTGGGGGAGCGAAGAGCAGCCACCCTCACGTTTGAGCCATGAGGACTCCGTTCGGATCTGATCATAGACCAAGACCCTCACTGAATGTCAAGGAACGGCGGCCTGCAGTGCCTTAGATCCAGAACTTACCGTCAAGTACCGTTAATCCCGAATAACCAGCCATACCGGCCCTCAAGGGATCCAATCACAGCCAAACTCGAAAGATCCAGCTGCAACTGACCTCAACTTCTGGATACTTGCCCGAACAAGATTTCATAAACACATATGAACCGTATCGAGTCCACAGTACGCATGCGTATCCCAAATCACGAGTTATATCAATGGCATAGCATATATCACTGTATCATGTCATACCTCGCGTGTTCACGTATTTAAGCATGGCAACATAGCAACAAGATACTAATAACCCTACTTACTGAGTCTCATAGGAAACCGGTACTCACCTGGGGTTTACAAAATGCAAATATAGTGCTCGGTGTCCTCGGGTTCCTCCAGATCACCTAACACATCATATACACGCTTAGTTAACACTTACACATAGCACACTTAGGTCGAAACGCAAATTAAACAAGCTGTCAGGGTTGGACCCCTGCTTCCGATCGTAAGGACAAGCCCTAAGGTCGCAAAGGACCTCCCAAAACAGCCCTTACGATCGCAAGGGTATCCCTTGCGACCGCAAGAGGTCTTCTCCCATAAACCGATGCTTCCGGTCCCAAGGAATGTCCCTTTTTCCCGCAAGCATGGTTCCAGGGTTGGTTACGATCGTAAGTTATGTACCTACGCTCGCAAACTTCACACCCTTCGCGCGTAGGCGGTAAAACAACAAAACAAAGCCTTACGGTCGCAAGCACCATTGCCTGCGGCCGCAGGGACCAAAATCAAGGCTTATGGTCGCAAGGACCCTGCCCTACGACCGCAAGGACCATAACACCCCTTTACGGTCGCAGGTACCAACCCTTGCGACCGCAAGGACCCTCTTTACAGTGTTCTTCGTCTCTGTTTTCTGCACAGCCCCGAAATTCATGTTTTTGACATCTAAACTAACCAAAAGTCAGTTCCAAACGCTTATACTCATTGTTTGACATCAATTGAAGCTTATAAACACTTTATGACACAAAAACTAACACAAATACACATCAAACACCATCAAAATGATGTTTCTTCTTTATAAACACAAAAACTAGGGTTCTAGCATGAAAACACTTACAACAATGATGAAGAACAACTAATTAACACACGAATTGCTACTGGAACAACTTGAAATCAGTTTCTTTCTTAATTTGCTCTTCAAAAGCTACAAGAGTTGAGTGTGTATATGTGTATCGTATGTTTGTGTCTGTTTTGTGTGAAGTCAGGGGATAAGGACCCATAGAGAACCGCCTTTGGTTCTTTTAATTAAACAACGGTGTATTTTTTCCCCTTTTCAACTTACAACTTAACACACAACATCCCGTTTCAACTAACGGAGATATCTACGGAATCATAACGCGAAACCGTTTAATACTTTATCACTTTTAGACACTAACGACACTTTTCGCGTAAACACATTAATTAACACATAACACGCGTTAACAATTAAATTACACTAGTTAAGGTCACTGTACAAGTTTACAAACACAAGGTACAAGTCATTACTTCTAGGCCTTTTATCAGGGTGTTACAAATCTATCCCCCTTAAGAAGATTCCTTCCTCGGAATCTGGTCACTCTCAAACAGGTGGGGATACCGAGCTCACATATCATCTTCAGTCTACCAGGTCATATTCGAACCTAGGTTATACTTCCACTTGACTAAAACGGTCTTGATCACTTTCTTACGTAGCTTTTTAGTCTTTGAGCTGAGAATTTCCGCGGGTTCCTCAACGAGGCATTTACAAGCATCAACTCTCAGCTCTTGCAACTGCAGAATCTGACTTTCGTTGACTTGCACTTGCGTAAGTAACACACGTTGAAAGTATTATGAATTCTCGCAAGTTCTGGAGGCAACTCCAGAGAAACCGTTTGATCGCTGACTCGGCGTAGAATCTTGAACGGTCCTATAATACGGGGACTCAACTTTCCTTTACGGCCGAAACGGATAACACCCTTCCACGGAGAGACTTTCTGGAAAACCCGATCGCCTTCGTTAAACACTACCGGCCGACGACTAGGGTCAGCATACACTCTCTGTCGTTCACGAGCAGCTTTCAGCTTTTCACGAGCCACTTTCACTTTGTCAGCAGTAATTTGTACAATTTCGGGTCCAGCGAACTGTTTCTCGCCAGGCTCTAGCCAACACGTGGGAGTACGACAGCGCCTCCCGTATAACATTTCGAAGGGAGGCATTCCAATGCTGGAATGGTATGAGTTGTTATAAGCAAACTCTATCAACGGCAGATGTAAATCCCACGCTCCACCAAAATCTGAATAGTCATCTCAGACTCACTGTCGGTCTGAGGATGATAAGCAGTACTCAAGTGTACACGAGTGCCCAGCTCACGTTGTAAGCTCTACCAGAAATTTGAAGCAAATCGCGGAACGCAATCAGACACAATAGAACAAGGCAATCCGTGACGCGACACAATTTCAGCGATATACAACTGCGCTAGCTTATCCAATGGAGCAGACTCGTTGGTAGCTAGGAAATGAGCGCTTCTGGTCAATCTGTCAACGATGACCCCTATCATATTGTGGCCTCGGAAAGTATTCGGCAACTTTGTCACAAAATCCATAGTAATATGATCCCATTTCCACTCAGGAATTTCGAGTTGCTGAAGGCTACCGTATGGTCTCTGATGCTCAGTCTTCACTGGCGCACAAATTTGACACTTCTCCACGTAGGAAACAATGTCTCGTTTCAAAGTAGGCCACCAGTATAACGCTTTCAGATCATGGTACATCTTGGTGCTACCCGGATGAACAAACAGTCTAGATTGCTGAGCTTCATGTAGAATCAGCTCACGATTGCCTCCATAGAGCGGCAACCATATCAGAGACTGGAAAGTCTTTATCCCTCAGCTATCATGTGTAAGCAGATCTTTTTGTTTTCGCATCACTTCATCTTTCAGATTCTCATCACGCAAGGCAACTGACTGTGCTTCCTTCAATCTCGCAAGAATATCAGGAACCACCACAAGTTTCATAAATTTCGCCTCTGCTGACGAGCTTTTGCGACTAAGAGCATCCGCCACCACATAGGCCCTACCGGGATGATAACGGATCTCACAGTCGTAATCTTTGATCAACTCGAGCCACCTCCGCTATCTCATATTGAGCTTTTTTTGCATAAACACGTATTGCAGACTCTTATGATCCGTACAGACCACATACTTGGTACCGTACAAATAATGCCTCCACAACTTAAAAGCAAACACCACATCAGTAAGCTATCACTTTATCACGCTGCATTAACATACAGCCTAGCCCCAAATAAGAAGCATCACAATAAAATACAAAGTCATCAGATCCGTCAGGTTAAGAAAGAATCGGAGCTTCACACAATAGCCGTTTCAGACACTGAAACACTTGTTCTTGCGCCTCAGACCACACAAAAGCAACGTCCTTACGAGTAAACCACCGATAATATCCCGCTAGGCCGAGAAAACTACGAACTTCAGAAGGAGTTTGGGGAACTCCCTAGCTCATCACTGCATCGACTTTCGCCAGATCCACTTTGACACCATCCCTGCAGATCACGTGACCGAGAAAATGGACTTCACGAAGCCAGAATTCACATTTAGAAAACTTTGCATAAAGCTCCTCTCGCTTGAGAGTTTCAAGAACTTGCCGTAAATGCAACTCATGCTCTACTTCATTTCTAGAATATACGAGGATATCATCGATAAACACAATGACGGATTTATCCAAGAAAGGACGACAAATCCGATTCATCATATCCATGAAAACAGCAGGCGCGTTGGTTAAGCCGAATAGCATAACCAAAAACTCATAGTGGCCATATCGAGTACGGAAAGCGGTCTTAGGAATATCATCGTCACAAACCCGCACCTGATGGTAGCCAGATCGAAGATCAATCTTAGAGAAGCAAGTCGCTCCCTGCAATTGATCAAACAAGTCATCAATACGCGGAAGAGAATACTTATTCTTTACTGTTCGCTTATTAAGCTCCCGGTAATCAATACACATCCGCATCGTTCGGTCTTTGTTCTTCACGAATAACAAAGGAGCTCCCCACGGGGAAGAACTTGGACGAATGAAGCCCTTGTCAAGTAACTCCTGTATTTGGGTCATCATCTCTCGTACCTCAGAAGGAGAAAGACGGTATGGAGCTTTAGCTACAGGCGTAGCCCCTGTAACAAGATAAATCTCTCCACATCTCTAACCAGCGGCAAGTCCGGTAATTCATCAGGAAACACCTCCGGATAGTCTGACACTACCATAATGTCCTTGACCACCTGCTTTTCCAGCTTTGCATCAATCACGTACGCCAGATAAGACTCGCAACCCTTAGAAATCGACTTCTGAGCTTTCATCACCGAAATAAGGGGAATATTAGATTCTCGACGTTCTCCTCGAGCTACTACACAAGACCCATCGGGTAGAGGAATCTTTATCATCTTTTTCGGACACAAGATCTCAGCGTTCAAACCACTGAGCCAATCCATACCAACTACCGCGTCAAAGCCCGTAATTGGCATGAGAAGAAAAGTGATAGGGAAACTATTCCAGTCCACATCGATGTTAGCAAGAGGAATACCATCTATAACTGGGACTACCTTACCACTAACAATTTCAACTTTGATCGGCTCAAGCAACACAGATATAGGCAATTGCAGTTTATCACGAAAAGCTACAGATATAAAAGAATGGGTAGGTCCGGAATCAAATAACACACAAGCTGGAACAGAATTTATGAGAAAAGTACCAGTGATCACATCCCCAACAGCTTTCGCTTCTTCAGTCGTCATCTAAAAAGTCCGCCCCTTGGCGCAAGGAGCGCCCTCTCTCTTCGGTCTGGAAGAAGACCCTCCAGCTCCGGTATCAGTATTTTGTCTCATGGGGCAATCAGTAATCCGGTGTCCTGGCTTCTGACACTTGAAACACACATTTTCTTTGAATGTACACTCTGCGACAGAGTGTCCTTTCTCCCCACACCGCATGCATCTGGTTGTGGCCTTAGAACAGTTACCCAAATTGTAAGTATGACATAAAGAACAACAAGGATTATCAGACCTCGGCTTCTTGCTCGAATTAGATTTTCCCCCAGTAGCATATTGCCCTTTGGAAGTACCAGACTTCAAATACTGTTGAAATTTTCTTTTCTGGCCCTCAGCAGCATGTTCCCCCTTGCTCTAACGACGATCCCCATCGATTTGTCGGGCTATCTCAAACGCCCGATCCATAGTAGCAGCGGCTCTCACGTGAGCACGGTAATCAAACGGCAACATATTCACAAACTTTCGCATCTTTGTTTTCTCATCGGTCACCAGATATGGTATAAATCTCACCTTATCGGTAAAAGCATTGATAAGGTCCTTCACCGGTTTGTCTCCCTTACGGAGTCTATTGAACTCGTTTTCCATCCTCTCTAAATCATAATCCGTGCAATACTTTGTCTTCACCTTCTCAGAAAATTGCTCCCAAGTCAGGGCAGCGATCACCTCCTTGCTTAACGTATCCTTTACCGTATCCCACCAATCAAGTTTGCGGAATTTTAGCATCCGTGCCGCGTACTTGACACGGTTCTCAGGTTCACAATCACAGGACTCAAACACTTGATCCGTTTCTCGCAACCAACATATAGTCTCTGATGGATTATCACTACCCTCATAAACCTTCGGCCCGCAAGACATGAATTTCTTATAAGAGCAATGTGCACGACGCTTGCCCTTAACAGCTTCCATCAGTAACTCCCTGGTCGTACGGAGTTCTTCTTCGAGACGCAGAATATATGCCTCTGGATCTCTAACAGGCCTCCAGCCTTGAGGATCACGCCACAACGATTCCTCCTCGGTCTCTACGTGAATACGAGAAGCTTCGTTTTCCATTTTCTTTAAAGCTTCTTCGGTGTTAGCTTGTCGCTCTGACATTATCACTCACTTTCTATACATAAGTGACAAACACGTTTAGTATACACTTAGTCACGATTCACTAACACACCAGTTAGATCACATTGAGCAGTAAACACATAACGCTCACACTCAGCCCCAATTATCCCACTAGGAACACTTAACGATGGTCAGGCCCGAGTTTGAGATCGAATACTCTCGCAAGTACTCGATTCCCTCAAACTTAGGCTCTGATACCTAATTGTAACACCGGGTTTCACGAGCTTAAAATTAGCGGAAATTAAAACTTTTTAAACTATATTTACACAAAAGATTAGCAGCGGAACAAACCACTGATTACATGTTAAGTATTGTTCAACGATTTGGCGATCAAAAACAACCAATCAAACCAAGTCTCAAAATCATGCCAGTGTTACCAACTACGCACTGACCATCACCACAAAGTATCAGAGTTAACTACAAGTGTTCCCAAAATACATATATACAAAACTACCCAAAAGCATCCCGCCTTGCCAGGCCATCATGTCACTTACCTGTGAAAAGGAAAATATCTGGAAACATTAGCTACAACTAGCTAGTGAGCACAGATATCACATAAGCATCGATAAGCATGTTATCGCATCACAACACCGCAGACAAAGCTAAGCTATCACGTAACGGTGCGCCGACATGTCAGCAGGGTCATATCTCGCGAGATAGCTAGTCTAGCTCAATGACCCAAGCTAGGGAATCAGTCACAACCAAACGCACACGTGGGGGAACGAAGAGCAGTCCACCCTCATGTTTGAGCCACGAGGAATCCGTTCAGCTCTGATCATAGACCAAGACCCTTACTGAATGTCAAGGAACTGCGGCCTGCAGTTCCCTAGACCCGGAACTTACCGTCAAGCACCGTTAATCCCGAATAACCAGCCATACCGGGCCTCAAGGGATCCAATCACAGCCAAACTCGAAAGATCCAGCTGCAACTGACCTCAACTTTTGGATACTTGCCCGGACAAGATTTCATAAACACATATGACCCGTATCGAGTCCACAGTACGCATGCGTATCACAAATCACGAGTTATATCAATGGCATAGCATATATCACTGTATCATGTCATACCTCGCGTGTTCACGTATTTAAGCATGGCAACATAGCAACAAGATACTAATAACCGTACTTACTGAGTCTCATAGGAAACCGGTACTCACCTGGGGTTTACAAAAGGCAAATATAGTGCTCGGTGTCCTCTGGTTCCTCCGGATCACCTAACACATCATATACACGCTTAGTTAACACTTACACATAGCACACTTAGGTCGAAACGCAAATTAAACAAGTTGTCAGGGTTGGACCCCTGCTTGGGATCGCAAGGACAAGCCCTAAGGTCGCAAGGGACCTCCCAAAACAGCCCTTACGATCGCAAGGGTATCCCTTGCGACCGCAAGAGGTCTTCTCCCATAAACCGATGCTTACGGTCCCAAGGAATGTCCCTTTTGCCCGCAAGCATGGTTCCAGGGTTGGTTACGATCGTAAGTTATGTACCTACGCTCGCAAACTTCACATCCTTCGCCCGTTGGCGGTAAAACCACAAAACAAAGCCTTACGGTCGCAAGCACCATTGCTTGCGGCCGTAGGGACCAAAATCAAGGCTTACGGTCGCAAGGACCCTGCCCTATGACCGCAAGGACCATAACACCCCCTTACGGTCGCAGGTGCGACCGCAAGGACCCTCTTTACAGTGTTCTTCGTCTCTGTTTTCTGCACAGCCCCGAAATTCATGTTTTTGACATCTAAACTAACCAAAAGTCAGTTCCAAACGCTTATACTCATTGTTTGACATCAATTGAAGCTTATAAACACTTTATGACACAAAAACTAACACAAATACACATCAAACACCATCAAAATGGTGTTTCTTCTTTATAAACACAAAAACTAGGGTTCTAGCATGAAAACACTTACAACAATGATGAAGAACAACTAATTAACACACGAATTGCTACTGGAACAACTTGAAATCAGTTTCTTTCTTAATTTGCTCTTCAAAAGCTACAAGAGTTGAGTGTGTATATGTGTATCGTATGTTTGTGTGTGTTTTGTGTGAAACCGTTTAACACTTTATCACTTTTAGACACTAACGACACTTTTCGCGTAAACACATTAATTAACACATAACACGCGTTAACAATTAAATTACACTAGTTAAGGTCACTGTACAAGTTTACAAACACAAGGTACAAGTCATTATTGCTAAGCCCTTTATGAGGGTGTTACATATATACATTGTTTTTAAGTTTTAAAAGTATTTAAAACTAATTTAAAATCAAGAAAAATGACTAAAAAAGGGGGTTAGGGGTATTTTAGTCATTTCAGGTGGACCAGGGACCATACACGTGACAAAACGTAAACGTTATGGACCTCTGTGTAATAAATAAAGTTCATGGACGATTGGTGTAATTTGCTCAAAATAATTACCCCTTAAAATTTTAATTTGTCATAACTAATTAAATTTTGCAAATTAAGCAAAAAATATATATATATAAATCTTTTAATTTTTTAATCATCTTTCAATCAAGACCACCATTGCCATATTTTTCTATTTTCTTTTTGAAATTGCAAATTTTAAAAATGCAACCCAGATGAAAATGCAGATTTGAAATTACAAATATGTACAGATGAAAATACAGATTTCAAATTACAAATATGCAGATTTTGAGAATGCAGATTTGAAATTACAAATATGTACAGTTGAAAATGCAGACATAAAAATGCAGATAACCAAACTTTTGCATTTTCGTTATGTGTTCATATATCTGCATGTTCATATAACCAAACTTTTTGCATTTTCGAACAATCTGCATTTTAAGAAATTAAAAAAGTTTCAGAAATATATCAATCTTAGTCGTATTTGAAAGATGACCAAAAACTATATATAATGATATAATTTTATTGCTAAATTTTTTAAAAATGAATGAGTTATGACCATTTAAATGTTGAGTAAGTTTTTTTTTAATGATTTTCTGGAAGAAGGGAGGTAGGCGCGTGACTTATTCTTCTCTTTTTTTTAGGTTATATATATATATATATGGGAGGGTTCATGCGAGAACCGTTGTTAGTGCGAGAACCGCGAGAACCAATCTCAGCCGTTCCAAGGATATGGGAAGTTTCATGGATTGAGAGCGTGGAGGGATAGTGTGGCAGGGTGCATGTGAGGAATTCATGGGTGCGCAATGACATTGAAGGAGGGGGAATTGTACGGCTAAGATTGGTTCTCGCGGTTCTCACACTAAGAATGGTTCTCGCATGAACTTTTTCCTATATATATATATATATATATAGAGTAAGGTTATATAAAGAACATTCCTTAAACATAGAACCTAAAGAACCCCCCCTGGTGTTGACACGTGACACATTATTTAGGGGCAAAAAAGGAAAATTAAAATAAAAAGCTTAGCGTCGCCTCACACCCCCCTCCCAGCGACCCATCATTTTAAAAAAAAAACCTCCACTTACTTTAAATGATCATAACTCGTTCGTTTTTAAGAATTTTAACAAAAAATTATACTGTTAGATTCAGTTTTTCGTCCTCTTTCAAACAAGACCGGGCTTGATATATATTTCAAAAACTTTTTTTTTTAAATGCAAATTTTGCATTTTGAGTTGTGTTCATACTAAATGCAAAATGCAAAAAATCGTTAAAATGTAAAATATGAACATGCTGATCATATATATGCTTCCAAAATGTAAAATTATGAAATGCAAAATGGAAACCCAAAAATGTTTCAATGAAAAAATGCAACTCAAAATGCAAAAATACACATTGAAACCCAAAAATGCAAAATCAGTAGAACGTAAATGAAAAATGCAAAAAATGAAAAACACAAAGTATAAACATGCAGCTCATCTAGATGCTTCCAAAATGCAAAAATTATGAAGATGCAAAATGCAAATCCAACATGATTCAATGAAAAATGCAGCCCAAAATGCAAAATTACACATTCAACCCAAAATGCAAAATATCTACACAGAAACACTACATGTTGCAAAAATGCAAAAAAAAAAAATTCATTTTCAGAAAAAATTTAGAAAAATATGGGAAGAGTGGTCTTGTTTGAAAGAGGATTAAAAAACTAAAAGATTTGTATAATTTTTGTGATTAAATTCACAATACTTAAAAAGTTTGACAATTTAAAGTTTTTGAGAGTTTTTTTTAAATCGTGGGTTGGGGGGGGGGGGAATATTCCATATTTGCTCTTTTCTTTCTAAATTAATACATAATAATTACAGTTTTGACATCGTTCAATCTCATCCATTGATTTTGATGATCCAATGGCCCAGATTGGTTTTTTAGGTTATTTGTTTAACACATGATTTTTTATTGATCCATTTTCTATATATATATATATATATATATATATATATATATATATATATATATATATATATATAGAAAAAAATTCATGCGAGAACCATTCTTAGTGCGAGAACCGCGAGAACCAATCTGAGCCGTCCAATTTCCCCTCTTTCAATGTCATTGCCCACCCATGAATTCTTCACATGCACCCTGCCACACTCTATCCCTCCACGCTCACCATCAATGAAACTTCACATATCCAAGGAACGGCCGAGATTGGTTCTCGCGGTTCTCGCACTAACAACGGTTCTCGCATGAACTCTCCCATATATATATATATATATATATATATATATATATATATATATATATATATATATATATATATATATATATATATATATATATATATGTATGTATATAGGGGACGGTTCAAACGAAAACTGTTTTTCGTACGAGAATTGCGAGAACCAATCTTAGCCGTTGATTTGATAAAGTGGAACTCATGGATGTGGAGCGTGGGAAGATCAAGTGTGGTAGGGTGCATGTGATGAATTCATGAGTGGCCAATGACATTGAAGGAGAGGGAATTGGACGGCTCAGATTGGTTCTCGCGGTTCTCGTATAAAAAACAGTTCTCGTTTGAACTTTTGCCTATATATATATATAGAGAGAAAAGGGAGTGTGTGACTATCATGTATGTAAGATTAGGTGTGGAACCTTATTAAACTGCATCGTTTTCCTTATAAAAAGGCACGCTCCTTGCAGACCGACTCTTCCATTCTTCATGACTTCTTATTCATCCCTTCCTCTTTCGTTATAAATGCAAAGGATCTTGTATTACTCTTCGTACCTTACATGATGAACATATAGATTTTGATTGATCTAGGCAAAAAGAAAAAAAAAAACGTAACAATTAATACTCTCAAGTTTCATCACTCGATTCGATTTTGGCTAGGACTGCAACTCTTAAGCTAAATCGTCGCCTGCATATGAATGTGCATCTATCTTTTAATTTATATTAGTGTTTCAATTAGTGTCTATTGCAATTGATGAGTTACATCGAAGTTCTATACGTATCTTACATCAAGGAAGTTCTACATGTGCCAATTGCATATGCTAGTTTTAATTATGTTTATGGTTCTTTAATTTTTCTAAATGGTTGGTTTCATCTTAGATTGTTTTTTAAGGATCCAAATTGTATTTGTTTTATGGTTTGAATCACATGATTACATCAATTTTATGTGTGTTTGCATATATGATATGGTTCAATTGCATCTACTTGCATTTGTGTTATTAACAATTGCATCTAATTTACATGTACTGAAATGTAATAAAATTGATTTCAAATTAAAGAGGATTTAAATATGAACACAATGATATAATTTTTTTAATTAAATTATTATAAATGTGAAAGATATATAAATTTTAAATTCAATGAGATAAAAGTAATGTTATCTAAGGAAAGTTCTTGAGAGGGAGGGAGAATGTTCAAAATACCTATTTTGCCCTCTTTAGTGAGTGATGGAGAATCGTTCTCATCGTTCTCCATTTAAGAAGTGTTCTCTTTAAATCTCTCCCCTATATATATATATATATATATATATATATATATATATATATATATAATATATATGGAAAAGGGAGTGTGTGGCTATCATGTATGTAAGATTAGGTGTGGAACCTTATTAAGCTGCATCGTTTTCCTTATAAAAAGGCACGCTTCTTGCAGACCGACTCTTCCATTCTTCGTGATCCCTTCCTCTTTCGTTATAAATGCAAAGGATCTTGTATTACTCTTCGTACCTTACATGATGAACATATAGATTTTGATTGATCTAGGCAAAAAGAAAAAAAAAACGTAACAATTAATACTCTCGAGTTTCATCACTCGATTCGATTTTGGCTAGGACTACAACTCTTAAGCTAAATCGTCGCCTGCTGTTTCGATTACCAGGATCAAAATTGACAATATCGAATGGCTATATTCTTTCTCGATCATCATTCATCACCATTTCTCTATATTAAGATTTCAATTTTGGCTATGGCTCGATTATCACCATTGCTCTTGGTCATCAGCAAAATCAAAATCTACACTCTTAAGTCTTAACCATGTATGTTAGTTAGATTGAGGACTACACACAAGGTTTTAGTTTTCAGGTGCTTGTTCAGAATCACACAATAGTTTCTCAATTTTATGTTATCTGTTGGTGTAAAATTTAGTAACCTATTAAAGTTGATTTTTGTTGCTTTGAATTGATTTGCCAAATTAACTTATTTTGAAATCACCTATTGTTTGACATATGCTTTGAATTGTAGTCCTTATTGGTGTCATAGGTTAATAAAAATCAAGATTGTAGGGGTTAATTTTATTGTGACATGAGTTGATGTCACTTATTTGGTAAAATGCACACCAGGTGTTTGGTTAAATGCTTGACTGAGCTATTCATAAATTTCCATTCGATTTCTTATAGATGCTAATCTACAATATCACTTTATTCTGTCTGTGACTCACATTAGTCGGATTTTTTACAATTTATATGTTTAAAAAACGTTATAATTTTGTTCATTTAGTGTCTTGATTTTCTTTCTTGATGCATATGGTGAAAGAATCTTGGCATTAGTTGTTAACAATTCTGATGGTGATTGCAGCTGATATAATTGTTTATTTTTGTTAGCTTCATGCATATTGTTGTTTCAAGAAAACTCAATGAAGAAGGGGTCATGAATCTAATATGCAGCAGCTACTTTTGGCTTGTTGATGAAGATAAATGTTTCCAGTTCTTTGTAATGTCTCATGTGCTCTTGCAAAGTCAAAGTGGTTTATCGTAATTTTCCTTGTGCAAAGATGTTGTAAAAATGCTCATGTAATTGTTCAAAGTCCTTTGTAATGTCAGATGCTTTGTTTCATATGTTCTATAAAACACTTTATTATATGCTTTGCAAGTTGATCCATTTTAACTTTATATCATTATTTTTAAACATCTCTAACTCATTTAACCCATCAATCTTTTGTCCTACTCTTGGGATTGATAGGTTTTAGAGCTTGTTGTCAAAGTATGTAACAGTTTAAACAATCTGTTTTACATCATCTAAATTGCACATGTAACTTAAAAGTTAATTACTCATCACATACGGATCGACATCATCTAAATACGTAAATCACTAACACTTCTTACAGAATTATTGTTGTCAAACCGATAATGCCAAACCCAACGAGCAATGCGATTTGAAAGCAATACAAATAACATTAGTCTTCAATCTAGTACACCTTGCAACCATTAGGAAAGTAATACAAATAACAGAGTTCATAACAACTGCTAATCTCTGTTCCACTAATAGAAATTACAATCGGGGGAACTTTTTCCATTAAATTGATCAATGGTATTACAAATCAACCAAATAGGAATCATTCGACTCTAAACTCTATAGTTTGGTATATAACTGTAAAAGAGATTAAATATTAGATTGTATTCAACCAAAATTCATTGTGACAAAAAAAACTAGCACACAGTATTAACAAAATAATGCATCAAAATTCATTAAGACATTTTATAGAACACCCGGTGTGCATTAATGTTCATTTCACCCAATACAGCAAATTTGAATATCCATTTCACCGGATTCATACTAAACGAATGTGTAAAACTAGCCAAACATACACATTAAGTAGTCAATTAACAAGTTTCTGTGAATATATTAGAAAAAATTTCACATTTTAAGATTCTCCGATTTGATTAGAAATAAATTATACATCAAGATAAAAAAGTTGATTGATTAAATAACAAAGAAAGAGCTTGGATGTTAAATCAAAAATCTCAACTTGGGAGAGAAAACCTGTAATGCTATATTAGAACAACCCGGAGACGAAGAACTTAGAGAAGAAAGAGACTAGAAAAGCAGGGCTGGTGCAATTGACGTCCCATGAAAGACAAAGAAACATGTAAAATCATAGAAGAAAATATAACCGCCTTCAATCCTCGATTTTCTCAGTCGAAGAGGAAGGGGTGAACAAGAAAATAGAAAGAGTCAATCTTGAAGATTGGAGGGTGTTTTTTTTATCAAAACGACGTAGTTTAATGAGGTTCCACACCTAATATTACATACATGACAGCCACACATTCCCTTTCCCCATATATATATATAAACACACACACATACATATCTCCTGTAAGATCATCACCACCACCACCCACCACCGCTTGAGGAGACGGACACCGTCCACAGCCACCACCATCCGCCACTAACATCACTATCACCGTCTCGCACCATCTCTCTTTTCTCTCATCGCAAGCTCTCTCTCTTTCTTTCCCCTTTGTGAGACCACTACCATCTGAGAAGACCACCACCATCGTCTCGGAAGATCACCACCATCCCCATCTTTCACCATCTCTCTCACCCGTCCCCGTATTTCACCATATCTCTATCACCCATTGATGTTACATTTCATACATTTGTCTAGTTAATGGGTGTCGATTACATCTAACATTTGTGTGTTGCCGTTGATGTTAAATACACTGCCCACCCTCCAAAAATTGCTACCAAGAGGTATTCCTATCTACTATCTAGTCAACCTTGTGCTTATAGACGTCGCATAGAAGATGAAAGTTAGCATCATGCTTTATTAACTCGAGTCTCTAAGGAGGAATGGAGGAAGTTCGTAAGAAAATAGAAAGATGGGTATTACGTAATTGGAAAAATGACGAAGAAAGTGAAAGAATAATATGACACTAACATGATAAAAAAGATGAAAATTAGACCTTTTTGAAGCATGTGCATCACTTTAAATAATTAAGCAAATATAATTACTTTGTAAATATATGGAAGAAACATTCATCTCTGAAGAATGTTGTCCCACCATAACTCCTTCTAATGAAGCTACAAATATCTGATTTCATTTATGTACATCTATAATACAAGTAACTACACTTAGTGAGTACTTAACATTATATGCGTATGTGGTCAACAAGCTTCATCACCTGAACTTAATGGAAACCTCTTGTAATTGGGTGTTGAAAAAAGAAGTAAACCTGTTCCAGATCGATGATTTCGATCCGTAAAACAGTACCCTAACCGATCTTTTTGTCCCGTCTCTCACGAATTCCAAGTCCTTGGCAACATCAAACTGACCACTTTCGTCATCAAGCAAAGGCAAGGCCACAAAGCCTTGTGATTCCAAGTTTTTTATCCACCCACGTAGTAGATAATTCACAACCTGCACCATATAAAGAGATTACAGTGCTTAATAAAAATATTAATTGTAAAGAACAAATACATAAAAAAAGAAGAAGAAGAAGAAAGGCAGGGAGGTTAAAAGTTAAAACCCATTTAAGATTAGGACAATAAAACGCAAATCAGTTGAGTAAATGAATAGAATTGCCACCTCTAGATTGAAGAATGGTATTTTCCTAATATAATATGTAATTATTATGTATAATTTCACCAGATATATAGAGGGTACACAAGATAAATATAAGGAAAGTACAAGAAACCCATCCTAATTTTATGCTAATCTAACAATTTCATATTATTATTTCTCGTCTCTGTCGTGGTTGCCTAGCGATTAGATACATGGTATTATAGTGGAGGTCCATGATCTAACCTGATATATGCCCTTTAATGTCAGGTTACGCGATTTACCTCCTACATGTTGTCCGCGAGACAATCGATGAAGCCCCTTAAAGGCCACCCTTTATATTTCTCTATTTTATATATTAACTTTATGATACCTTCGTTGTTGATGCTGGAGGCAGAAGGACACCAGGCTAGAAGACAAATCAGTGAAGATAGTAGTCCTTTTATGAAGATGTGTTTGGTTCTTTAACAAATATGTGGCCGGAAGAAAGGCCTTAGGCAAAAGGTAGAGAAGACATGTGGCAGAGATATTGTGCGTAGGTGACTGCTTTTTAATGGCGATTAGTCAATAAATAAAGAGGCTATGGAGAGAAATGAAAAGAAACACCAAATAAGTGCAGAGGTTCTTAGAGGTTCTTATAAACTAAAATCCTTTTAATTTGATTGCATAGTGAAAAAAGAAACAGATTAGAAACACCACTAAGATCTAGTGGTTCTCTCTCTCTCTCTCTCACACACACACACAACGGATTAGATTACAACAATGGAGGTGCCCTTGACATTATTATATATCCCGAGATTCGCACAATGGATGGAAGGAGACTCAAAATTCAACTCGCGTAGGCCCTCTCTTTTACTCTCCACGTCCTATAGAAAATCTCTAGACAATGAATCATATTATTGTTGAGTTGTGAAGAACTGATCGGCCCTATTGAACTTATTGCCACTATGGAGACTTTGCAAATGGGTTCCCGCTCCTGAGAGAGCAGGCGGGGTCCCTCAGAAGAACATTTTGGTAGGCATTTTATTAGTCAGCTGCTAAAAGCTCAGCATCAGCATCGCTGAAGAAAAGTCAGCACTGCTGACACCTAATGCTAAGCATGGTGACCGGGCACTGATGATGATTTCTTCACTAGTCACAACATAAAGAGTTATGGCATGTTAGGCTCATGGGCCCTAGCCTAGAATTTAATATTAGGGAAACCGTTTTAGTATATAAATAGAACTCCTTTCTCATCATTGTAACCCCAATACAACTTGCTCATGAAGTCGTGTGTGTATTCTACGATAATAAAAGTATCTCTCTAGTTCGCCGCGGAGGTAGCAAGATTACTCTTAAAGCTAAATTCCCAAAAAATTGCTCTTGTAGACAAAAAAATAGAAGATAAAGAGTAAAATATGTTAGGCTCATTTTGCATTACCTCAGGAACTTCATCATGTGGACAATGACCTGCAGGGCTTATCTGATAATAAGGAGCTTCAGGCAACTGTTTCTTCACTTGTAGACCCCAAACAGGTCTCACCCAAGGGTCTTCTTTTCCATACATGAGGCATATGGGTACGTCATGAGTTTTACATCTACAATTAAATATATTTTAAATATATATTCAGTGGCCTTAAATTCAAGCACAATAAGGGGAGTAGTTTCTGCTATAAAGAAGTGCCTAAAGAAAATAAAATAAAAAAATACCTAGATAAAGCCTCCCCAAAAGATAGTTCTCCTTGAGGAGCCAACATAATTGACGCAAATGATGCACGAGCTGCTGGATGTTCTGTAATTTCTAGTATACGAGAAAATACTTTATCTACATTTGTTGAATGATCTGCATAAACTTGCTTCAGTATCTCCCCAATGCTTCTGGGATCCCTTATCTTCTGCCAACTATATACATATATAAATAATAAAAAGAAGAAATTTAGTAAGGTTTAGGACCTAAATATTGATCATAAAGCAGTATAACTTACATGATGTCTACAATTTTTCTGACATGCGGAGGTAGAGGAAATGTCCCAACTGACGGGAATATTTGTGACAGCCTCGGGTTTCTTACTGGGTTTGGGAAGAATCCCCAAAATGGTGTGGCATTGAGTAGTGTAACACCCTTCACTAAATGAGGGTTACGTGCTGCAAAATAAAGCGCAACATATCCCCCAAGTGAATTCCCCACAATATAAACTGGCTCCTTGATAACCTGTGACATATTTTATGCAATTAGACTTTATCAAATTTCCACTAGTTAATGCAAATAAATGTATGAAACATTTATACCTCTTGTATGAAATAGGCTACTTGTTCCTGCCATAAATCAATCGAATAAACAAGATCCTCTGCCCAAGGTTCAGTTTCATCTCCGAAACCCCACAAAAGATCATTAAGTTTTGATTCACTAATAGTAGGATCTTCATATGGTAGTGACATACCCTGACCAAGAAAATCCATTGCCCAAACTCCGAAATCTCGACCAAGATCTTTTAACTGTTTTTCATAATGAAAAGATCCAACACCAAACCCAGGAAGAAAAAGAACCTGGGGTGACCCGGTTTTTCTTGTCCCTGATTTTTCATAATGAACATTGAATTTAGGCTTCCACTCCCATTGACCACTGGTAACAGGAGCACTAAGATCGCCTTTTGAATCATCAGGCAATCCTGGTACTAAAACTTTAGGTATTGATTCCCTTCTTTTTGACACGTTTTCTAGACTTTCATCAATAACACCTTCAGCACCTTTAAGAGCACATATCGGAGTAGATTCACGAGTTCTGCTAGTATTATACAAAGACCATACTTCTGTTTTAACTAAACCACAAACAAGTCTATCTTTTCTTCTTCTTGAAAACTTTGATGGGAGTGAGCCTAACGCTCTTTCAGCAAACTGTTGTCTTGAAGTTACAAGCCGACAAGATGGTGCAGAATGACTGGATATGATTTCCATATCAACAAATTTCTGAAGTGAACAATATTTTACATGTTACAAAAGCACGAAAGATACAAGATAACATAGTAAATTAATTCTTCAATTACACAAATTACATGTTAAGCTCAAAACATTCACCAACTCAGCTACTTACAAAATTTTCTCATATATTAACATCCAAAAGGCAAACAACTAACGAGTTTCTAATGTTAAAAAAGAAAATCAACAACAGCTGGGTTCAATTAATATTAAATCTCATATAGTACCAAACTCTATTACGGTTTAGATATTGAACCCAGTAAGTATGAACTGCTATATTTGTATTGTCAAACAACTTTATTGAAGTTTTAGTGTTGTTTAGCCCTAAACTTGAACAAATAGAGATATAATTCACTAATTCCAAACCCTAATTCGAATATCCGTGCAAAACTTAGCTTCATGTCACCCAAAAAAAAAAGAAAAAAAGGTATAGCTTACTTTCTGCGTTTATATTCCTAACAAAAACCAAATCCTGCAACTTTAATTCTTCAATAATCGAAAAACTCGACTTCAAAAATCGTGGAATCGGCTAAAATCTATTAATGAATCAGCAGCTAACATAAGCTCAACGACAGATTTAACTAACAAAAGAACAAGATTTCCTTATGAATTATTAAGCAGTTAATGAAGCAGATCGAACACTGAAGTGAACATTTATTAAGTTAGTAGAGAGAGCATTAAAACTGGAAATTGAAGGGATCATAAACGTTAATAAATGAAAATATAAATCTAGAACATATTGGAGACGGGTATAGAGATCATCTTACCTCAAATTATCAGAGCGAAGTGAATTTTGTGTGGAGAAAGCTCAGATGAGTGCGTAAATATGGTGAGGAATGGGGAATTGCGTGTGAAGTTGGGGCTATCTACAACAACAGCAACCCCTTTTGTAACCAGAGTTCTTGGAACTTCTTTTTTTATCTTTTTTAGACTATCTAAAATAATTAGTTATCAAGGTGGTTAATCTTTGGGTATATTTTATTCTAAAAAAAATTTTACAAAAAATCTCTAAAATAAAAAGATTTTTGAATTATCTTTTAGAACTAGATTTAAGTTTTTATATAAAAAATTACCTAAATAACTTCTTTAATTATTTTATGATTTCTTCTATTTTTATTAAATGTCCACTTTTTATCATTTAACATTATTCAGCTCCAGCTATCAGCTATTTTACCGATGTATATAAATAAAAGATAAAGCTTCCACTTCCAACTAATAGCTAGCAACTTTCAGCTATCAACTATCAGCTTTCAGATACAGCTACCAGCTACTTCCGCCAAAACACCCGAAAGGTATGTTTGATACATAGTTATAAAAGTTTGTAGCCTTTTGTTTTGAAATAAAAAAGTTACAAGTCAAATTCGGATGAAATATACGTGTTTGAACAATAATACACTTATGATAGGGATTTTGTACACTTACAAACAATTTAATTGAGTAAATAATGAATGACTAAAATACCATTTATTTAAAGTGTTTGTAGTTGTGAAACCACTTAATATATGTACTCCTAGAAACATGTTATATCCCCTATGCCTAAATCTAAATATGTGGATAATAAGTATTTCACAAATTATAATGTAAAACTATCATAATTATTGTGAATAGAAGAATGTTCAATTTAGTCAATAATTAAGTCATAGTCCTAAGGGACTAATTTTAACCTTTGGATCAATAGTCCAGATTGTATTTTAAATTTTTACGCAAAGAGTTATTTTTGTAATTCACATGTGAAGTTTTACAAAATTATATATGATTCTATACTGACCTCTTACGATTGTATTTTAAAACTATGATTTTTTATATTGACTATATTAAACACACCTCATTGTAAATAATTGATTATTGTTATATACAAATATTTTCTCCTATTTTATTACAGAGTTTTTATTAGATTTATCTTTAAATCACAAGTAGAATATTTTGAATTATATTGAGTTGGGATCCGAGGGAAAGATGGGTCGTCCTTATTTGGATCTATACATGATCTATAATTGCATATTTAAATAAATAAAATTTATGAAGGGCAAATTGTGTGGTTGTGATGATTAGATCATATGATTCCATGATTCTAAACGTGTAGATTTTGTATACATGTAATTGTAAGGTATTATATATAATCTCGACTTTAACTATAATATTGTAAAATTTTGATCTAATTTGATACTATTTTATTTGAATTAGTGGATTAATAGTACATATTTGATAACGTTGTTTTAAAACTAAAGTGTTCTTTATTTTCGAAAATATAAATGTCTTATGTGTTATTTCATTTCTTTAGAAGAATATACGGTTTATAACTTCATAAGTTTGAGTAGGTTTGAGAAAAAAGATGTACTTTTTAGCTTCACAAAATAAGCAAAAATAAGACAAATAAGGTCTTATGTTTGCGAAAAAACAAACAAGCTTATTTGAAACATCAGCTGGCGAGCAGACTGTAACATCCTAAAAATGGGCCTAGTAGTACCTAGTTGTACCCTATGCTTAATTGGTTGTACCTTGACTTTAAATAAGTATTTTAATGGTTGTTTTATGTTTTAGTTAGTTACAGTGGGGATATGAGGTGTCATATGAAAGTTAGAGTTAATATGTAAAAATGATAAAAGGTTAAATGGTTTCGCGTAATGGTTCTGTAGATATTCCCGTTAGTTGAAACGGGTTAACGTGTGTTAAGTTGTAAGTTGGAAAGGGGAACAAAATACCCTCATGGAGTATTAAACCTAACTAAGTCGGTCATGTTGTTTCCTTTATCACTGGGAATAAACATGACACTCACACATGTTCAACACATACATACATACATACGCATAACACTTACACACACAAACCTTGAGGTTTTGAGAAGGAAATCAAGACGGAAGATTGATTGTTAGCTGATTTCGGTATAGGTTCAAGTTCATGTAGCTTGTGTTCATCATCTTCTTGTAAGTATTTTTATGAAGAACCTTGATTTTGAGTTTAGGAACAAGGAACACCAATTTGATGGTGTTTTGATGTGTGTTTGTGGTTTGTAATTGAGTCAAATATGTTTATAAGCTTCAAATGATGTCTAGTAAAATGTATAAGCAATTGGAGACGAGTTTTGTCGGATTTAAGGGTCAAAAACGTGAAATCCAGAAGCTGTCGTGGAACAGGGACGAAGCTTACTGTAACAGAGGTCCATGCGACCGCATGACAGGTACATGCGACCGCATGGGTGGTACATGCGACTGCATGGAAAGTCCATGCGACCGCAAGCAGTTCAAGAATCCATGCGACCGCATGGAAGGTTCATGCGACCGTATGCAGTTGGCATGCGACCGCAAAGGGGTTGTTTTGCTAATTTACAGCTTACGAGCGAAGGAAATGAGGTTTACGAGCGTAAGTACATAACTTACGATCGTAACCAACCCTGGAACCATGTTTACGAGTATAAGGGACTTACCTTGCGATCGGAAACATGGGTTTATGGTAAAAGGCCTCTTGCGATTGCAAGGAATACCCTTGCGATCATAAGGGATGTTATTAGGGGACTCTTGCGACCGCAAGGCTTGTACTTGCGATCGCAAGCAGGGGTCCAGGATTAGTAGCTTGTTTAACTTATGTTTTAACCTGAGGGTGCTATGTATAAGTAATAATTAGGCGTGTATGTATTGTGTTAGGTATACCTAAGGAACCGGAAGATACGAGTGGCGTATCCGCTCAGTAAGGACTCCAGGTGAGTACCACTTTCCCATAAGGCTCAGTAAGTAGTGTTGACTGTTATATGTTTTATACGTGTATTGGTGATTCTGAATACGTATGTAAAGGTATGCTATGAGGCGATGTACCATGTTTATGATGGTTAGAATTGCTGTAAAAGTAAGAAGATAATTATGATAGAAATTATGAGGTAATTGTATACTAAGATAGAGTTGCACTTACACCAATTAATATTGGTGTGTTTATTTGCGCGCATTAACTGTATCCTTATTGGATCAGCTATTTGTATATGTTATTATGTCCGGACATTCAGGGGCTGTACAAACAGTTACCACCACGAGTAAGGTCAGTCAGGTAGACGGGTGTTAATATCTGGTTGGGTTCCCAGGGTCCTTAGGGGCTACGAATTGGGGAACTAACGGTTCTCAGGAGTATACGCCTGGGTGAGGTTCTGCAGGCCGCCGTTCCTTAATATGAACGGGGTTCCTTGCTTAGGCAGGAACCAGCATGATAGACAGAGTGCGCCATGTGGACTGCTTTTCGCTCCCCCACTGGTGCAATTGGTTGCGGCTGATTCCCCAGCTAGGGTTGTTGAGTGGGGCTCGCTACCTTGCAAGACACGACTCCGGCTGACATGATTGGCGCACCGCAATATGATAGGATAGCCATGTGTGCTTTTCTGGGTTTTGACTGCATGCTTATTGATACTTATGTGCAATCTGTACTCACTAGCTAGTGTAGCTAACGGTTCATGATTTACCCTTTTCACAGGTAAAGATTAGGCAGCCTGGTGAGGCGGGCGCTTGTGGGTAATTGTATTTAATTCTTCTGGAACACTCTGCTGTTTTAATTGTCTGTGACCCGATGGTCGGTTTATAGTATGGTAACACCGGTTGGTTTTGGATACTTGGTTTTGTTGTTTATAATTGCCAAGTCGGTTTACACCCCTCTATATTTATAACCGGTGCTTAGTTCCGCTGCACTTCTTTGATAGTTATACTTAAAAAGTTTAAATTATTACGGATTTTAAGCTCGTGAAACCCGGTGTTACACAGACGTTTTAAAAAATAACAAATCAGCTTATTAGAAACGTATGCCCACCCACAAACGTGTTTCAATTTTAAAATAATTTCTTTCTTCCTATTTAAAACCATGCGTATGACCACAGCCGATTGATTTGGGTGTTATTTGGGTTTTGATTGTGTAGCATGCAAACAACCCCTCCCCTCATACAATCTAATTGTGTTTGCATTTCGGACTGTGGAAACTGATCTCTCCCTTCTTTCTTTCTCGTTTCTCTTATTATTTCTCTCTTTTAATATATTATTATAAAATAAAATAAAAGGTGATGTAAGATTGAATTAAGTTATACTAACTTTTGGGTTGAAAAGAGAAAAGGAAAGGAAAGATAAAAATGATATGATGCTGATTTGATATTTGGATTTGTTAACCTAAATTGTATGTCATACAGATGGCCTAACTACATTAGTAAAATCATTTCTTGTACATTTAAGTATGTTCTAATGTCATTCTCATCTAACAATCGAGATCTTGTAACGACAAAAAGAATCAGTATTTGTTAGACCCAAGTTGTGTTTATTATAATATTTTAGTTAAAGTTTGTTTCTAGTTGTATAACCTAGAAGTATATGGTATATTATGAAAATATCTGATAGGTATATAAACAAAGTAACTAACCCTAAGTCATTTAAGCATTTCAATATTTCAAATCAATGTGTGTGTTTTTGGTGTTTTCTCTCATGTTCATCCTAAGATCATACATCATCATTGTGGATTTGCTTCAATTACCATTGATACTTGATACTATTGGGAACATACAGTTAGTATCAGAGCCAAGAGTGAATCAAAGGTGAGTTTTTAATCTTGTAAAGAAAAGAAAAGGCATCGAAGCTCTTGAACGCTGCCGGACATGTTCCGCGAGGATAAAAAATAATCTACTTGCTTGCTTGCTTGAATTAATTTCACCTACTGCATGTTTTCTTGAATTTAATCACCTACTTGCTTGCTTGCTTCGGTTATTTCTTTTGTGTACATGCTTGCTTAAATTAACTCTCGTACTTGCTAGCCTAGTTTTTGTAGGCCGTAAGCTTTCTTCATAAGAACCCTAATTTATTTTGATTTCAATGTCTTGTGTTTAAAATTGTATTTAGTTTCAATTGTATCTGATTTCTGAATCGTATTTGACATCTCACCAATCGTATTTGAGCTATTGTATTTCCCGCCAATCGTAATTCCAATTGCAGTTCACAATGGTATTTGCCAATTGCAATTCTCAATCCTATTTGCCAATTGCAATTCCTCAATCGTAATTCCATTGCAATTCACAATCGTATTTGCCAATTGCAATTCTCAATCCTATTTTCCTATTGCAATTCACAATCATATTTGCCAATTGCAATATTCAATCCTATTTTCCTATTGCAATTCCCATTCCTATTTGCCAACTGCATTTACTCAATCGTAATTTCCAATGCCAATTAACAATCACAATTTTCCAATTGCAACTCCAAATCACAATTCTCCAATCGCAATTCTCAATCGCCATTTTCCAATCGCAAATCCGAATCATAATTTACCAATAGTAATTCTAAAATGGCAATCTCAATTCCGCCACTCACAATTTCTCTAATCGCAATTCCCATCAATTGCAAATAATCAATTGCATTTCATTCCATCAGAATCATCAACTTTATCATTCCACTTAAAGATCAATTGTCAAGTATCAACCATGCTTCGTGCCAAAGAAGAAGAAGTTATCAAATTAAAGGAGGTAGAAAATCTTGGTTCAACTCTTAGTCTTTGAGCAGATTGTGCCAACAGACAGAAAAAGAGAGTAGATGATTTAGAACAAAAAAATGTCAAACTTACTATACAACTTTTTGAATTGACTAAAAAACTTCACATGTCAAAAAACAAATATCTCGAGTTTGAAATTGAAGAATGTGCCAAGAAAAGAAATCTTTAGCAACAATTGTTAGATATTGAGAGTAAGTTGCATTCAGAAAGTATGAATTATAAGACCGAAAGAAATCAGTTTGTGTTTAAAATTCAAAAATTAGAACAAGACTTACAATATTGTGTAGAAGAAAAGGTTGCGAAAAGGGAAAGAAATCAAGGTGGTTCATGTAACAGTCTATGCAGGTGAATCATCAAAAAGTGTTGTGCATCTGAAAACCATTCATTCTAAGGATGATTATACTGCACTGAAGTCTTACACAGATACATTCATAAATAAGGTCAAACTTCAGAGAAAACTTTGGAATAAAAGTAAAGATAATTCTGAAGAAATGAAACAACGCTGTCTTCTGCAAAACAATTCTAATTATCTTTCTCGTGTTACTCCTCATCATGTTGCTCATCCATTTGTGTGTGTTAGTCAAACAAGGCCATTCTCGCATGCTAACACGGATGCACATCTTCCCACATTGCCCGAGCTTAAATATCCACTTGTGGTTTGTTCCTACAAACATCTCTTAAGACTTTCTAAATGGAAGATTTGCATAAAACCACATCACTTTTCACCCGTTGTCTACCATAAGAAAATATATGTTCGAAAATCAAGGGGGAGCAATGTAATAAAAATGTTTCAAGTCATTGCTGAAGATCAAGAGCTACATTCGAGGGTGAGTATATTTCTGTTTGATGAAAAATAATAAGGATGCCAAAACTGAATATTGTCTTTAAGATCATTCTCTGTTTATGCTCAAGACAAATGTTCTAGCGAAGAAGACAATCTTCGTTTATTATGCTTTATTTATACAATGAACACAAAGGGGAGAATGTTAGACCCAAGTTGTGTTCATTATATTATTTTAGTTAAAGTTTGCTTCTAGTTGTATATTCTAGAAGTATAGAGTATATTGGGAAAATACCTGATAGGTATATAAACAATGTAATTAACCCTAATTCATTTAATCATTTCAATATTTCAGATCAAAGTGTGTGTTCGTTGTGTTTTCTCTCATGTTCATACAAAGATCATACATCATCATTGTGGATTTGCTTCAATTACTGTTGATACTTGATACAACGGGGAACATACAATATTAACAAGTTAACCTTTAACAACCTTATAAATTACAATGTATACAATGAAATGAAATCTTTTAACTAAATATCCATTTCTCATATTTTTCCCATGAGGTTTTACATATTCAAATTTCAAAGTAACATAATTTGTAAAATTGTTGTCAAAAATTCTTTCAAATGCATTGTAAAGAACTTATCTTTCTTTTTATGTTTGTTACATTAAAATTTACCAATTCATGATATGAATACTGTAAAGTGTAAACAATCACAAAGTTTCTAAAGTTATTATTATAATTGATTAGTAAATTATATAATTAATATTAATTACTATAAAAAATAAATTTTTATAGATTTTAACTTTAGTTTTTCAATAATTTCAACAAATGGTCGTAATCTTTATTTGGTCAAAACGTGTACATCGTTTTGAAATAGAAGCAAAAACGTTTACAAGCAAAAGAAAGATGAATTGATGTCCATTTTGTCATGCTGTATGTGGTCAAGGTTTCCATTGGCCGGTTTGGATGGTGTCCACATACCCACCCATGTGACTCATATCATAGATATTATTTCCCAAAAATAATTATTAGTTTTTTTTTTCAGACTTTTTTTCAATTTCATTTTTCTATTCACATTAAATTATTATAATCTACTATTTTTTATATTAATTCATTAAATATAACAGTTGTCTTGTGTTATAAGTAAAAGGATAAATATAAAGATTTTATGGCTTTAAAAAAAAAATAAAGATTTTATAAGAAAATGTATAACGTTTCTTTATATCCTTTATTAATATATGATTTATGAAGACAAAATGATAGCATTAGATGAGTGCACCCATTAACCTTTTCATTTAAATGATTCATGATTGAATGGTCAATTCATGAAGTTATGGTAATCATTATATTGTATATTGTATTGAAATAATTAATAAGGACACAAGTTATACACTTTTTATTTTTATTTTTTTACCTAATGTCATATTAGTGTCATATCATTCTCCTTCTTTCTATTCAAATTAAGTGTTATATCTCTCTTTCAAACTATTCCTATTTTTTTTTATTGAAAATAAACTGTATGTGTGTTTGCGTGTGTGATTGGTTGAGAGGAGGGTGGCCGTGGAGGTGGGGTTTATGCATGTTCTTCAGCGAGTTCTCAAGCCCGAAGACCCTACTCGATTGGGGTACTTGAAAATGGTGTAATGGTGTTCCTGGGGTACTCGATGGCACCCGAAGGCCATCGAGTTAGGCATAACACAGTGCCTAGAGTGTTCTATTTACGTATGGTATAACAGAGTATGCTATTTGATCAAGAATGAACCGTTAGCTGTTCAAAAAAAGGGAGGAATGTACATGGTAGAGAAAATGTGTTTAAAGCTGCTGATTGGAAATAACAGGTCCTTTGTGCATGGTGTGGATCTGATATAGAGGACCTCCTTGATGTATCATTATAGTCTCATGAACTGCACTAAAGGGGAGCGCTGACTTCATGTGATGCCTTCGTATGGACTGATTCACCAAATGGAGTTTTGTGCTTTGTTTATTAGAGTTTTGTTTACTGCTCTTTGTTGTCATATGATGAACTTCGGATTGTTAGTGTGGAATATACGTGTTTTTGGGTGTCGATATAATCAATGAAATGAATGGCTGTTTAAAAAAAAGTATTGGAAAAATTGTCATTAACGGATTTTTATTAGTGGCCAATAATCGGTTGATAATTTAGCGTATTTCTAATGGTGTAATTAACGGAAAACACTTTAGGAGGTTCCACTACTACAAAAACTACTTTTAGCCCCCTATTTTTAGACCCGGTTTTATAAAAAATAAGAAAAAAACGGGCCTGAAACCACAAAATGGGCGCTAAAAATGTTAGGAGAGGATTTAACCCCGGTTTTTCATTAAACAACCGGGGCTAAAACTTTCAACACTTTTAAACCCGGTTTTTTATTAAGCAACCGGGTGCGAAGATATGTTTTAAAATAGCTTGCAAGGAATCAACCCCGGTTTCTTTTGTAATACGCAGGGCTAAAACTTTCACAACTTTTAACCCCGGTTTTAATATTAATTAACCGGTTCTAAAACTCTATATACAATTTCGCCTTTCAAAATTTCGTTTCCCCCGTAGCCAAATTTATTCCCTCTCTTTGTTCAATCAGCTCACCCTTCCCCTTCATCTTTCTCTGGCTTACTTGACCGCGTCTCATTACAACACCATTCAGACCTGGTTTTTTAACTGATATTTAGCCCCGGTTTTTTAGCTAAAGAACCGGGGTAGAAAGTATGTTTAAGCCTGGTTTGAAACCCTATTCAGACCTGGTTTTTTAACCGGGGTTAAAGGGGTATTTAGCCCCGGTTTTTTAACCGGGGTTGAATGGGTACCTTTAGTCGCCCCCCCATTCAGCCCCCCCTCAAAACCGCGGTTAAAAGCCTTAAAGAACCGAGGTTGAAAGTGTTTTTTGTACTAGTGTTCGTGTCTGTTGATAATTTACTTTATTTTAATTGAAAATTTTCCAGCTATTTTTTCTAACGACATTAGTTTACTTTTTCGTTATACCATTAGTATATATCTAAAAAGAGTAACCAATGTTTTTTTTTTTTTTTTTTTTGTGTGTGTGTGTCTTTCCTAGTGTATATAATTCACCTGATGGTTATTAATTTTTTTTTTTTAAATCAAATTTGTTTGACCTAATTTACAAAGCAAATACAATTCCCTTCTTTATAGTCTCTTTCTTAAAAGGTTTTCCCCAAGTCCCAAACGTGCTTTCTAACACCCCAAATTTTATATAATAATTTAAAGTAAGTAATTAATACTAATTTTATTTAATGTTATTGTTGGGCTTTATTAATGGATCCTTAATCATAAGAGAGTATATAAATTAAGGGAAAATTACCATTTTTGCCAACATACTATTCACCTTTTTCCAATTTTACCAACATTCTTTTTATTTTATCAATTACACCATTACACTTTCAATATTTTTCCAATTTTACCAACATTTTTTTTATTTTATCAATTACACCATTACACTTTCAATATTTTTCCAATAAACACAAGGTTTACCGACTAAGGCTGACAATTTGGGTCGGGTTCGTGTTATTGGGTTCGTGTTGTTCGAGTTTGGGTCAATTACAGTTTTCGATTATGGGTTTCAAATACGGTTTTGGATTAAACATAATATAAACCATAAATGAAAAGAAATTCTTAAAATTATATGAAAATGGAGAAAAAAAACTTTGCAGTAATATTTAAAAAAAACAAACTATGCAATTTAGAATTACAGAAATCACGTACTAAAGTAAATTTGCAAAGGTTTATAGTTAAGGCTCTTATTTACGATATATAAATTTCTTATATTAACTTTTAAAAAAAACAAACTATGCAATTTAGAATTACGAAAATCACGTACTAAAGTAAATTTGCGAAGGTTTATAGTTAAGGCTCTTATTTGCGATATATAAATTTCTTATATTAACTTTTGTAGCTTGATGTTTATCTAATTGTTAACTAGTCAAAAACTTTTTACCGAAATCGGTTGACACGAAAAAAGGTCGAAATTGGGTCGACACGAAACTGACACGAACCCGACCCAAGTTGCCAGCCTTACCACTTAGTAGGTAAACCTTGTGTTTATTGGAAAAATATTGAAAGTGTAATGGTGTAATTGATAAAATAAAAAGAATGTTGGTAAATTTAGAAAAATATTGAAAGTGTAATGGTGTAATTGATAAAATAAAAAGAATGTTGGTAAAATTGGAAAAAAATGAATAGCATGTTGGCAAAAATGGTAAATTTCCCATAAATTAAAGGGGTAAAGTCATTAAATATTTGCCAACTTTTCTTTATTTCTTATTATGGTATGTCTATTTTTTTTACACATGTGGCCAGTCAAGTCATTAAAAACGTGTCAATGTGCCAAAATTTGACCTGCAACTTGTTCAACAGGTTTCTCGATCGATTCTTGATCGTTCTCGCTAATTCTTTTTGCAGAACCTTGTAAATTATTATTTTACCTTTCAAAAGACACCAAATTTATAAATTTTCATCAAGTGTAGGCCAATAATTTACTAATTAAAGTCGGTTATGTATCATTCAAGACAATCTCACTGTTTTTTAAAGAATTAATCCATTTTAAACTCGTTTTTGGCCGTTTAATTTGTACTACTTTATAGATAACTCGATTACCTTTCCAAGGATCAAGAATCATACATTTTCATAATGTATTAATGGAGAATTTCGAGATTAAAGTGCCGGATTGTTCTTCGATTTCAATTAAAAAACAAAGCAGAAAAAAAATTTATTTTTTCGCTCAACTCTTACTCGTTTTACATACTTCTTTTTACAGATTATTACAGATAATCTTTTTACCTTTCAAAAGACACCAATTTCATGAATTTTCATCAAGTATAGGCTAATAAATTGTTAATTAAAGTCGGGTATGACCCATTAAGCACCTTTACGGTATTTTCATTATTTGACTCATATTAGACTTGTTCTTAGTCGGGGTTTTTATATTACATTATAGACAACTCGATTACCTTTTTATAGACTCAAGAATCATTTTTATCAAGTATAAATGAAGAATTTTGGGTTTAAAGTTTCGATTTTAGGCGAAGAAGAGAAGGGGGAAAGATGACCTGCTATAGCAGGTCAAAATAAACAAAATGAGCATATTAACACGTTTTTATAAGTTAGCTGACCACATGTGTAAAAAAAATAGTAGACGTGCCACTATGAAAAATGGGAGAAAGTTGACAGATATTTCATGGCTTTACCCCTAAATTAAACCCCAATAAATAAACTCAAAGTAAAAATACTTATGCATCTTTAGGTTGTACTAAGGGTGAGAGTTATCGTTGTATTCTAGAAAAGAGGAAGGCAAGAGAGATAAGTGGAATGAAAGTATCAAAGTTAAAGCTGTGTAATTTTTTTTTTGAACAGTAATCATTATATTATCAACTCAAAAGATATTGTCCATACATAAACTCATTACAGACACATCAAGCATATCATTTACTCAAACCATAATGTACATGCTAAACACTACAATGTTTTCTTGACGATCCAAAGAGCGAATCCCAGTCACCACTGCCACAACCTAGCAGCTGCACATGAGTGTAGGGGTGACTTGCAGCGACACCGTACACAGGCAGCAAGACAACAACAATGCTACAGAACAGAGGCTACTCATATAGCAAAACAACATCAATATAGCATGCGTACAGCACCGACAGTAGCCCTGAGACAACCAGCAACCATACGATACAAAACAGCAGCAAGCATCAGCAAGATAACAACAAAACAGTAGCCATATATTACAAACAACAGCCATTCGGTACAAGCAGCAGCAAAACAGTAGCCATACATCGACTGTCATCATAAGATCAACAAATAGAAGTAGAAGTAGAACAGTATATCAGCAAAACCGTGAAACGAGCATAAAAAAAACAGCAAAAGAACAGCCGCAGCGGGACATCAGCAGCATCAGATCAGGAGTACAACAGCCATACAGTGACCAGGCCATCAAGGTAGCCGCCACATTAGAAGTTAAGCAGCGAGATCAGCACCAGCCCAGTATCAAAACAGCAACATAGCATCAACAAAAGCGATATCCATAACCAATTATTTGTCCGTATTTAACAGCTCAAAATCAGTAGCATTATGTTATCGGCAACGTGTAGTCAACAACCAATACTTAATCCAAATGTCCATCACCATTGAACAAAGCAGTCATAGTTGCTTATTAATGCACTCTCAATGTATAAGGGATATGCAACATCTGACCAAAAAAAAACTCCGAGGCTCAAAGGGATAAAGAAACTATTTGGAAATTGAAATCCTCCCCCCTCTCAAATCTCCCTAGAAAGATATTACAACAGCACAAAGAATTCAATAGATGAAAGACTCTGCGGCTTGAGAAGGGTGAAAAGGGAAGGGAACCCCAAAGTACTCCCACCCTGCCTCCTTACCACCTCCAACACCTCATGAAGCCCATAACAACCCCCTTATGACTCCAAACCTTAAGTTGGTCCCACCTCATCACCAGACCACTACCATACCATCACAAGCACCAGCCCAACCCTTACCCCCCATGTATATTCCAACCCTACTACTAGCCCACATCTCTGGCTAATAGATATAGAGTCACAACAACATATATAAATATCCCAATCCCTGGAACCACAAAATTCTGAGGCCTGAAAGAAATGTTTGCAATGGCAAGGGAAAAATGTCCAAGCAAACCACGTAAGGATTGATATGCCCCCCTTATCACACCTAGGTGGCAAAACTGCAAAACTCCTGCACATGAATGATCCCCTATACTAACCTATGACCATGGCTAACGGCTGTAGGATAACAATGTGCATGTGTGCTATATCAAATGCCATTCTTATACACCCAATTAGAACACTTAGCCACAACCACTAATCCTACCATCTCCACCCTTATGCCACCAACCCCTCCCCCCCCAAGCCAAGAAAATCAATAATGGCTCTCTCAACCTCCGGTACCTGCATGTAGTTAGAGGCACTAGCTCAATATGCTTTATTGCACTTGGTTAGTTATAACAAACAATAACAATACGAGGTAGCATTCAACCCATGCCCAAACTCCAACACTATAATAACCCTCCCCCACCTACAACTGCCTTTATTGAAGCAGAAACAGACATATAACGTACCATCACCTTATCATCGGGGTTATATAAAGTAGTATAACGTACTACCAAAAGAGTCAAGCATCAACACACCTGCAAAAGGATCAAAGTTAGAAAACAAATGATTACCTACTTAAACCCAAACCACCCAAGGGGAAGTTCTAGACAATCCGAGCTTAGCCAAGGAATCTGCGTCGTCGTTGTTGATTCGATCTGTGTACCTAAAAGTTACCCATTGAAAAGATTTTTGCAATGAGTGAATTCTTTTCACTACATCATCACACTCATCCGTTACATCACATTCACATTTTACCACTTTCACCGCTTGAACCGAATCCGGCTCCATTATGATCTCTCTCGTGTACTTCTTCCTCCAGCCAATCATGACTAGAAGACCAAAGCAGATAGCCTCAAGCTCGCATTCAAGAACCCCCAAGACTGGTGTTGCCTTCAAGAAGGCACCTACAATCTCACCACTGTGGTTTCTCCAGATCCCTCCTACCCCTCCTTTCCTAGAGTATCTACAGGCAGCTCCATCAACCTTACATTGAAACACATCCTCATTTTGGGCATGGGTTAAGTGGGATGTTTCCGAACCCACACCCACCTTTGATCTTATGCACTTGAGTGGGTTAATTTCCAGATCCAGAGGTGTTCTAAACTTGCCAGGACACTTTAAATGGGCCCACCTACTTACCCGTAACCAGATAAGGTTGATAACCTCATTGACATCAGCTCCTTTGTTCGAGAAAATCTTATTATTTTGTTCGGTCCACAGGGTCCATATAGTCCCAAAACAAACTAACATCCATACATTTGTGTCCCAGTCCTTACCCATACACCCTTTCCACGAGTGCACAAAAGCTTCTAGTCTCTTAGGTGGGCACCAAGAGAATCCGAAGGTAGCCAAGATCGTGGACCATATTGTCCAAGATCAATTACATAGTAATAGCGCATGGTCCAACGACTCCACTGCCTCCATGCAAAAGGGGCACATCAAATCGTCTCCCTTTAGAATCCCAATCCTGCCAAGATACTCCTTAGTAGGCAGCTTGTTTATTAGAACTTACCAACATAGGAATTGAACCTTGGGAGGAGCCCAGAAGTCCCACGCTAACGATTGTGTAGGTACAGTCTCTATGCCCTGTATGGATTCCACAAAGCTTTTAGTAGAGAAGCGCCTATTTCCGTCAACAGACCACAAGAGTGTATCTGTCTTGGTCCTAGACAGACACTGTTGATTGATAAGAGTTATTAATTCATCATAAACCCTATTCTCCCAATCAAAAACCCTCCGCCTTAGATCAACCTTCCAGACCCATTTCTCATCTTGCTAAATACCAAAGTCAGACACAAAACCGTCCTTATTTGTTGACAGAGTAGTAATTCTTGGGAATGCAACTTTGAGTACGACTCCATTGACCCAAGGATCATGCCAAAATCTAGTGTGACGGCAATTTCCTATCCTTATTTGCATGTTATCATTGAGAATTATTGTTAATTCCGTATTTGACCCACATGGGCTGACTATGTTTCTCCATGTTTGTGACATGTCATTACGGATGCCATCCCTCGACAGAATTGCCCTGCTGCAGTAACCATATTTGGCCTGAATGCATTTCCACCACGCATTATCCTGATTCTGCACATACCTCCACTTCCATTTAGCTAGAGGAGCCATATTCTTTAGCTTCAAGTCCCTCAGCCCTATACCACCCTGCTTTTTTGGCTTTATTAGTTTTTGCCATGCCACCGTGCTAACCCCCCTGCCGTCCTCACATACCCTCCAAAAGAACTGCCTTCTTATGGAGTCTAGCTCCTTGATTACCCCCGCAGGGATTTTGAACAAAGACATAAAATAGGTAGGAAGGCTATTCAGAACAGATTTGATCAACACTGCCCTACCAGCCTTTGACAAGAGTTTCGACTTCCACCCTGCAACCTTTCTTTCACCCTAGTTATAACTGGTTCCCAAAAAGCTATTGACCTAGGGTTACCACCCACTGGTAGCCCTAGATAGCTGAAGGGTACCATTCCGCAGTTACAACCAACTAGATCCCCGAATCTCTGCATTTTACCCTCATCAATGGACACCCCATACAACGTGCTTTTAGACAGATTGATCTTTAGACCTGACATAATTTGAAAGATTCTAAGAACCCTTCTCATATTTATCAGTTCATCATGGTTTGCCCTGCAAAAGAGGAACCCTGGGGAAAGGAGCTTCGGCTCGGCCATCAACCCACCCTAGAGACCCAATATTTTATTAAAAACAAAATCTAGCAAGATGCTAGACTCAAAGTACACAGCGAAAAAAGGATTACAATTACAAACAAAAAGCAGGAAACAAACCCCAGCCCACCTACTCTTGAACAAAACGTCTCCTGATCTTTGTTTAATCCAAAAAGACGACATCGCCTGCATCTGTGTGAATAACATTCCGACTTTGGTCTCAACACTAGGAACAAAAGTTGACTCATTTTTATTTTTCCAAAGCAGCCATATGCATGTATAAATCACACTAAGTAGACCCTGTTTTTTCTTACCTTGAAAGCCCACCACAACAGCCCACGTAAATGATGGTCCCAAACACGACATTAGCACACGAATATACACCAAAGATCTCGTATTTTGTTATATTGAATATCATCTGTATAAATTGGCACCCAAAAGGGCACCGGGAACCACACTCTAAATCGTACATTCCTTACATATTTAAAGGCCTCACAGACAGTTATCTCCGGCGGTTACCGGTCGTCTATTGACGGTGGCGGTTGGCCGTGATGGCGGCAATTACTATTGCCCGGCGGCAATACGGCGTCGCTTAGGGTATGGCCAGTGGTAACACTTTCTATTCTATTTACATAATATTTCTATTTTTTACATACTACAATACAAATAGTAACATTAATACTATAACCCTTTTGACAATTATTTCCAACAGTCTCCCCCCTAATTGTCAAAAGTATTCAATCTTCATATCTTCATATCTTCAACTTGTTGCCACTCTAGTCGTGAAATCTTTGCAGCAACTTGTTCTTCTACATTTGTCTTCTCTTTCTTGTTCGAAAACTATTCCTTCCTTGTTTGCGAGGCGAATCAAACCAACTTCATCTGACAGTCCTCTGGTTCTTTTTTAACCGTACAAAATTCTGACTTTCTCCTGTGAATCAAACCAACTGCCTATGACAGTCCTCTGGTTCTTTTTCCACTTTTCTTGTGAATCAAACCAACTGTCTGTGACAATCCCCTGGTTCCTTTTTTCACTTTTCCTGTTTTGCGGGTCAAATCAAATCAACTGCCTCTTAACAATCCCCCTCCAAATGAGAAACCCTCTGATTCTCTCTCCATTTGTGCCGCCACTGTATCGACTCCTTCAAACGTCGACTGCTTTTGCCGTTTCTCTCTCTGATCGTCTCCTTTGATCGAGTACACCCTCGATTTATTCTTTCTTTGGTGGTTCTCTATGGCTACTGGTGGTTCCCCGTTACTCCGGTCATCTTCTCCGAACAGGTTTGTCCGTCCCTTTTTCGGCATGGTGCCAGATGGTGGTAGTGTCTTCGGATTTTCGCCTCTTCGGTATCCAAGTTCCGACGAGTTTTTCGATCGCCATCTCCGGTAAATGATGAGATATTTAGTGTATAACCTCGCTCTGATACCAATTGATGGTCCCAAACACGACATTAACACACGAATATACACCAAAGACCTCGTATTTTATTATATTGAATATCATCTGTACAAATCGGCACCGAAAAGGGCACCGGGAACCACACTCTAAATCGTACATTCCTTACATATTTATAGGCCTCACAGACGGTTATCTCTGGCGGTTACCGGTCGTCTGTTGACGGCGGCGGTTGGCCGTGATGGCGGCAATACGGCGTCGCTTAGGGTATGGCCGGTGGTAACACTTTCTATTCTATTTACATAATATTTCTATTTTTTACATACTACAATACAAATAGTAACATTAATACTATAACCCTTTTGACAATTATTTCCAACAGTAGATGGGTTATTGTTGATTAGAGAAGGATCCAAAGCCCATCATTTGATTATCTCGCCCCATAAGCTTTTCGCCATATTGCATTCGTAAAGTAGACCTAGTTAGGTGTCACCTAAGTTTGAGAAGATTTTAAAGCTAGTTTAGAATACATAGACTCTAACGTTTAGTAAGATCTATCGAGCCAGTATAAATTAGTAGCCATAATTAGCTAGTAGTCACACGTAGTAGAATGGGTGTAATGTGTAAAAAATAAATAAAAATTGATAAGCGCGTAATAGATTAATAACCATGATTAAAAGAGCAAGATGTTATAACATATGGTTTACAAAACTTTATGACTCATTCTAGCTCGTTATATATTTACATGCCAAATTTGCAATGTATATACTCTCACAAGCTAAAGTCGTGGAAGAATATAAGACATAACTCTTGGTGTAGAAATTGACTAAGGTATCATCAATTTAATAATTTTTAAGATGAACTAGACATAGAATTTCTTGCGTGTTCTCTCGATATAGTTAGTGTTAAGTATGAAACATGGATTGGTTAAGGCATTCTATTAATTTTGTGAGTCCTAAAAAAAACGTAATATTCTTTTTAAAATAATAGAGTACAAATACAATATATATCCCGGATAGTGTTATTGTGAAAAAAAAAATATTTTAAGAGGAATGAGATAAATTATGAATCACAGAATACCTATTAAAATCAACAAAAATTAGTAAAAAATGATATATAATAACTACCAAGTAAATGGGCAAATTAGGCAAACAAAAATAATGAACTAATTCATTGTGCTTAGTTTTGAAAAATAATGAAATAATTAGAAGAAACTGATGCAAACATACAAATAAATAATTGCATTACAAAATGATCTAACAAAAGAATATTTATTTAATGAAATTGATGACAAATATACTATTAACTTGCAACTAGTTTTATAATATAACTGTCTTGTGGAATTCTATGCCTCATGCGTTTATGTTTCAGGGTTTCAACAGTGATCACCACCTATGTTTGGGAGGGTCTAGGCGGGTTGGCGTGCAGGGTTTATGGTAGTGGCTAGATGTAAGGAGGACCAATATAAGATTCGGTGTTTTAAGGGGGGTGCTTTGGAGTGTATATGGTGTATGGAGGTCAGGTGGTTAGGTGGGTGATTGTCGGTGTTCCGTACCTCTTTTAACCCTTTGAGCCACATAGTTATTCATTTTAGATGCAAGTTGGCAGTGAAGATAATGGTTTGAATTTGTGAGTGGGGGAAGATCTTCCGGTCTTCATTTTTGCATTAGTTAGGATACCCTGTTGTGCCTCAGAGTCTTTCAGTCAGCTTGCTTGCATATACCCTACATTATGAGTGATAAGAATATGCAACTCTGGCCTCTGGTTGAGACGATGTACTTCACCGTTTTATGTCACGGTCTATATGTACTGCATGATCAGTAATATGGGCCGTGAATGCATGTGCTTTTGAGGAGTAATGTAGATATCATGATGCTTATGATAGTGTATTGGTACTACTATTGTTAGTCAGCTATAGATGGTTCGGACATTGCTTGGAGTCGGCAAGGATGTTGAGTGCGTGTATACTTTATCATGCATAAGCTTTAGTCGATGTGTATCGTCTTGGGTTGGGCTATGCTTTTGAGTGGCATTTTTGTGCAACAAATATTACGAGTTCTTTATGCAACTGTGCAAAGAGAATACGTCTATACTTCACTATGTTGATATGGGTTCTGATGCTATTTTGGTTATGGGTTGGTTGAGTGAGTAATAACTCGAGAGAAGTTATGGTTTATATCATATTGTCCAGTTGTATGTTAGGGATGTGTTTGTACTATGGGGATCCCACTAAAACAAAAAATTCGGATGCAATCAACTATGGTGAAATAGATTAATACTTGAATAAAATATATTGTTGAACATCAAACCCTACAGTGAAATAAAATTTGATCTTACTTTTAAATCACACTCCTTTTTTAGATGAACATCAAAACCTAATTTGAATTTGATGAACATCCATTCTCAGTTTGAAATCACACCCACTTTTCAAATTTGATGCAATTGACTATGGTGAAAATCGATTAACATGAACCACCCTAGTTTGAAATTGATGAACATCCAACTGCAGTTTGAAATCACACCCACTCTTCGAATCGGATGCAATCAATGGCAAAACGATGATCAGGAGCCTTGAACAATAATGATGACAAATGAATTGTAAATTGTTTAAACCTTCATTCTTAGTTTTCTTCAATTTTCTTTCTTTATTGCTACCCAATATTTTTTTTATTAAACATGATGTAAAATTATAGAATACATATATACTCAGAAGGAAAAAAACACAAATTTATAATGTATAATTTATTTCATCCATTAAACACAAGTATGGTTTTTCCCTGATTGCTATATATTCACATTCACACATATTGCTGGAGTTTACGCTTTGTTCCCAAGATACATAAGGAAAGAAAAGAAAAGAAAATTAACAGGAGAAAAGAAGAGAAAATAAAGGATAATGATTTTGTTTTTTCATGTTCCCGAGTTGGAAAGAAAAGAAATGAAATTTGAAGAGAAAAGACATATGTTTGTGTTCCCGAGTTGGAGAGGAAGGAAAGAAAAAAAACATTTTACAGTAATACTCTTATTTTTTTAAAATTATTTATTATGATTAAGGGTAATTTAGTCACTTAGGAAAAATTATAAAAGTTTTCTTTTCCCTTCCTTTCAAATTCTTCAACTTTTGTGAGGAAAGTTTAGGAAGAAATTTAAACAAACTTTCTTTTCAAATCTTCTCTTCTTTTCTTAAAAAATCTCTGGAACACAAAACTTTTTTTATTTCCTTCCGAATCTCTTCTAATTTCTCAAAAAAAACTTGGAAACACAGTGTTTTCGTTTAAAAGGTTATTTAGACCGGTTTAAAAGGTTATTTAGACCGGTTTTCGTTTAGTCTTGATAACAGGTGGTCTAAATACGGAAGCAAAATTAGACCGGCTTAAAACCGGACTTTAAAAGTTGTTTATAGACCGGTTTTCATGCTTGCTCGCCCCCTTCTTTATAATTTTAAGACCAGTTTTATGTATCATCTAGACCAGTTATGTTACTCTTTCTTTCTTGTTCAAGACCTATTTTTTTGTCATGTAGACCGGTTTTTAGTGGTGTTTTTTTTAAAATGGTTTTAATATAAGATTTATCTAAAATTAAAAATCATATGGATGGTGGATATAAGAAAAGGTAACTATATGTATTTTTTTAGCTTTTGTATTTTGGGACAATACCTTTTTCTATATACATACAACACCAAAAATTACACCAAATACCATTATAATATAAAATCAAAACTTAAATTTAAATAACATTGTTAGATTATAAAAAGTGAGGGTGCAAATATGTAAATATTGTAACTTGGGCAAATGCTATAAAAGGCATTTGCCCCACCTTTTCTAATCAAGCTTTGCATATTTCTCATATTGTGTTTGTGTTCTCTCTCTCTCTCTCTCAAGCTCTCGGCTTTCATTCTCTAAACTAAACACACACACAAACACATACTAATCATCTAGCATTGCTTAATCCGTAATATATACGGGACCATCAATTGGTATCAGAGACAAACTTGTTTTTGGCTCGTGATTGTTTGAAAACATCAAAGGTAATCTCGTGAAGTTCAAGCTCAAAGTGAAGAACAAGCTCTCGGGTTTAACAAAGCATACAACAACAAGGTTTGTTCAAGAAAGGTTCGATTTCAAACATTCCCGAAAATAGAACACGGTGAAGGTATAAAAACACTACTCTTTCTATCATTCTTTCGGGTTTATTCGAAGATAATCACTGTTTTATAAGGCTTTCTTGAAGAACATGTGACAACTGTCACCACATCATAAAAATGTTTGTCCTATATACTTTAAATTTGAATTCGATAAGATTACGATAAATTAGAATTACCCTTCATAGCTTAAATAAATAAATAAAAGTCTTAGTTCTTGCAAAAAAAAAAAAAAAAAAAAAATTCCGATGTCTCACCTAGAAATCCTATTACAAGTATAAATGTCATAATTACGTAAAATTTAATAAGTAGCAAGTACATTTTTATGTACATTAAAAAATGCAATGTAATAATAAACATAGTAAATATGTTTATCTTACATTATAATAATAATAATAATAATAATAAAAATAATATTAATAATATTAATAATAATAATAGTAATAAAATAATAGAAGTCAACTCCATCATTTTTACCATTCTTACACACAACCACCACAATCATCACCACCTCACCCCCTCCCTCTCTTTCTCGGCCGTACCCCCCCCCCCCTCTTCTCCTTCTTTTTCTTCTATAAATACAACACCAACCCTTTTCATTTTTGCATCCCTTTCCTCACTTGCTATACCTCTTTCTCTCTAAATTTTATCTTCAAGAAAACTCAAGAAGTTCAAGGAAGAGCCATTCTCTTTTCTTCAAGAGAGAGAGCTATCTTGAAGGTATAATCACCAACTCTTAGCACTAGTTCTTGTACATTTGTTATTTCTTGCATAAATCCACCATCTTCATCATCTTTTTCTCTTATTATCTTCTTGAATACAAATATCAAAAACTCAAGAAGATCAACTTATAAACACATGCATGTAACTATTCTATTAAAGGACTTTATCCTACCATTTGATGTATGGATTTAATCCTACAAAATGTTGTAAGGCAAGAAGCATGCATGTGGTTAACTCTTATAAAAACATGCATGTAACTATCCTATTAAAGGACTTTATCCTACCATTTGATGTATGAATTTAATCCTACCAAATGTTGTAAGGCAAGAAGCATGCATGTGGTTATCTATACTCTACTTAATGAAAAAGATTGGTGAAAATGATGGATAATAACCAAGAATTTCAAATGTACAAAGACTTACAATATATATATATATATATATATATATATATATATATATATATATATATATATATATATAAACATGCATGCAAGTATCTACCTACAATATATGTATAAAAGATACTTAATAATTTCAAAACCATGTATATGGATATATATATATATATATATATATATATATATATATATATATATATATATATATATATATATATATATATATATATATATATATATATATATATATACGATTTTTATGTATGTGTGTGAGTGTGATTCTAACAACTATAAAATATACTATTATGTAGTAATATGTAAAAACTAAAGATATACTAATATTATATATATTTATGCATTCTTATAAAAGAAAATAACTTTATAATGCATTCATGCATCATCAAAGTTAGTCATAAATAAATATAATAAGATCGTGTGTCTATATTTTCATAACAATATATATATATATATATATATATATATATATATATATATATATATGCAAAAGTTCAAACGAGAACTGTTTTTCGTACGAGAACTGCGAGAACCAATCTGAGCCGTCCAATTCCCCCTCCTCTAATGTCATTGCCCACCCATGAATTCCTCACATGCACCCTACCACACTTGATCCCCTCCACGCTCTCCATCCATAACTTCCCATATCCAAGGAACGGCTGAGATTGGTTCTCGCAGTTCTCGTACGAAAAACAGTTCTCGTTTGAACCCTCCCCTATATATATATATATATATGTGTGTGTGTGTGTGTGTGTGTGTGTGTGTGATGCTTTTTTAAAATCAAATATATATATATATATATATATATATATATATATATATATATATTCGTAAATACACTACTTATAAGTATAAAATAAAAATAAATAGAAATTAAAAAAAATAACAACTTTATGCGGTTATTTAAAAGATATTCCACTTTATAAAAGCGAGAATTATAAAGACCTTAAAACACTACAATCATTAACATAATACCTTTAAAAAGAGTATTACTCTAAAAAGGACCTTACGATGGACATTAAACGTAATAGGAAAAGGGCGCGTCGACGAGTTAAAGAACTAATAGGACTCACAATTACTTGCAAAACGTCAACACAAGGTGAGTATTCACAGCCCCACTTTTAAATACATTTGACAAATATTTGGGTGAAAGCATGAATATAAATGTTTTATTGTTTTATTGCCATCGTAAATATTTAAATTATGCGCAATGGTAAATTATACTTGATGTACTTGAGTTCTTATTAATAAAAGTCCCTCAACTAGACATTATCCATTAACCTCACTAAAAGAGCCTATGGTACTTGTAGGTAGCGCTATTTGGGGTCGACATCCCCCACTTATGGTTGACGAACTATAGGTGTACTTTACCATCTACTAACGTTATTTAACATAGGCGTTGGGTTAAAAAAAAAATATATTGGGCATAGTATGTCGATAGGATTGGAAATGGCTCAAGCTTAGTAAAACATCCATGTATACTCAAAAACTATGCGTATCAAATTTGGGCAATAAACTGTGGTTGGATTAAAGTTTCCATCCTTACAAAATTTGTTGGGCCCAAAGCCCCAACACTATATTTTATTATTGTTGCATTAAAACTTTATTTTGTGCATATAAAACCTGTGTCCTCACCAACTCTCGTAGTTGACCTTTCTTTTATTCATGCCTTTCAGGTAACCCACGATAGGTCTTAGAGCACATAAGAGCATGTCATGTGTGGACATCATGAAACAAATTTCCAATCAGTTGCTTTTATTGTCATGTCAAAGACAATATTCCATTTCTATACTGTATTTGGATGACTGTAATTTGATCTTAATTTAAATTATCGATTATGGTTGGAAATTTTCTATTACCTTGTGCTATGAGACCTTTTGCTGTAACACCTCGTGTTTCCTCTTTAGCGGGGTGTGACAGAATTGGTATCAGAGCCAAAGGTTATAGAGAATGTAGTTTTCCTTATTGGGGGAAAACTCAAACTATAACCGAAGGTTTTCAAAAGATAAAATTTTCCTAAGGTAAAATTTTAACTTAAAGCATTTTACTAATGTAACTAAGTTGAGTTTTCCATTATCTTACTTTAATTAAACAAAGCTTGATCACCTATGTTTAATTCAAGTAAGTGCGATGGAATACTCAGGTTAGTTGTAACAGGACTATGCTTGAATAAAATTTTCTTGTAAGCATGATTGTGTGTGTATACTATGCATAACCTTCATTATACACTCACAATAGTACATTAGTAACTAAGTAGATCATTATCGCAGATCAGTATGTCGACCGAGTACACCCCTGGACCGGAGTATGACAGTGAGTCGGAACCCACCGAACACACTCATAGTACAACAAGGGATGGTAAGAAGCATTCATCATCTGATGAGGAACCAGAGATGTCTAGCGGACGAAGTTCACCAAATCCCTGTGCATTACCACCTGGCTTTTTAGAACCCAAAAATAAACCACCAGTCCCACGTACCAGACTTACTGCTCGGAAAACAACCGGATTACCCCCGCGCATTGCACCTCCACAGACAGTATCGGTTACTGGTGACTCATCCACCATCAGAAGAGTAGCGGAGGGCACCCCGGTGTTACCGGGTATACCTGCCATAACACCCGGAATGATGGAAGCACAAACCCGACATCTGAGGCTGCTTACCTCCTAGTTCGATTATCTTGATGGACGGTTAGATTGTCAGCGCCACTCAATTGATGCTCTTTCAGAAATGGCGGAGGCTCAGTACTAGCACACCTCAAGGGTGGAGGCTAATGCACATGAGGGCATATAGAGGATCTATGAGCGTGTGAAGGCCATAGTAGTGCTGACATTGGTGGTCGGAGTCATGATAGGAGTAATGTTAGGAAGGAACCTCTGAGATGACCATTTCCTGATCTCTAAATATGCTACTAGTAACCTAGGAACTGCTAATTAGGACTTATATAAAATATCGCTATGTACGATTGGGGAATTTTGATAATAGTATGTAAACCCAATCAAAATGACTTATGTATTACCATGTATTGGGAATTTTGACCCTAACATATGTACCCAATTTTGGGAATTTTGTATTCGACATATGTACCCAAGTTTATCAATGGTAATTATAATATTTTAAGAAATTTCCTGTCCTTATAGTGTTATCTAGAGCTTGAAAATGTTGCATGATCATACTTAGCCTCATTAAGAATTAAACTTGACAAGGATCATCTTATCTTCACATCTTAGAACCATGCCACCAAGAAGAGAAAATGACATAAACCAAATGGTGATGGATCGAGTGATAGCTACACTGCCCAACATCGTTAGCCAAGTGGCAGCAGGCTTACAAGCTGGACAAAATGCGAATGCGGCAAACAGAGACTGCAACTACAAAACCTTTAGGGGCTGTAAGCCTAAGGAGTTTTATGGCACTGAGGGAGCCGTAAGATTGCTATATTGGATTGAGAGTGTAGAGTCGGTTCTTAGTATCAGCAAGTACACGGAAGCCAATAAGGTGGAATTCGCTGCTTGCTTGCTACAAGGTCGAGCCTTGTCATGGTGGAACATCCAAGTGCAGACCCGAGGAAGGGAAGTCGCTCATCAACTCACCTGGGCAGAATTTGTAAAATTGCTGAGAGAAGAGTTTTGCTCCAAGAGCGAAACACAGAAGCTGGAAGCTGAACTGTGGAACCTTGAAATGGTGGGAAGTGACATCAGCAGTTACACTACCCGCTTTCATGAACTGTCTAAGTTAGTCCCACACTTGGTAACCCCTGAAGAAAACCGTATAGATAGGTATATCTGGGGTCTAGCTCTTGAGATACGAGCGAATGTCACCTCGGCAATCCCTTCCACACTCCAGAACGCAGTAAATTTGGCCACCAGTCTCACCAACAATGCCATACGATCTGGAATGTTTCCCAGTGACAAGAGTAAAGGAAAGAGGAAGATGAAGGAACCTTCGAGGAAGCAATCAGATGAGAGGTTTGGGAGAAGCCTGAAGGTTAGCAGGAACTATGGAGTTCAGGCACAGACGACAGGAGGAAGAAGGACCTATCCTAGGTGTAACAAGTGCGGTAAGCTTCACGAGGGGAAGTGCATCATCTGTCTTAAGTGAAAAAGAGGAGGCCTTTATGCCAATGATTGTAAGGCACGACCATGCAACAAATGTGGGAGTTTGGAGCATCATCCACGTGTATGCCCCCGTCCCAATCAGGGACAGGATGCTAATCAGAACCGCCAAGTGAACCAGCAGGGTCAAGGAGGCCAAGCTCGAGGACGAGTGTTTGAGATTGGAATGGATGAAGCTAGACAGAATGCGGATGTTGTCGCAGGTACTTTCCTTCTAAATGATAATTATGCATCAGTGTTCTTTGATTCGGGAGCAGATAGGAGTTTTATGTCATTGGAGTTTAGGACAACGCTTAACTTGAAAACTGAAAAGAGGAAAGAAGCATATACCATAGAGTTTGCTAATGGTCAGGAAGCTAGGGTTAAGGATATATTTATTGGTTGTATATTGAACTTAGCTGGTAAGATATTTAGTATAGACTTAATCACAATTAAGTTAGGAAGCTTCGATGTAATTATCGGCATGGATTGGCTTACTAAATATCGAGCGGAGATATGTTGCTTCGAGAAAATCATACGTAGTTCTATGCCTAGAGGCGAAAAACTCGTCATATACGGACAGAAGTCGGGAAGAAATTTGAAAATAGTATCCTGCATGAAGATGCAGAAATACTTGAGAAAGGGAAATGAGGCATTCTTAGCTCACGTCTCTAATAAGGATACAAAAGAGCAGCGCATCCAGGAAATCCCCGTAGTTCGAGATTACCCTGAGGTTTTCCCCGAGGAATTACCAGGGTTACCTCCGAACCTTCAAGTCGAATTTCATATCGACTTAGTTCCTAGAGCAGCGCCAGTGGCTAAGGCACCTTATCGATTAGCGACATCAGAAATGCAAGAATTGTCAGCACAACTTCAAGAATTGCTTAACAAAGGGCTTATCCGACCAAGCTCGTCCCCTTGGGGAGCTCCAGTCCTTTTCGTTAAAAAGAAGGACGGGTCATTACAGATGTGCATAGATTATAGGGAACTTAATAAGTTGACAATCAAAAATCGATATCCACTTTCCAGGATTGATGATTTGTTTGATCAACTTCAAGGAGCCACATACTTTTCAAAGATCGACCTTCGGTCGGGATATCATCAGTTGCGAGTATGTGAGGCGGATATTCCTAAAACAGCATTTAGGACCCGTTACGGACACTATGAGTTCTTAGTTATGCCTTTTGGATTGACAAATGCTCCAGCTATCTTCATGGACTTGATGAATAGGGTCTGTAGACCATATTTGGATAAATTTGTTATCGTATTCATCGACGACATACTCATTTATTCACAAAGCAAGGAAGACCAGAAACGACATTTGAAGTTGGTGTTAACACTACTTAAGGACCAAAAGTTGTACGCAAAATTCACTAAATGCGAATTCTGGATTCGCGAAGTACACTTTTGTTGGTCATGTGGTTAACAAGAATGGAATTCAAGTAGATCCTGCAAAAATCGAGGCAATTAAGCAATGAGAAGCGCCAAAAACACCAACCGAATTAGCCAATTTCTTGGGTTGGCAGGTTACTACAGGTGATTCATAGCAAACTTTTCAAAGATTGCACAGCCGCTAACCACACTAACCCAGAAAGATAAGAAATTTATCTGGGGAGAGAAACAGGAAGAAGCATTTCAAACTCTCAAGCATAAGTTGGTAATGCACCTGTCTTAACTCTACCTGAAGGAACAGATAACTTCGTGGTTTACTGCGATGCTTCACATCAAGGACTTGGGTGTGTATTGATGCAGAAAGATAAGGTCATCGCTTATGCGTCAAGATAACTAAAGGCTCACGAGAAGAACTACACTACCCATGACTTGGAACTTGGAGCAGTGGTGTTTGCTCTTAAGATTTGGAGACACTACTTGTATGGCACTAAGTGTACCATCTACACTGACCAAAAAAGTCTTCAACATATTCTAGATTAGAAAATGCTCAATATGAGGCAAAGGAGATGGGTTGAGCTACTTAATGATTATGACTGCGAAATCAAATACCACCCTGGCAAAGCAAATGTGGTAGCAGATGCGTTAAGTAGGAAGGAAAGAGTGAAGCCTTCTAGGGCTAGAGTTATGGGAGCATTGGTCTAAACCAGTTTAAAGAGCGGATTATGGAGAGTCAGGAAAAGGCGTTACAAGAAGAGAATCTAAAGGATGAAGCCTTATACCACTTAGAATCCAGATTCGTAACTAAAACTGATGGAGTGCGCTATTTCGAGAACAGAGTATGGATCCCGAAATACAACAACACAAGGCTAACTATTCTGGATGAAGCACATCAGTCAAAATACTCCATACACCCCGGAGCCGACAAGATGTACAAGGATCTTAAGGAGTACTATTGGTGGCCGGGTATGAAAAAGGACATTGCCTTGTACGTAGGAAAGTGTTTAACCTGTGCAAGGGTAAAGGCAGAACACCAGAAACCATCTGGGTTACTGCAACAACCCGAAACTCCATAATGGAAATGGGAACAAATCACAATGGATTTTATCACCAAACTGCCAAGAACGACAAGAGCTCACGATGCCATATGGGTCATAGTAGATAGACTTACTAAGTCTGCACATTTTCTCCCAATCCGGGAAGATTAAAAGATGGAAAAGCTTGCCCAAATATATGTCAATGAGATTGTGGCACGTCATGGTGTGCCAATTTTAATTATTTCAGATAGGGACAATCGGTTTACATCGTGATTTTGGCAATCATTGCAAAAAGCATTAGATACTCGAATCGACTTGAGTATAGCTTACTACCCACAAACTGACTGGCAAACAGAAAGAACCATACAAACTTTAGAGGACATGCTACGTACTTGTGTGATAGACTTCAGAGGAAGTTGGGATACTCACCTACCATTGGTCGAGTTTTCATACAACAACAGTTATCACACTAGCATACAATGCGCTCCGTATGAAGCTCTGTATGGGCGTAAATGCCGATCTCCTTTGAGCTGGGTAGAATTTGGTGATCGGCAACTAATCAAACCCGATATTATTCAGGAAACCACCGATAAGATCTCTATCATCAAAGAAAAACTCAAAACGGCAAGAGATCGTCAGAAGAGTTATGCGGATAATAGGAGAAAGCCCTTAGAATTTCAAGTTGGGGACAAAGTGCTTTTGAAAGTATCCCCATGGAAAGGCATTATTTGTTTTGGGAAGAAAGGAAAATTGAGTCCTCGATATATTGGACCCTTCGAAATTACTGAGAAGGTTGGTCCTGTAGCGTATAAACTCAATCTACCATCAGAGTTGAGCGTTATTCATAATACCTTCCACGTATCAAACCTTAAGAAATGTCTGTCCGATAACACATCGGTTGTACCATTAGAAGAAATTCAAGTAACCGAGCAATTGCGCTTCACGGAGAAACCAATCGAGATCTTAGACCGAAAAGTCAAACAGCTCAGACGAAGCAAGATTCCCATCTTAAAGGTACGGTGGAATTCGAGACACGGACCCGAATATACTTGGGAACGTGAGGATTACATGAGACATAAGTATCTCCACCTCTTTATTGACGGTAGCACCAAGTAAATTTCGGGACGAAATTTCTTTAACTAGGGGAGACTGTGACAACTGTCACCAAATCATAAAAATGTTTGTCCTATATACTTTAAATTTGAATTCGATAAGATTACAATAAATTAGAATTACCTTCGTAGCTTAAGTAAATAAATAAAAGTCCTAGTTCTTGCAAAAAAAAAAAAAGTTCCGATGTCTCACCTAGAAATCCTATTACAAGTATAAATGTCCATTATAATTACGTAAAATTTAATAAGTAGCAAGTACATTTTTATGTACATTAAAAAAAATGTAATGTAATAATAAACATAGTAAATATGTTTATCTTACATTATAATAATAATAATAATAATAATAATAATAATAATATTAATAATAATAATAATAATATTAATAATAATAATAGTAATAAAATAATAGAAGTCAACTCCATCATTTTTACCATTCTTACACACAACCACCACAATCATCACCATCACACCCTCACCACCTCACACCCCCCTCTCTTTCTCGGCCGTACCCCCCTCTCTTCTCCTTCTTTTTCTTCTATAAATACCTTAGATACAAGGGCAGCAGTTGGAGCTTTTGTAGCCTCCTTCATAACCTTGGTAGAGAGTTTCCTTTGTTTCACTGATTGTTCATGATTCATAAGGTTTCCATATAAACCAACCAGTGTAAGACCCTTGATTTTCTCACCATGTTTAAGCACAGTGATGAAATCATCCTAAGATTCTGGGAGAGAGTCTAGAAACTTGTTTACAAGATCCTTATTGCTCTTGGGAACATCTGCCATTCTTAACTCATTAATAAGGCAGTTGAACCTGCTGTAGGTCTGAGTTAGACTTTCAACTTTATGAGCAAAGAAGAACTCATATTCTCTTACTAAAAGGAGTTTCTTATTTTCCTGCACTTCTTCAGTGCTTTCATAAGCAACATTCAAAGTGTCTATCATCTCCTTTGCAGATTTGCAGTTGAGAACTAGATGATAGACATCATTTGGTAGTGCAGAGACTAAGGGTGTTCTTGTTTTAACATCAAGATTAACAAGCCTTTTGTCTTCATCAGACCATTGATTTATAGGCTTTATAATTAGTCTTTCAACAGCAGGAACTTCATCAGTGGCTTCAGTTACTTGAATAGTTGAGGAAGGAACATAAGGACCTTCAGTTACAGTTTTGAGCATCACATCATCTAGGCTTGACATATAGAGAAGAACTCTACTCTTCCAGAGAGAAAAGTTTTCCCCATCAAAAGTTGGACACCTAGTGAGTGAGCCATTATTTGAAGAACCATTTGAAGCAGCAACCGGAGTGGCCATTTGGTAGTGTGGGGTAGAAGCAGTTGAAGAGTAAGCAAAACAGATCTTAGATATGAGTTATCTAGCCTGCTCTGATACCAGTTGTTGGTCCCGAATGGATACTACAACAACAAATGTTTGTAGAAGGGGGGGTTGAATACAAACTTTAGCAAATTAAAATTTAAGAGACACGCAGTTTACTTTTATATAATTCTTATTGATATGAATCAAGAATAACATGAACTAGATGCGGAAAATCTAAGTTCAATAAAAGGTGGCAACTAAATTTGTCTAACACATAGACTAAGCTAATCTTAAACAACTTATGTCTAAGATGTTCAACACATGAACAAGTTTGTTATACTGAAAATAAAATGCTAACTCTTCTAGTTCTCAACAAATGAGATTTCAGTATTCAACTATCTATTCGCATACTTAGCATGTTTCCATGCATGAGTATATATAAGCAAGGTGTGTCCGGGTTGATGAAGAGAGAAGGAGACAAAGGTACTTGGTTTAATAATATTATAATAGATAAAGTTAGTGGGTGAAAAGTAAGTTAACTTTATACACAAAGTGTGTAAAGTGAACATACTTTTCAGTAATGAGTGTACCCACTATCTATTATTATATTATTAAAGTACTACCTTTATATCTTGGAAAAGTAAACTTCTTCTTTCACGCTTGTGCTTTAATCAACACCATGCTTTCTGAAGATTTGACTTAACCAAGTATAGAGTTGCCAGCCATACTTAGTTGTTGAAGCATATCTTCGAGATCTTCTCTTCTAAAGTATCTTTCTCCTTTTCGAGAGGATAAAGATCTATCCTTTTTGTTTCTTTGCATATACAAAAAGTGCTAAGTACTTTTACAAAAAAGGATCTAAGGCATAATAATAACAATACATGTTCTGCCTTTGACTAAAGAAAATATTACATAGAAAAGTTATTAACTGAGATATAGAATAATGACTCAGCTAACAGACACTGAACTGCAAATGGAAATTTGCTCAGCTAAGGATAAATGTGAAAGACTCAGCTGACTAGATTTGCTCAGCTGATCGAAATGCTCAGCTAATAATACAAATCAAGGTATAGCTAACCAACTGATCAAACTAAACTGTCAGCTGATCCCAAGGGCTCAGCTAATCGTTTGAGTATGATCAGCTTATGAAAGAAAGATTGGATAAGTAGTAAATACCTTATCTGACAGATGGGAGGCATCAGTTGATCAATGTGATTGTGTCAGCTATTCCTTGATAGCTCAGCTGATCTTGAAATTTTCCTCAGCTGATGATTTTGGACCATCAGCTGATCCATTGTAGATCCTCAGCTGATGCTTCTTGACTTGTCTTTCCTTCTCAGCTGATCTTCCTGAAGCTGGTCCTTTGGCTGATACTCAGTGTTCATCTGACACTATGATTCATTAGCTGACATTTCTTACTTATAAATTTTTTAAGTCTAAGATGAAAAACAACACATGTTTTTCATCAATCTAAGTCCAAAACTGAATATATGGTTTTGTTAACATCAAATCCTATTTTACTTAATAGACAGGTTTGATTTAGGTTTGATATTGCTATCTCCCCAACAATCTCCCCCTATTTAATGATGACAAAACCTTATCTGTTTAAGAAGAATCAGTTTGACTCGGATTTGTAAAGATAAAACTTTTAAGTGCATTTTGGTTACCTATCTATCTGTTTTTGGTAACTCTTTAATATGTGTTCCCTGATATTCTATTTTTGGGAATCTTTTCATTTATGAAGTACCATAATCTGTTTTTGTGGTATCTTTCATCCTTTTTCTGTTTATAGGATTTTTATATTTTCTATATTTACACTATGTGAGCTATCTATTAAGATTCATCTATACTAGCATTTTAGCCAAGTAGTCCATGATCAAAGTTCAAGCTTGATTACAAAACAAAGTATTTACATCAGAGTTTGTACAATTTAATCTAACTAAGAGTTAAACTAAGTACATAAATTAAGCTATTCTAGGAATTAAAAAAAAAACAACTAGTCTAGTTATGAAGTGTGGTCTTCATTCCCACCAGGGTTCTTCTTTAACTTCAAGAGTTCTGATCTGTGGATTTTCAGCTAGAAGTTGATCAGCTCTTGATCTTATCAATTGTTCAAAGTGCTCATTTCCTGTCAAGTCTCTAGTAGCTATTACAGCCTGAAATATCAGTTATTTTTGAACTTTCCCTATCTCAGATTCTCTTAGAAATCTCTAATTTCCAGCTCTGTTCATGAAGAACATTCCTTTTTCAGGTTCAGTTATATACCTGAACATTTCAGGATGTGTATTGGGAGAAAGAGCAGTATTTAGATTCTCATAAGCAGGAAGATAGGGATGATCAGGATTGAGAATTATTTGTTCAGCAGCAACAAAGGCTTTGTAAGTCTTGTTGAAGGCATCCTCAATTGCTTGAACATGAGCAACAAATTGATCATGAGTGAATAGTCTGTTGTATACTGACATTCTGATCCAGTATTCAAATTTAGCAATGAACCTCTGGACTATCTCACTCTTGGACTTAAGGAGATGGTACAGAATCTCAATCATCTCAAAGAAGGAGAGTAGTTTGCAGTGATGTAGATAAGTATCTTCATAAGTTTTTCTTTCATCTCTTCTCACTACTCTGAGATAAGGACCTTCATCTGTACCTCTGTAAAGAGTAACCCTTGAAATGATGTCTGCACATCTTCTGTTTACCAAGTTCTCTCTATTTTCCAAGAACTCCTTGGATTGCCTTTCAGTTTGCTGAGCAGTGCTTCCAAAGTTGAAGTTGAGCAATGCTTGAATGGCTTCCTTGTGAGTCTTTCCTCTTTTGAGAGCTTTCTTGGTAGAAGGGTCACTCTGCAGTGGTGCTTGTTGTTCTTGAGGAGCTTGAGATGACAGTAAGATCATTTCTTCTTCTTGTATTTCCCTTATCTCATCATCTGTAACACCAACTGCAGCCGCAAGATCCTCAGAAGCAGTGAAGTCCTCCTGGTGCCTTTTCCTGGCTTCTATGACTTCTTCAATTGTTGTGCCCATGGCAGCAGCCAGATCACTGAACTCTTTGAGGTTTTCCTCATTTTTCTGTAATTCTTCCTCTCTCTTTTCTTCTTCTTCAATCTCCTCAGCTGACATTATCTTCTTTCCTTTTCTTCTTGAGCTGGTAGGAGTTGGTTGACTTGATTGTACTAGAGAGGAAGTTTGGACTGGTGAAGCTTGAGTGGAGAAGCTCTACTTTTTCAAGTTGAGCAGAGAGGACAGAGGCATCCTATCTTCATCATCATCATTATCAGAATCTTCTGATGACACATTGATTGGTGCACAAGATTCATCTTGTCTTGGATTTTTAGCACTCTTCCTTTTAGCCATTTGTTTGAATCTTCTTTTTGGCCTCTGCTCATCTTGAGCAGGTTGCTCCCCCTCAGATTGATTTTCCCTCTCAACATCTGATTTTCTTTGAGTTTCTATTTCATTGGGGGCAGATGCATCCTCTGCTTGCATAGCTTGAACCTCGGCTGTATATGCATCAAAAACTGCTCAGATTGTTTCTGGTGAAGGTTCTCTAACCGACTTCTCCCCCTTTTTGTCATCAGCAAATGAAAAAGGAAAGTTGTCAGATGGCTTAGCAACAGAAGGAGGAATAAAAGAATAAGTAGATGGAGAAGGAGTGGAGGTAGAGGGAGGGATAGTTGAAGTTGAAGGAGAGGTAGTGGGGATAGGAGGTTGGGTGAAGAATGGAGGTCTCCTCAGGCTGAGGATAGCATCAGTGATATTGGTGAATTCTTTAAGGGTTTCACTGTGCTTTTGTATGGAGTAGTTGTTTAAGTGTCTGAGGTCAGTAGTTATGGTTTGGAGAAGAGAAGGGACTCTAAGAAGAGAGTCAGGTAACATAAATGTTGGGAGGGGAAGGCCTTAAGGTGTGGAGTTGGGAAAGAAGATTAGAGATGGTTTGGTTTAAGGAAGTTATGGTTTGGTTTGAGATGGAGTAGGAACAGGAGTAGAAGTTTGGGTTAACAGTTGATCCAGTTTGGTGAGAATGGGAGTAAGATCAACCGGGACAGGGGTGGGTAGGGATTAGGAGTGGTTAGATTTGAGTGACTCAACCTCTTGGGTTAGATGAGAGAGTTGAGTTTCTGTTTGGGTTTGGAAAGAGGTAAAGGAGGCTTGAAGGCTATCCATCTTTTGAGAGATGGACAGAAGGCTTTGAAGAATTTGAGGGGAGGGTTCAGAAGAGATAGAGGGAATGGGTTGAGAAGATGTGCCAAGAACTGGAATGGAGTGTGGTCCCTAACTTAGACCTTGGTATATAGGCCTAAGATCACTGGGAGCAGAAATTGTACCCTGTACCAATGGTTGGTTTATACCACTGACATTGAAAGGCAGTGCAATAGTATGTGTTAGAAGTGAATCATACATAGGTGCAAGTCTGTGAGTGTGAGTGAGGGTTGCACTCATTGGGGTATCCCTTATTTCAGTAGTAAGTTGTTGTGAACTTACTAAGGGCCTGGGTAGACTCAATGTGTGTGTAGACACAGTGTGACCTTGGGCTGAGGTCTGTCTTTCAATGGTATCACTCTGTTGGGAGAGTGACCCAGATTGCAGGATTCCCATTGTTACAGGTGCACCTTGTTGGGAAGATGCACCCACTGGTTGTAGGGTTGTATCAACTTCCATAAGCTCCCCCTCAACATAAGAGGAAACTATATGAGTTGAGGTCAAGGTTGCATTGTGCAATCCCTCTGAGATAAGTGCAGTGTGCACCATCTCTAATGACCTTGTTTCTGTTTCGGTTACAAAGGGAGTAGAACTAGTGACTGTTGGGAGTACACTTGAGCTTGGCATTTGTGGGGGTGTTGCAACTGGAGTTGAGGATGGGTTCTCACAGGTTGGGATTACCAAATGAGTGTCCTCAGGGAGTGATAAAGGTATACCTGAGATGCGTTTTGCTTTGCTGATCTCTATGAGCTCCACTAGCTTATCAGAGACCTCTTCAGCATCAGGGACTTCTTCATCTTCACCACTTGGTGCTCTATGAACAGAGTCACTTGATCCTTGTTGTTGATCAGGGTTGGGATATGCAACTGTGCCTCTAAGAGTCCTACTGGGAGAATCATCATCTGATTCTTCTTCACTTTCATGAGTGCTTAGGTGCCTGGACCTTCTTGAAGTAGTTGAACTAGAGGGAAATATTTGTAATGGCATTCCATGTTGACTGGATGAAGTAGAAACAGAATGATAGGGCTCATCTCCCATGTAAAATCCACCAGTATCACCATCATGGCCATTACCACCATCACTATCATCATCATCATCATTACCATCACTAGCATCAGTACCATCACTTGAATCATTACCTCTTACAGGTTCATCAATATTCACCTAATCTAAATTTCCTCCATCAAACATGGCTTCATCATGAGTAACCGATTGATCCACTTCCTCAGTTATAACATCACGGGACTCAGAATCATGAGCTACTTCTTCATCATGCACCTCCTCCTCATCATTATCATCATTAGCAATATCAATTAACTCTTGCATCTGTGCAGTGATTGCAGGACCCTGATCGTCCCTTATCAGATGAAAGATCTTTTGACCCATTTGAGGGATAGTTATTGTGTCCAAAACAACAACAATCCTAGTGTATTGTTCCCATTGAAGATGATGAAGTACAAGTAAGCTTAGGTACCTGATATAGGGAACAATAGTTCTTGTGGATTTCTTTGCAGTGCCAAGAGTGATCTTATCCACCATCTCCGAGAATATGACTTGAGCAAAGTCAATATTCCTCCCTGTGACCAAGGCGTGCAGAATCATCAGTTCTGTTTGATTCATTTGGTCACAGCTTCCAGACTTATGACCAAAGCACCGAGTGATTATACTTGCCAAGTACTTCCATGGGTGTCCCAGCATAGACAACTTTTACTGACCATGGGTGACAGCTTCATTGTAGCCAATCAGGGGTAAGACATCCAAGACTTGATCCATTTGAGCAAAAGGTTGATATGGAACCAAGTTGGGCAAAGAGATGGCTTGACGAAGAGTATTGACATTGATGTTGATGTTGATTGTGCCATTTAGACAGGTGCATGTAATGAGTTCTTGATCTGTATGGTACCTTGCAGTGTACCACATCTCACCGACAATGTTTGGAAAGATGAAGAAAGGATGGGCAGAGAGACAGGGAAACAGGGGATGATCAGTGATGAATGCTATCATTTGTTCGTATCCCTGGTTTGATTTATTTGTGGGAATTTTAGTGTTGATTATAAAGTTGTTTGGGCGAAGATCACCATGATTACAGAGTGAAGAAACTGTAAGTGAAGAGAGCTTAGGGTTTATAATTTTGAAGGGAAGAAGAGTGTTTGGGAATTTTGAAAGCACAAGAAATGAAAAACCGCTCGAAAACACCTTTATATCTTCCTTGGAACCCTAAACTGTCACCAAAATATATTTCAAAAAGTAACTGTCACTTCTGCAAAAAGGTGGTAAACGGAATAGTTAGTAAATACACAGACAACTAACGGGCAATTTAAAAGAAATTAAATACCTAGTTAACAAATTAAATACAAATGAGAAGTTAATAAAATAAGTGTGGGGACACATAATTTTTGACTTTTGAAAATCATCAGCTGACAAAAGAGAGTGTCAGCTGATCTATGTTGAGATAAAATAAGTGTTAGCTAATTAGTGCACTTAGCTGAGCTCCTAAGTCTTAGCTGATGGTTTATCAGCTGAGGTATAGTGTCAGCTGATGGTCGTCAGCTGACAAAATATCATTAGCTGATTCTCCATTAATAAGACAAAGAAGTTTAGATAAGTACTTCATTTTACACACGAATTGAATTATTTTCTCACACAGAATTATCTACCTAAGAAAAGAATATGTTACAAATTTAACATGCCAAGTTTGGATATTAGGAAGTTGAACCGAGACTCATCCAAAGGTTTTGTAAAAAGATCAGCTAATTGAAAATCAGTACTTATATAATACATTGGAACTTTCTTTTTCTGCACATTATCTCTAAGAAAATGATGTCTGATTTCAATATGCTTGGTCTTAGAATGCAAAACAGGATTGTTAGAGATAGAAATGGCACTAGTGTTGTCACACAGAATTGGTGAGTTTTCAAACTATATGTCATAATCAAGTAGTTGATTCTGCAGCCACAAAAGTTGAGCACAGCAGCTTCCAGCAGCAATGTATTCTGCTTCAGCTATTGATGTTGAAACTGAGTTCTGTTTCTTGCTTGAACAACTGACTAATCTTCAACGTAACAGTTGACAACCACCAGATGTACTTTTTCTGTCTAGTGTGCAACCTGCGAAATCAGAATCAGTATATCCAACTAACTCAAAATCAGAATCTTTGGGATACCAAAGACCTAGATTAGGAGTTCCTTTGAGATACCTGAAAATCTTTTTAACTGCAAGTAAGTGAGATTCTTTGGGATTTGCTTGATATCTAGCACAAAGACATGTAGAAAACATAATATCTGGTCTACTTGCAGTGAGGTATAAAAGAGACCCTATCATACCTCTATAAGCTGTAATGTTCACTGATTTACCATCAGTGTCCTTTCCAAGCTTTAAGGCAGTGGACATGGGTGTTTTCATTGAAGAACAATTTTCAAACTCAAATTTCTTAAGTAAGTCATTTACATACTTTGTTTGATGAATGAAAATTCCATCAACCTCTTGTTTGATTTAAAGACCTAGAAAATAGTTTAATTCACCCATCATGCTCATCTGATAATTATCAGACATGAGTTTTGAAAACTTTTTGCAAAGATCAACATTTGTAGACCCAAATATTATATCATCTACATAAATCTGTACAAGAATCACATCACCCTTGAATTTTCTTATAAACAAAGTGCTATCTATGCTTCCTCTTATAAATCCTTTGGTGGTTAGAAAAGAAGAGAGGGTATCATACCAGGGTCTTGGAGCTTGCTTTAGACCATACAAAGCTTTGTTTAGGAAGTATACATGGTCTGGCTTGCTTGCATCCTCAAAACCTGGAGGTTGTTTGACATACACCTCTTCCTTCAAATCTCCATTGAGGAAAGTACTCTTAACATCCATTTGGAAAACTTTAAAGTCTTTGAAGGCATCATAAGCTAAAAACAGTCTTATGGCTTCAAGTCTTGTAACAGGGGCAAATGTTTCCATCATAATCAATACCTTCTTCTTGGCAATACCCCTGTGCAACTAACGTTCTTTGTTTCTGATGATCAGCCCTTGTTCATCCATTTTGTTTCTGAACACCCACTTAGTACCAATGATGGATTTGTCCTTTGGTCTTGTCACCAAAGTCCATACATTGTTCCTAGTAAATTCAGCCAATTCTTCTTGCATGGAATTTATCCAGTGGGGATCATTTAGAGCTTCATCTACTTTCTTTAGTTCAATCATAGAAACAAAACCTGTGTATAAACAGAAATTACAAGCTTTTGATCTTGTTAGTACAGGTGCTTCTATGTTACCTATGACCTGATCTTTAGGATGATCCTTGTGGTCCTTATAGGCATTTTGGATTCTGGGAGAGTTTGGATTACTTTGCACTATAGGAGTCGAAATTCTTTGGTTTGGATCAGCTGAAGAAACTTCTGGTTGATCAGCTGACAGAATTTCAGGAATGTCAGCTGATGAAACTTCTACTGATGAGGGAATGTTTGAAATGGAATTAGAGTCCATTGATGTTGAATCATGAGTCTCATCATTCAGTAAAAGTGTGGATTGGTTTAGGATTGGGCGTTCATTGGTTTGATGTAAGTTTGGAACAGTTTCATCTAAATCCTCTACATCAGCTGATGGGAGTGGATCAGCTGATACTGGAATTTTGTCTTCAGTATTTAGCAGATCATTAAATTCCTCACATGTAGATGGATTAGTAGAACAAGAAGCAACAAAGTCATTTTCATTGAAACTTACATTGATTGATTCTTCTATGACCTTTGTTATGATGTTGTAGATTCTGTAAGCTTTGGAGATCACAGAATATCCAACAAAAACACCTTCATCAGCCTTTGGTGCAAACTTTTGCAATTGATCTTTCTGGTTCAGTATGCACCCAAAGATGTGAAAGAAACTGATGTTTGGCTTCCTTCCCTTAAGCACTTCATAGGGAGTTTTGTTGTGCCTCTTGATTACTAGGGATCTATTCTGAGTAAAACACGCACAGCTGACAACTTTAGCCCAGAAGTTGAATCCTAACCCACTCTCACACAACATGGTTCTTGCAGCTTCAATTAATGTTCTGTTTCTTCTTTTAGCTACACCATTCTGTTGTGGATTCCTTGGAGCAGAGAAGTTTTGAGATATGCCTTTTTCATCACAGAAACCTTCTAGAGTTTGATTTCTAAACTCAGTTCCATGATCACTTCTAAGCATCCTTACCAGATTTCCATTTAGCACTTCCATCTTCTTTATGAAGCTTATTATTTCTTCAGCAGCCTCACTCTTTGCTTTTAGAAATATGACCCAAGTGTATCTTGAGAATTCATCAACCATCACCAATGCATACTTACTTCCACCAATACCAGCAGTAGCAACATGACCAAATAGAACCATGTGCAACATGTAGAAAGGTTCAGTAATGGAGAAGGCTTGCTTAGATGTAAAAGAAGTCTTGTGCTGCTTTCCCTTCTCATAGGCAGAACAAGGTTTAGGCTTAACATACGTCAGTGAAGGTAGTCCTGACACTAGTTCACCTTTGCTCAGCTTGTTTATATTTTTGAAGTTTAAGTGAGAAAGCCTTTTGTGCCATAACCAGTTTGTGTCAGTTACAGATTTTGTATACACACAGGTTAACTTGGATGGATCACCAGAGGACATATCAAGAGTATATACATCCTTGGTTCTCTTTGCACAAATTATTGTTTTACCTTCTTGATCTAAAATGGAACCACCTGTCTTTGTAAAGAGGACTTTATTATCACCATCACATAACTGACTTATGCTGATGAGATTGTACTTTAGCCCTTTAACATATGATACCTTGGACAAGGTTAAGTTCCCATTATGAAGTTCTCCGTAACCTTTTGTTTGCCCACAATTGTTATCACCAAAGGTCACTCTTGGACCTTTTTCCTTCTTGTAGTTATTAAGCAAAGCTTTACAACCTGTCATGGTCCTTGAACATCCACTGTCAAGATACCATGTGTTCAGCCCCTGCATAGTTGTGATTGAAAGAAGGTTAGTGACAATTGGGCATCCACATTTAAGTGGATCCCTGTGGATTGCACCTAGCCATCCACTTTATATTAGGTTGTTTATGAATGAGAGAAACAACTGTGTTATCATTATCAGTCCGCTATCTTAAGTTACCTTCAAGAGAACAATTACTTGCCTTATGTTCTTTGCTCCCACATTTATAACATTTTTGATTTTTGGAGCCTTTAACTTGTTTTGGTAATTGCCTAAGAGATGTCTTAACTGTTTTCTGATGACTATGGGTCATCAGCTGACATATTTCACCATTCAGTTGTTGCAACTGATTCTGTAAACTGATAAGGTCTTTGTTTACAGTTACCTTAGGTTGACCCTTAGTTAATATGAGTTTATGATCAACTTTAGGTATGTCAGACTTAGACTTTTTGTAAACAAAAGGTCCTTTTCCCTTGGTTTCTTCTATTAAAAGAGTTTGAAGTGATGTTTGATCAGCTAAACAAACAGAAGAGGATCCATGATCAGCTGACAGAATATCAGCTGAGCAGTTATCATCTACATTTTGATCAGCTGATGTAATATCATTAGGTAAAGAATTTTCAGTCAGCTGAGTTCCTAAATTTAATGTATCAGCTTTCAAGGTTTGACAACAGAATGTCTCTATGGTATCAACAAATGATTCCATTCCTTTACTTACTTCCTTTACAATTAAACTTTCAGTACTTTTGATGTCTGTCAAAATAATAGAACTTGAATCAACTTTTGAAGTGGTTGAGTCTTTCAGCAGAGTACTTGTACTTTTAACAAATCTGTTAGTAATAATACTTTTTCCTTTTACAATCTTTTGAAAAGTAAGAGGTAAAATATCAGCTTTTTCTAAGATATTTATGTTCTTGCTAAAATCAACACAGTTAGCAGCTTGGGAATAATTTCCACCAATAATAGCTTGAACTTGTTTTGGAATCTGCTCATTGACACACTGAGTGCTCTTCTCAGCAGATATACACCAAGATCTAACTACTTTTTGAAGGTCATTAAACTTTATTGTTGCTTCATTGGTTTCTTTTACCAAGATCTGATTAAGTATCTTTTTATTAGCTAAATCATCTTCCAGTTTTGTCATTTGTTTCAGTTTCTCATCTTTAAGACTTAATCTCTCTTTTAGTGATTCTATTTCTAATTTTAGCTTCTTTTCTCTTTGAATATTTGACTGAAACTCAACACACAGATAATCAAACATAGTGTTCTTTTCATTATCTTCATAGTTAATAAATTTTCCAACCTGATACATAGAAAAGGGATCCCAGTCAGATGAAGTACAAGCTTTAGCAGCTTTCTTCATGTCCTCATCAAAGGAACTTGTACTTGCTGTGTTAGCCATCAAACTGAACTGAGCTGTAAGGACCTCATCTTCATCACTTGAGAGATCTTCCTCAGCCCAATCTTCTTCTTCAGCAACCAGCACCCTATTCTGAGCCTTCTTCTTCTTCTTGTCAAGGACAGCAGCAAGAAGCTTCTTATACTTAGCTTCATAATCAATCTTGCTGTCTAAGCTTGAGGAACCCTTGAAGCCTGTGCTTCCTCTGGACTTACATTCACTGGCATAGTGACCAATCTTGCTACAGGAAAAGCAACCTTCAGAAGCCTTTGTTTTAAACTTGGCTTTTTCTCCCTTGAAAGGTTTCTTCTCAAACCTCTTGACACCCTTTCTTTTTAAGAAAGGTTTGAACCTTTTTACCAACATGGCAGCCTGCTTAACAGCAGCTTCAATACTGTCCATGTTCTCCAGATCTTCATCCCCATCAGCCACCTGCTCTTCATCAGAAGTTTCCTCTTCTTCTTCCTCATCACCTGATTCATCCATCACTGCTGCAAAACTCCTAGATCTTGTATCCTTAGATACAAGGGCAGCAGTTAGATATTTTGTAGCCTCTTTCATATCCTTGGTAGAGAGTTTCCTTTATTTCACTGATTGTTCATGATTCATAAGGTTTCCATATAAACCAACCAGTGTAAGACCCTTGATTTTCTCACCATGTTTAAGCACAGTGATGAAATGATCCCAAGATTCTGGGAGATAGTCTAGAAACTTGTTTACAAGCTCCTTATTGCTCTTGGGAACATCTGCCCTTCTTAAGTCATTAATAAGGCAGTTGAACCTGGTGTAGGTCTGAGTTAGACTTTCACCTTTATGAGAAAATAAGAACTCATATTCTCTTACCAAAAGGAGTTTCTTATTTTCCTGCACTTCTTCAGTGCCTTCATAAGCAACAGTCAAAGTATCTATCATCTCCTTTGCAGATTTGCAGTTGAGAACTTGATGATAGACATCATTTGGTAGTGCAGAGACTAAGGCTGTTCTTGCTTTAACATCAAGATTAACAAGCCTTTTGTCTTCATCAGACCATTGATTTATAGGCTTTATAATTAGTCTTTCAACAGCAGGAACTTCATCAGTGGCTTCAGTTACTGGAATAGTTGAGGAAGGAACATAAGGACCTTTACTTACAGTTTTGAGCATCACATCATCTAGGCTTGACAGATAGAGAAGAACTCTACTCTTCCAGAGAGAAACGTTTTCCCCATCAAAAGTTGGACACCTAGTGAGTGAGCCATTATTTGAAGAATCATTTGAAGCAGCAACCGGAGTGGCTATTTGGTAGTGTGGGGTAGAAGCAGTTGAAGAGTAAGCAAAACAGATCTTAGATATGAGTTATCTAGCCTGCTCTGATACTAGTTGTTGGTCCCGAATGGATACTACAACAACAAATGTTTGTAGAGGGGGGGGGGGGGGTTGAATACAAACTTTAGCAAATTAAAATTTAAGGGACACACGGTTTACTTTTATATAATTCTTATTGATATGAATCAAGAATTACATGAACTAGATGCGGAAAATCTAAGTTCAATAAAAGGTGGCAACTAAATTTGTCTAACACATAGACTGAGCTAATCTTAAACAACTTATGTCTAAGATGTTCAACACATGAACAAGTTTGTTTTACTGAAAATAAAATGCTAACTCTTCTAGTTCTCAACAAATGAGATTTCAGTATTCAACTATCTATTCGCATACTTAGCATGTTTCCATGCATGAGTATATATAAGCAAGGTGTGTCCGGGTTGATGAAGAGAGAAGGAGACAAAGGTACTTGGCTTAATAATATTATAATAGATAAAGTTAGTGGGTGAAAAGTAAGTTAACTTTATACACAAAGTGTGTAAAGTGAACATACTTTTCAGTAATGAGTGTACCCATTATCTATTATTATATTATTAAAGTACTACCTTTATATCTTGGAAAAGTAAACTTCTCCTTTCACGCTTGTGCTTTAATCAACACCATGCTTTCTGAAGTTTTGAC